>CM036757.1:80503761-80839532 GCA_020796225.1 Arion vulgaris | reverse complement strand
ATGTCTACAGTTCTCTCCATGTCTCTCTATGTAACCCTCTACCTATTTTGCCTTCTGGATTCCCTTTCAAAGCCGCATGGGAGTGTCTAGTCTTCTGCATTCTAAATGTATGTCCCAGACACTTCCATCTCCCGTTCTTTCTCGTTGATATTATTGATGCCTGACCACCGGGTAATCTCCACATCACAGATACTAAATTATGAATATTAAATACGAAAAGAACCACTGATAGTTGAAAATCAACAATAGTAGGCTGCAAGGTCATGTCCGTGAAAATGCATTAAACAAATTAAAATAAAATTCCTACAAAATATTTAATCAACTTTAAAATTACACTGGAATCCTCGTGGGTGTTAACGGAGTTCGTGCTCTGCCACTGAAATCTTCATAGGGGAGAAAGAGATCGGAAAATATAAGATTATTGATCGAAGACCAATGATGATGGTCCAATCAATCAATCAATCAATCAATCAATCAATCAATCAATCCTTGATGTTCATAAATATTTTACTTTGCACTTATAATAGTTTTATGTTCAAGTTGAGCACGTAGAGAACCAGTGGTTGATGACAATAGAGGAATTGTCTCAGACAGTAGGCTGCAAAGCCACTGTCTGAGACAATTCATTGAAAAAGTTGAAAGAAAAAATTATTGATAAACTTTCCCCATCTTCAAAATTAGATCGGGACACATGCCAGTGCTAAGGAGGCCGTGCACTACAGCTGTGATCTTCCTGTGTAAGAAAGAGGTCGAGACACATGGGCTATTCACCGATGTTATTCATTGAATTGTAATAATGACGGTCCTATCAATCAATCAATCAATCAATCAATCTACTAGATCTTTTGCAGAAAATGCTGTGATCCAGCACACTAGCAAATCTTTGGTTGATTCTATGATCAAGCAGAAATATGTGAAAACACGAAAGATGGTTACTTCTTCTTTCTTCTTCTCATTCTTCTTCTTCTTCTTCCTTCTTCTTCTTATTCTTTTTTTCTTCTTTTCATTCTTCTTCTTTTCCTTCTTTTTTTCTTCTTCTTCTTTCATTCTTCTTCTTTCTTCTTCTTCTTTTCATTCTTCTTCTTTTTCTTCTTCTTCTTCTTCTTCTTCTTCTTTTTTTTTTTCTTCTTCTTCTTCTTCTTCTTTTCTTTTTTCTCTTCTTCTCTTCTCATTCTTCTTCTTTTTCTTCTTCTTTTCTTCTTCTTTCTTCTTTTCATTCTTCTTCTTTTTTCTTCTTCTTTTTCTTCATTCTTCTTCTTCTTTTCATTCTTCTTCTTTTCTCTTCTTTTCATCTTCTTCTTTTTTCTTTCTTTTCTTTTTCTTCTTCTTTTCATTCTTCTTCTTTTCTTCTTCTTCTTTTTCTTCTTCTTTTCTTCTTCTTTTTTTCTTCTTCTTCTTTTTTCTTCTTCTTTTCATTCTTCTTCTTTTCTTCTTCTTTTCATTCTTCTTCTTTTTCTTTCTTCTTTTTCATTCTTCTTCTTTCTTCTTCTTTTTCATTCTTCTTCTTTTTCTTCTTCTTTTTCTTCTTCTTCTTTCTTCTTTCATTCTTCTTCTTTTCTTCTTCTTTTCATACTTCTTCTTTTTCTTCTTCTTTCTTTTCTTCTTCTTTTTCTTTTCTTCTTTCTTCTTCTTCTTTCTTCTTCTTCTTTTCTTCTTCTTCTTTTTCTTCTTCTTTTTTTCTTCTTTTTCTTCTTTCTTTTCTTCTTTCTTCTTCTTTTCTTCTTCTTCTTTTTCTTCTTCTTTTCTTCTTCTTCTTTTTCTTCTTCTTTTTCTTCTTCTTTCTTCTTTCTTTTCATTCTTCTTCTTTTCTTCTTCTTTCTTCTTCTTTTCTTTTTCTTCTTCTTTTCATTCTTCTTCTTTTCTTCTTCTTTTTTTTCTTCTTCCTTTTCTTCTTCTCTTTCTTTCTTCTTCTTTTTCTTTCTTCTTCTTCTTCTTCTCTCTTCTTCTTCTTCTTCTTCTTCTTCTTCTATCTTCTTCTTCTTCTTCTTCTTCTTCTTCTTCTTCTTCTTCTATTTCTTCTTCTGCTTTCTTCTTCTTCTTTTCTTCTTCTTTGCTTCTCTTCTTCTTTTTTCTTTTTCTTTAATTCTTTCTTCTTCTTTCTTCTCTTCTTCTTTCTTCTTCTTCTTTCTTCTTTCTTCTGCTTCTTGTTCTTCTAATTCTTCTTCTTCTTCTTGCTTCTTGCTTCTTAATTCTTCTTCTTCTTCTCTTCTTGTTCTTCTAATTCTTCTTCTTCTTCTGCTTCTTGTTCTTCTAATTCTTCTTCTTCTTCTGCTTCTTGTTCTTCTAATTCTTCTTCTTCTTCTTCTTCTTCTTCTTCTTCTTCTTCTCTTCTTCGAATGCTCCATTTCGACCACTTTTTAACCACTCTTTGTGATGTGTATGTGATCGAAGCCTAAGAGCGATTGTACATTGTGCCAGCCATGTGCCTATAAGCAGGTCAACACATCTGATTTCTGCGACGCTTTGTGTTTACTAGGGTAGCTTCCTAGTCCCCCTACTTCAGTCGACACTTACGACATGCCTTGTAGGTTGCAGTGTTACTATTCTTGCTCCCCTTGAGAGCCTCCCCGGCAATACGAGGGCGGAAGGAGGGTACAATAAATATTATATCAGGCGAAATATAGTATTTACGTCGACAGTTGGTTGTAATAGATTATTCAACATTTTCTGTCTGTATCTATGCTGATGCAGGCATATCGCGTACATCAGCTGATACTTTCTTCCAAAGTAGAGTACAACTTGTCTTTTAGTAGTCTGTCCCCCTTTCCCACAGAGTAGCAAATCTCTGTATTAATCAACAAGTAAAATAGCTTCTTCTTCTTTGCGTTCGTTCTTTACAACCAATTTTAAATACTCTTTATGATATGTTTGATCTTTGTCAAGAACGTGTATACGTTGCACATTGGTTTGGTAGGCCCCTAAACCCCATGACTTCTACACGTTTAGGTCACATGCATCCGATTTCAGGAAAACTTCTTAGTCGCCTCAACCGACATGCGTAGCAGGTAACAGTGGTTTTATTCTTTACATCCCAAATTTGGGCCCCGGTAACCACTATGGCGAGTAAAATAACAACATCGAGCTAGACTATGTAGATCGCCGCAGTAACATGCATCTCTCGTGTGTGGCTGAACAACAAGCTACACATGCAACTATCATATCAGTCTTCATGAATATGCTTCAAACGATTTCATTTAAACCAATCCACATCAACTATTAGATTCGCCGAGTGGTTACGGGCCCAAATTTGAATGTAAAGAATAGAACCACTGTTACCTGCCACGCATGTCGTAAGAGGCGACTAAGGAGGTTTGGGTGAAATCGGATGCATGTGTCCTAAACGTGTAGAAGTCTATGCGTTTAGGGACCTACCAAACCAATGTGCAACGTATACACTTTCTTGGCAAAGATCAAACATATCACAAATAGTGATTAAAATTGGTCGTAAAGAATGAACGCAAAGAAGAAGAAGAACTATTAGATTGCAAGAGATGGGATTGAAGATTGAAGTGACCAAAAAGAACAGCGCAACAGCTATATGAGTAGACTCATCAATCAACATAGAACGGGTACTGACAGTCATTGGACTGTGTTCGAGATACTGCCACGAAGATCGGGGTACCTATGGACATGTCCGGAGTGCAATGACGATATTCTCAACTTTAACTGAAAATTCAAAGGATTGAGTCTGGAAGTCTGCGGGCGGAATGGGAGCAGCAATCTGCAGTCCTATCTCAAGACATTTGGTTGTAGATACTTGGACATGCTGGAGATCAGGGCAGTGACCGTGCTGACATTCTTGCAAATTAATGTCCATACCTGGACATGTTGGAGATTAGTGCAGTGAACGCACTGACTTTTTGAACTAATGTCCATACCTGGACATGTTGAGATTAGTGCAGTGAACGCACTGACTTTCTTGGAACTAATGTCCATACCTGGACATGCTGGAGATTAGTGCAGTGAACGCGCTGACTTACTTGCAACTAATGTCCATACTCAAACTGGCAGAAGTATGAACAGAACTAATATTAGTAATATAGTACGCACTTAGTAATGTAATGTGGACATATCTCAGACGTTATAACGATTGCGAGAATTAGAAGTTAAAACTGGACAAGTCAGACAGTGTGGGCTTCGTGGTAAGCGGGAGAGAAGATATGGTAATCAGTATCTCGTGGGTGAGGGGTCAGGTGAACTTTGAGATGTCTTCTGCAGCGGAGAACGGAGCACGCATGGGAATGCCCAGTGCGCTATGATATCTGTAACAATATAACATAACATTAATACAAAATATTTATTTCCATTATTTTAAATGTCTTTTAATATTTCTATTCTCATGTCACTTGTTTACTTGAGATTTCTATTTTGTTTGCTTTTGTTTCCATCTCTGATGTCACATTATTATAGATGTGAATTGTTCTATATTCTTGTAGATGTGAAATGTTCTATATTCTTATAGATGTGAAATGTTCTATATTCTTGTAGATGTGAAATGTTCTATATTCTTATAGATGTGAAATGTTCTATATTCTTATAGATGTGAAATGTTCTATATTCTTGTAGATGTGAAATGTTCTATATTCTTATAGATGTGAAATGTTCTATATTCTTGTAGATGTGAAATGTTCTATATTCTTGTAGATGTGAAATGTTCTTCTATATTCTTATAGATATGAAATGTTCTATATTCTTGTAGATGTGAAATGTTCTTCTATATTCTTGTAGATGTGAAATGTTCTATATTCTTGTAAATGTGAAATGTTCTTCTATATTCTTATAGATGTGAAAGGTTCTATATTCTTGTAGATGTGAAATGTTCTATATTCTTATAGATGTGAAATGTTCTATATTCTTGTAGATGTGAAATGTTCTATATTCTTGTAAATGTGAAATGTTCTTCTATATTCTTGTAGATGTGAAATGTTCTATATTCTTGTAGATGTGAAATGTTCTATATTCTTATAGATGTGAAATGTTCTATATTCTTATAGATGTGAAATGTTCTATATTCTTGTAGATGTGAAATGTTCTATATTCTTGTAGATGTCAAATGTTCTATATTCTTGTAGATGTCAAATGTTCTATATTCTTGTAGATGTCAAATGTTCTATATTCTTGTAGATGTCAAATGTTCTATATTCTTCTTTAACAATACCGACATTTTGTAATGAGTGTATCTCTAACGATGTTCCTACCATCTTGGACATCCATAATTCCCCTATCACTTAGAAGTGTCTCATTCTGTCTTCCTTGGACATCCATAATTCCCCTATCACTTAGAAGTGTCTCGTTCTGTCTTCCTTGGACATCCATAATTCCCCTATCACTTAGAAGTGTCTCATTCTGTCTTCCTTGGACATCCATAATTCCCCTATCACTTAGAAGTGTCTCATTCTGTCTTCCTTGGACATCCATAATTTCCCTATCACTTAGAAGTGTCTCATTCTGTCTTCCTTGGACATCCATAATTTCCCTATCACTTAGAAGTGTCTCATTCTGTCTTCCTTGGACATCCATAATTTCCCTATCACTTAGAAGTGTCTCATTCTGTCTTCCTTGGACATCCATAATTTCCCTATCACTTAGAAGTGTCTCATTCTGTCTTCCTTTCTGCAATCCTGTTTTGTCTCACAGCGTCAGGATAAGAAGAGATTTCTAAAACGGGCTTTTGTGTGCGCTTTAGAAAGAGTGTGTTTTACCTCTCTGATATTTCTGCGGTCCACCTTTTGCGTGAACTGCCTTTTGCTTTGTATCAACAGTATCACAGTAGCATTGCTCTTGATATCAACAGTATCACAGTAGCATTGCTCTTGATATCAACAGTATCACAGTAGCATTGCTCTTGATATCAACAGTATCACAGTAGCATTGCTCTTGATATCAACAGTATCACAGTAGCATTGCTCTTGATATCAACAGTATCACAGTAGCATTGTCTTTGATATCAACAGTATCACAGTAGCATTGTCTCTTGATATCAACATGTATCACAGTAGCATTGCTCTTGATATCAATTCAGTATTCTAAGTAGCATCTGTCTCTTGATATCAACAGTATCAACAGTAGCATTGCTCTTGATATCAACAGTATCACAGTAGCATTGCTCTTGATATCAACAGTATCACAGTAGCATTGCTCTTGATATCAACAGTATCATGCATTGTTATTGCAGTTCGTCTCTTGATATCAACAGTATCACAGTAGCATTGCTCTTGATATCAACAGTATCAACAGTAGCATTGCTCTTGATATCAACAGTATCACAGTAGCATTGCTCTTGATATCAACAGTATCTGTGCATTGCTCTTGAATCACAGTATACAGTAGCATTGCTCTTGATATCAACAGTATCACAGTAGCATTGCTCTTGATATCAACAGTATCACAGAATGTTAGCATTGTCTTGATATCAACAGTATCACAGTAGCATTGCTCTTGATATCAACAGTATCACAGTAGCATTGCTCTTGATATCAACAGTATCAACAGTAGCATTGCTCTTGATATCAACAGTATCACAGTAGCATTGCTCTTGATATCAACAGTATCACAGTAGCATTGCTCTTGATATCAACAGTATCACAGTAGCATTGCTCTTGATATCAACAGTATCACAGTAGCATTGCTCTTGATATCAACAGTATCACAGTAGCATTGCTCTTGATATCAACAGTATCACAGTAGCATTGCTCTTGATATCAACAGTATCACAGTAGCATTGCTCTTGATATCAACAGTATCAACAGTAGCATTGCTCTTGATATCAACAGTATCACAGTAGCATTGCTCTTGATATCAACAGTATCACAGTAGCATTGCTCTTGATATCAACAGTATCACAGTAGCATTGCTCTTGATATCAACAGTATCACAGTAGCATTGCTCTTGATATCAACAGTATCACAGTAGCATTGCTCTTGATATCAACAGTATCACAAGTATTGCTCTTGATATCAACAGTATCACAGTAGCATTGCTCTTGATATCAACAGTATCACAGTAGCATTGCTCTTGATATCAACAGTATACGTAGCATTGCTCTTGATATCAACAGTATCACAGTAGCATTGCTCTTGATATCAACAGTATCACAGTAGCATTGCTCTTGATATCAACAGTATCACAGTAGCATTGCTCTTGATATCAACAGTATCAACAGTAGCATTGCTCTTGATATCAACAGTATCACAGTAGCATTGCTCTTGATATCAACAGTATCACAGTAGCATTGCTCTTGATATCAACAGTATCACAGTAGCATTGCTCTTGATATCAACAGTATCACAGTAGCATTGCTCTTGATATCAACAGTATCACAGTAGCATTGCTCTTGATATCAACAGTATCACAGTAGCATTGCTCTTGATATCAACAGTACCTCAACTTAAACGTCAAGCATTGCTCTTGATATCAACAGTATCACAGTAGCATTGCTCTTGATATCAACAGTATCACAGTAGCATTGCTCTTGATATCAACAGTATCACAGTAGCATTGCTCTTGATATCAACAGTATCACAGTAGCATTGCTCTGATATCACAGTATCACAGTAGCATTGCTCTTGATATCAAAGTATCACAGTAGCATTTCTTGATATCAACAGTATCACAGTAGCATTGCTCTTGATATCAACAGTATCACAGTAGCATTGCTCTTGATATCAACAGTATCACAGTAGCATTGCTCTTGATATCAACAGTATCACAGTAGCATTGCTCTTGATATCAACAGTATCACAGTAGCATTGCTCTTGATATCAACAGTATCACAGTAGCATTGCTCTTGATATCAACAGTATCACAGTAGCATTGCTCTTGATATCAACAGTATCACAGTAGCATTGCTCTTGATATCAACAGTATCACAGTAGCATTGCTCTTGATATCAACAGTATCACAGTAGCATTGCTCTTGATATCAACAGTATCACAGTAGCATTGCTTGATATCAACATATCACAGTAGCATTGCTCTTGATATCAACAGTATCGCAGTAGCATTGTCTTCGATATCAACAGTATCACAGTAGCATTGCTCTTGATATCAACAGTATCACAGTAGCATTGCTCTTGATATCAACAGTATCACAGTAGCATTGCTCTTGATATCAACAGTATCACAGTAGCATTGCTCTTGATATCAACAGTATCACAGTAGCATTGCTCTTGATATCAACAGTACAAGTAGCATTGCTTGATATCAACAGATCATAGTAGCATTTTGATATCAACCAGTATACAGTATTGCTTCTTGTATCAACAGTTACAGTAGCATTGCTTTGATATCAACAGTATCACAGTAGCATTCTCTGATATCACATATCACAGAGATTGCTCTTGACGCATTCTGTAGTAATCCTTATCAACAGTTTGCTGTGTTGATATCACTTCATGCATGCTCTGTACACTGTTGTTGTAATCTCTATGTGACACTTCTTGTAAGCTTCTTGTGAATTCATCTCTGTGTATATTTTTCTTCTTTATCTCACCAGTCATTCTGTGTATGACACTTATCTCTGTCGTGACTAGTTTTCTTCTTGATACTCCCAGCGTTCTGTGTAGACACTTCATCTCTGTCGTGACTATTTTTCTTCTTGATACTCCCAGCGTTCTGATGTACATTCAATTCTGCCAGTGATAGTATCTTATACTGTTGCTAACATCTCTTGCAGATACAGTTTACTAATGATGTTGACGATAATCATAATGCAAAGAAACTTGTTCGTAACGGACTGATGTGAACGATAGAAAGAAACTTGTACGACAGGATGAACGATAGAAAAGAAACTTGTCACGACAGAGATGAAACGATAGAAAAGAAACTAGTCACGACAGAGATGAAACGATAGAAAAGAAACTAGTCACGACAGAGATGAAACGATAGGAAAAGAAGCTGTAGCATCGACAGAGATGAGAAAGACGATAAGAAAAGAAACTTGTCACGACAGAGATGAAACGATAGAAAAGAAACTTGTCACGACAGAGATGAAACGATAGAAAAGAAACTTGTCACGACAGAGATGAAGTCTCTACGCAGAAGGATCTAACGGCGAACGATTTACTGACTTCAATGCACGAGGTTTCGCAATATGACTCCATGCCCCTCGGTAGAAATGGCAACTGCCTGCCGAGAGTGATGCACAGACACGAACTCCGTAGCTTCAGCAACAATAGTAGTGATCTCCAGAAAACAACTGCACATGTGAACTGAAACGTCCGAATTCAAACCCTCAATCTTTAGAACGCAAGGCAAATGTTTTAACAACTTCACAACAGAGAACCCCCCCCATCTCCCCTCTCTTCTATATATATGTCCCTCTAGTACTTTCTTTATAGCCTATCCTTCCCACTCTGTCTTATTATCCTGCTCTACCAAAAATTTATAGGAAAAAAAACCCAGCTTGAAAACCAACTCTTGTAATATCACATATTCAACAAACCAACTCTTGTAATATCACATATTCAACAAACCAACTCTTGTAATATCACATATTCAACAAACCAACTCTTGTAATATCACATATTCAACAAACCAACTCTTGTAATATCACATATTCAACAAACCAACTCTTGTAATATCACATATTCAACAAACCAACTCTTGTAATATCACATATTCAACAAACCAACTCTTGTAATATCACATATTCAACAAACCAACTCTTGTAATATCACATATTCAACAAACCAACTCTTGTAATATCACATATTCAACAAACCAACTCTTGTAATATCACATATTCAACAAACCAACTCTTGTAATATCACATATTCAACAAACCAACTCTTGTAATATCACATATTCAACAAACCAACTCTTGTAATATCACATATTCAACAAACCAGCTCTTGTAATATCAAATATTCAACAAACCAACTCTTGTAATATCAAATATTCAACAAACCAGCTCTTGTAATATCACATATTCAAAGATACGATTGAAGTTGTCTCATTAACAACGCAAACAAAATACAAACATACCAGCTTTCATCTCTTTATGGGTAGCTTTATCATATTAGAAATCTATGGCATAAACTGGAAGGAAACACGATGAAACAGGGGCGTGCAACTAAACTTGTTTTGTAAGCATAAATATCGTATACATTAAACAGATTAAATGACATCAATAACAAGGAATATATGCAAACATTCATAAGCAAAACCCCACATTATGTCTTTGCTGGCTTTACATAAAATCAGGGGAGACAAACAAAGAACTCATTGTTGACATGGAAATAGCTGCCCCTTTTATTTCATATAAGCTGTAGCCGAACTGAATATTCTTGAAAATTGAGAAGAGAAAATTCGCCGATTCATCGAATCTTGTCATGGCTGTAATAATCTGGTTGTGTGGTATCGATACAAGTGCTGAATCAAGGGTGAACAAAGTTGGTTAGGTTATGGCACACAGAAAAGATCATATCCAATATTTTTTTTTTGGTGTCTCTCGATTTGTGATGGTTTTACTGTACGATTCATTTTGAAGATGAGAGAAATATGGATTCTCATGACGTGGACATTTTGTCACATGGATTCTCATGATGTAGTTAATTTGTTACAATGAATCTGTAAATGAGAAAGATTGTTATATGAGAACGTAGATCATAAACAAGCAAAGTTAATGAAGTGCAACTCAGTGACAACTTGTTAGACTTGTCTACTAGTGTACGATATGCAATTCCCGATACAGTTTCGTTTTCCGCTACTTTGTTGAGAATGAATACACAGTTTGAGTTTCAGGAAGATTCGATGCTAGCACATATGCAGCTGAAATATTCAACAAGGTGAATGATATTGCGCACATATAGCGCCACATTATCTGCATAGATATAGATTCCATTCAGTCTTAGACTATGTTTTTGTTATATGTATATATATTCCTCTCCTACCGTTATACATTACATAGGGCCTGTAAGTAATTTCTCCATACCGCTCTGTCCTGGGCAACTTGCTCAATCTCTTCCATGGAATTGAGTGTGATATTTCTTGTCTTCTCAGCAAAGTTTGTTTCAGGTATTCCCTAGAGCGTCCTCTTTCTTGAATCCTTTGCCACCCACATCAATGCCTGCTTTGGTATTGTTTTATCATTTCTTATCAAGGTGTGTCCAACATATCTCCATCTTCTCCTTCATGTAGCAGTTGTTACTAGTGGTTGACCAGACATTTCTTATCAAGGTGTGTCCAACATATCTCCATCTTCTCCTTCATGTAGCAGTTGTTACTAGTGGTTGACCAGACATTTCTTATCAAGGTGTGTCCAACATATCTCCATCTTCTCCTTCATGTAGCAGTTGTTACTAGTGGTTGACCAGACATTTCTTATCAAGGTGTGTCTAACATATCTCCATCTTCTCCTTCTTGTAGCAGTTGTTACTAGTGGTTGATCAGACATTTCTTATCAAGGTGTGTCCAACATATCTCCATCTTCTCCTTCTTATAACAGTTGTCACTAGTGGTTGACCAGACATGTCTCTGATTTCATCACTTAACTTTAATTTGTTCTACTTTATGTTCATTATTTTACGCAGACATCTATTTTCAAATGCATTCAACTTGCTTTCTATATCTTTAGTCATTTTCCAACTCTCGCTGGCATATGTTAGGATTGATACACCATTTGAATTGAAAATAATTCGTAATTTAGTTTTAAAATTATATAACTTGCAGTTCCATATTTTATTGAGACTTTTAAAAGTTGATGTTGCTTTGTCAATTTCTAGCACAATTCGTTTTGGTTATATTACATTTGTAATATTGACGACCTGTTTATAACTTTGTCTGCAGGATTCTAAGTTGTATGTACAAGACATCTTTGTCTGCAGGACTATAAGCTGTATGTACAAGACATCTTTGTCTACAGAACTCTAAGTTGTGTGTACAAGACATCTTTGTTTACAGGACTCAAAGACATCTTTGTCTACAGGACTCTAAGCTGTATGTACAAGACATCTTTGTCTACAGAACTCTAAGTTGTATGTACAAGACATCTTTGTATACAGAACTCTAAGCTGTATGTACAAGACATCTTTGTCTACAGAACTCTAAGCTGTATGTACAAGACATCTTTGTCTACAGAACTCTAAGCTGTATGTACAAGACATCTTTGTCTACAGGACTCTAAGTTGTATGTACAAGACATCTTTGTATACATAACTCTAAGCTGTATGTACAAGACATCTTTGTCTACAGAACTCTAAGCTGTATGTACAAGACATCTTTGTCTACAGGACTCTAAGTTGTATGTACAAGACATCTTTGTCTACAGAACTCTAAGTGGTATGTACAAGACATCTTTGTCTACAGAACTCTAAGTTGTATGTACAAGACATCTTTGTTCTGTACGTGAGAAATCTTCTTTGGAGCCGCCGTCACAAGGTAAGTCTCGGTTCATTCAGATTCATATTTAACCCTTCAACCTCTGAGCCGATTTACTGGCTTGCAATATTTATTTAGATGACACAAAGTTAGTATACGGTTTAACTAAGTGGTAATCAATCAATCAATCAATCACAATGTCTACCGGCGTAGGCGATTATATCTCTTCACAACTCTCTCTCTCTCTCTATTTCTCTCTCTGGTGCAGTTAATCAATTCTGAGGTTGATATTTTGTCAAACCATAATATCAAATTATCCAGCATCTTCTCCTTCTGCCTTCCTTAATCTCTCCTTCTGCCTTCCTTAATCTCTCTTTCTGCCTTCCTCAATCTCTCCTTCTGCCTTCCTTAATCTCTCCTTCTGGCTTCCACAATATCTCCTTCTGCCTTCCACAATCTCTCCTTCTGGCTTCCACAATATATCCTTCTGTCTTCCTCAATCTCTTCTTCTGTCTTCCTCAATCTCTTCTTCTGCCTTCCTCAATATCTCCTTCTGCCTTCCTCAATCTATCCTTCCTCAATCTCTCCTTATGCCTTCCACAATATCTCCTTCTGCCTTCCTCAATCTCTCCTTCTGCCTTCCTTAATCTCTCCTTCTGGCTTCCACAATATCTCCTTCTGCCTTCCACAATCTCTCCTTCTGCTTCACAATATATCCTTCTGTCTTCCTCAATCTCTTCTTCTGTCTTCCTCAATCTCTTCTTCTGCCTTCCTCAATATCTCCTTCTGCCTTCCTCAATCTATCCTTCCTCAATCTCTCCTTATGCCTTCCACAATATCTCCTTCTGCCTTCCTCAATCTCTCCTTCCTCAATCTCTCCTTCTGCCTTCTTCAATCTCTCCTTCTGCCTTTCACAATATCTCCTTCTGCCTTCCTTAATCTCTCCTTCCTCAATCTCTCCTTCTGCCTTCCTTAATCTCTCCTTCTGCCTTCCTTAATCTCTCCTTCCTCCATCTCTCCTTCTGCCTTCCTCAATCTCTCCTTCTGCCTTCCTCAATCTCTCCTTCCTCAATCTCTCCTTCTGCCTTATTCAATCTCCCCTTCTGCCTTCCTCAATCTCTCCTTCCTCAATCTCTCCTTCTGCCTTCCTTAATCTCTCCTTCCTTAATCTCTCCTTCTGCCTTCCACAATATCTCCTTCTTCCTTTCTCAATCTCTCATTCTTCCTTCCTCAATCTCTCCTTCTGCCTTCTTCAATCTCTCCTTCTGCCTTCCACAATATCTCCTTCTGCCTTCCTTAATCTCTCCTTCTGTCTTCCTCAATCTCTTCTTCTGCCTTTCACAATATCTCCTTCCTTCCTCAATCTCTCCTTCTGCCTTCCTTAATCTCTCCTTCCTTAATCTCTCCTTCTGACTTCCTTAATCTCTCCTTCCTTAATTCTCCTTCTGTCTTCCTCAATCTCTTCTTCTGCCTTCCACAATATCTCCTTCTTCCTTCCTCAATCTCTCTTTCTGCCTTCCTTAATCTCTCCTTTCTTAATCTCTCCTTCTGCCTTCCACAATATCTCCTTCTTCCTTCCTCAATCTCTCCTTCTGCCTTCCTTAATCTCTCCTTCCTTAATCTCTCCTTCTGTCTTCCACAATATCTCCTTCTTCCTTCCTCAATCTCTCCTCTGACTTCCTTAATCTCTCCTTCTACCTTCCTTAATCTCTCCTTCTACCTTCCTTAATCTCTCCTTCTGCCTTTCTTAATCTCTCCTTCCTTAATCTCTCCTTCTTCCTTCCTTAATCTCTCCTTCTTCCTTCCTCAATCTCTCCTCTCACTTCCTTAATCTCTCCTTTTGCCTTCCACAATATCTCCTTCTGCCTTCCTTAATCTCTCCTTCTGCCTTCCTTAATCTCTCCTTCCTCAATCTCTCCTTCTGCCTTCCACAATCTCTCCTTCCTCAATCTCTCCTTCTGCCTTCCTTAATCTCTCCTTCCTTAATCTCTCCTTCTGCCTTCAACAATATCTCCTTCTTCCTTCCTCAATCTCTCCTTCTGACTTCCTTAATCTCTCCTTCTACCTTCCGAAATATCTCCTTCTACCTTCCTTAATCTCTCCTTCTGCCTTTCTTAATCTGTCCTTCCTCAATCTCTCCTTCTGACTTCCTCAGTCTCTCCTTCCTTAATCTCTCCTTCCTTAATCTCTCCTTCTTCCTTCCTTAATCTCTCCTTCTGACTTCCTTAATCTCTCCTTCTTTAATCTCTCCTTCTGACTTCCTTAATCTCTCCTTCTGACTTCCTTAATCTCTCCTTTCTTAATCTCTCCTTCTGACTTCCTTAATCTCTCCTTCCTTAATCTCTCCTTCTGACTTCCTTAATCTCTCCTTCCTTAATCTCTCCTTCTGACTTCATTAATCTCTCCTTCCTTAATCTCTCTTTCTGCCTTCCTTAATCTCTCCTTCCTCAATCTCTCCTTCTGCCTTCCTCAATCTCTCCTTCCTCAATCTCTCCTTCTGCCTTCCTTAATCTCTCCTTCTGCCTTCCACAATATCTCCTTCTGCCTTCCTCAATCTCTCCTTCCTCAATCTCTCCTTCTGCCTTCCTCAATCTCCCCTTCTGCCTTCCTCAATCTCTCCTTCCTCAATCTATCCTTCTGCCTTCCTTAATCTCTCCTTCCTTAATCTCTCCTTCTGCCTTCCACAATATCTCCTTCTTCCTTTCTCAATCTCTCATTCTTCCTTCCTCAATCTCTCCTTCTGCCTTCTTCAATCTCTCCTTCTGCCTTCCACAATATCTCCTTCTGCCTTCCTTAATCTCTCCTTCTGTCTTCCTCAATCTCTTCTTCTGCCTTTCACAATATATCCTTCCTACCTCAATCTCTCCTTCTGCCTTCCTTAATCTCTCCTTCCTTAATCTCTCCTTCTGACTTCCTTAATCTCTCCTTCCTTAATCTCTCCTTCTGTCTTCCTCAATCTCTTCTTCTGCCTTCCACAATATCTCCTTCTTCCTTCCTCAATCTCTCTTTCTGCCTTCCTTAATCTCTCCTTTCTTAATCTCTCCTTCTGCCTTCCACAATATCTCCTTCTTCCTTCCTCAATCTCTCCTTCTGCCTTCCTTAATCTCTCCTTCCTTAATCTCTCCTTCTGCCTTCAACAATATCTCCTTCTTCCTTCCTCAATCTCTCCTCTGACTTCCTTAATCTCTCCTTCTACCTTCCTTAATCTCTCCTTCTACCTTCCTTAATCTCTCCTTCTGCCTTTCTTAATCTCTCCTTCCTTAATCTCTCCTTCTTCCTTCCTCAATCTCTCCTTCTTCCTTCCTCAATCTCTCCTCTCACTTCCTTAATCTCTCCTTCTGCCTTCCAATATCTCCTTCCTCAATCTCTCCTTCTGCCTTCCACAATCTCTCCTTCCTCAATCTCTCCTTCTGCCTTCCTTAATCTCTCCTTCCTTAATCTCTCCTTCTGCCTTCCACGATATCTCCTTCTTCCTTCCTCAATCTCTCCTTCTGACTTCCTTAATCTCTCCTTCTACCTTCCGAAATATCTCCTTCTACCTTCCTTAATCTCTCCTTCTGCCTTTCTTAATCTCTCCTTCCTTAATCTCTCCTTCTGACTTCCTCAGTCTCTCCTTCCTTAATCTCTCCTTCTGACTTCCTTAATCTCTCCTTCCTTAATTTCTCCTTCTTCTTTCCTTAATCTCTCCTTCTGACTTCCTTAATCTCTCCTTCTTTAATCTCTCCTTCTGACTTCCTTAATCTCTCCTTCTGACTTCCTAATCTCTCTTTCTTAATCTTCCTCCTGACTCTTAATCTCTCCTTCCTTAATCTCTCCTTCTGACTTCCTTAATCTCTCCTTCCTTAATCTCTCCTTCTGACTTCCTTAATCTCTCCTTTCTTAATCTCTCCTTCTGCCTTCCTTAATCTCTCCTTCCTCAATCTCTCCTTCTGCCTTCCTCAATCTCTCCTTCCTCAATCTCTCCTTCTGCCTTCCTTAATCTCTCCTTCTGCCTTCCACAATATCTCCTTCTTCCTTCCTCAATCTCTCCTTCTTCCTTCCTCAATCTCTCCTACTGCCTTCTTCAATCTCTCCTTCTGCCTTCCACAATATCTCCTTCTGCCTTCCTTAATCTCTCCTTCTGTCTTCCTCAATCTCTTCTTCTGCCTTCCACAATATCTCCTTCTTCCTTCCTCAATCTCTCTTTCTGCCTTCTTTAATCTCTCCTTCTCAATCTCTCCTTCTGCCTTCCTTAATCTCTCCTTCCTTAATCTCTCCTTCTGCCTTCCACAATATCTCCTTCTTCCTTCCTCAATCTCTCCTTCTGACTTCCTTAATCGCTCCTTCTACCTTCCTTAATCTCTCCTTCTACCTTCCTTAATCTCTCCTTCTGCCTTTCTTAATATCTCCTTCCTTAATCTCTCCTTTTTCCTTCCACAATCTCTCCTCTGACTTCTTAATCTCTCCTTCTGCCTTCCACAATATCTCCTTCTGCCTTCCTCAATCTCTCCTTCCTCAATCTCTCCTTCTGCCTTCCTTAATCTCTCCTTCTGCCTTCCTTAATCTCTCCTTCCTCAATCTCTCCTTCTGCTTTCCTCAATCTCTCCTTCTGCCTTCCACAATATCTCCTTCCTCAATCTCTACTTCTGCCTTCCTTAATCTCTCCTTCCTTAATCTCTCCTTCTGCCTTCCACAATATCTCCTTCTTCCTTCCTCAATCTCTCCTTCTTCCTTCCTCAATCTCTCCTTCTGCCTTCTTCAATCTTTCCTTCTGCCTTCCACAATATCTCCTTCTGCCTTCCTTAATCTCTGCTTCTGTCTTCCTCAATCTCTTCTTCTGCCTTCCACAATATCTCCTTCTTCCTTCCTCAATCTCTCCTTCTGCCTTCCTTAATCTCTCCTTCCTCAATCTCTCCTTCTGCCTTCCTCAATCTCTCCTTCTGCCTTCCTCAATCTCTCCTTCCTCAATCTCTCCTTCTGCCTTCCTTAATCTCTCCTTCCTTAATCTCTCCTTCTGCCTTCAACAATATCTCCTTCTTCCTTCCTCAATCTCTCATTCTTCCTTCCTCAATCTCTCCTTCTGCCTTCTTCAATCTCTTCTTCTGCCTTCCACAATATCTCCTTCTGCCTTCCTTAATCTCTCCTTCTGTCTTCCTCAATCTCTTCTTCTGCCTTTCACAATATCTCCTTCCTTCCTCAATCTCTCCTTCTGCCTTCCTTAATCTCTCCTTCCTTAATCTCTCCTTCTGCCTTCCCCAATATCTCCTTCCTTCCTCAATCTCTCCTTCTGCCTTCCTTAATCTCTCCTTCCTTAATCTCTCCTTCTGCCTTCCACAATATCTCCTTCTTCCTTCCTCAATCTCTCCTTCTGACTTCCTTAATCTCTCCTTCTACCTTCCTTAATCTCTCCTTCTACCTTCCTTAATCTCTCCTTCTGCCTTTCTTAATCTCTCCTTCCTTAATCTCTCCTTCTTCCTTACTCAATCTCTCCTTCTTCCTTCCACAATCTCTCCTTCTGACTTCCTTAATCTCTCCTTCTGCCTTCCACAATATCTCCTTCTGCCTTCCTCAATCTCTCCTTTCTCAATCTCTCCTTCTGCCATCCTTAATCTCTTCTTCTGCCTTCCTTAATCTCTCCTTCCTCAATCTCTCCTTCTGCTTTCCTCAATCTCTCCTTCTGCCTTCCACAATCTCTCCTTCCTCAATCTCTCCTTCTGCCTTCCTAAATCTCTCCTTCCTTAATCTCTCCTTCTGCCTTCCACAATATCTCCTTCTTCCTCAATTTCTCCTTCTTCCTTCCTCAATCTCTCCTTCTGCCTTCTTCAATCTCTCCTTCTGCCTTCCACAATATCTCCTTCTGCCTTCCTTAATCTCTGCTTCTGTCTTCCTCAATCTCTTCTTCTGCCTTCCACAATATCTCCTTTTTCCTTCCTCAATCTCTCCTTCTGCCTTCCTTAATCTCTCCTTCTGCCTTCCTCAATCTCTCCTTCTACCTTCCTCAATCTCTCCTTCCTCAATCTCTCCTTCTGCCTTCCTTAATCTCTCCTTCCTTAATCTCTCCTTCTGCCTTCCTCAATCTCTCCTTCTGCCTTCCTCAATCTCTCCTTCTCAATCTCTCCTTCTGCCTTCCTTAATCTCTCCTTCCTTAATCTCTCCTTCTGCCTTCCACAATATCTCCTTCTTCCTTTCTCAATCTCTCATTCTTCCTTCCTCAATCTCTCCTTCTGCCTTCTTCAATCTCTCCTTCTGCCTTCCACAATATCTGCTTCTGCCTTCCTTAATCTCTCCTTCTGTTTTCCTCAATCTCTTCTTCTGCCTTCAAAATATCTCCTTCCTTCCTCAATCTCTCCTTCTGCCTTCCTTAATCTCTCCTTCCTTAATCTCTCCTTCTGACTTCCTTAATCTCTCCTTCCTAAATCTCTCCTTCTGACTTCTTAATCTCTCTTCTGACTTCCTTAATCTCTCCTTCTTCCTTCCTCAATCTCTCCTTCTTCCTTCCTCAATCTCTCCTTCCTCAATCTCTCTTCCTTCAATCTCTCCTTCCTCAATCTCTCTTCTCTCAATCTCTCCTTCCTCAATCTCTCCTTCTTCCTTCTTCAATCTCTCCTTCCTCAATCTCTCCTTCCTCAATCTCTCCTTCTTCCTTCCTCAATCTCTCCTTCTTCCTTCCTCATTCTCTCCTTCTTCCTTCCTCAATCTCTCCTTCTTCCTTCCTCAATCTCTCCTTCTTCCTTCCTCATTCTCTCCTTCCTCAATCTCTCCTTCCTCAATCTCTCCTTCCTCAATCTCTCCTTCCTCAATCTCTCCTTCCTCAATCTCTCCTTCCTCAATCTCTCCTTCCTCAATCTCTCTTTCCTCAATCTCTCCTTCCTCAATCTCTCCTTCTTCAATCTCTCCTTCCTCAATCTCTCCTTCCTCAATCTCTCCTTCTTCCTTCCTCAATCTCTCCTTCTTCCTTCCTCAATCTCTCCTTCTTCCTTCCTCAATCTCTCTTTCCTCAATCTCTCCTTCCTCAATCTCTCCTTCTTCAATCTCTCCTTCCTCAATCTCTCCTTCCTCAATCTCTCCTTCCTCAATCTCTCCTTCCTCAATCTCTCCTTCCTCAATCTCTCCTTCTTCCTTCCTCAATCTCTCCTTCTTCCTTCCTCATTCTCTCCTTCTTCCTTCCTCAATCTCTCCTTCTTCCTTCCTCAATCTCTCTTTCCTCAATCTCTCCTTCCTCAATCTCTCCTTCCTCAATCTCTCCTTCCTCAATCTCTCCTTCCTCAATCTCTCCTTCCTCAATCTCTCCTTCCTCAATCTCTCCTTCCTCAATCTCTCCTTCTTCCTTCCTCAATCTCTCCTTCTTCCTTCCTCAATCTCTCTTTCCTCAATCTCTCCTTCCTCAATCTCTCCTTCCTCAATCTCTCCTTCCTCAATCTCTCCTTCCTCAATCTCTCCTTCCTCAATCTCTCCTTCCTCAATCTCTCCTTCCTGTATTTTACCTGTTGTCCTTAACTGCTCCCAACCTCATCTTTACATTATTGCAAGAAGATCATTGATTGGTCGATTCTTATTCTTGTGATTAGATTAAGTATAAATAGCTACATAAATGCTTTCAGAGATCAAACCAAATTAAGAAACGAGATTGTAAAGTTTAGAGCATTTTTTTCTCAGAAATCACAATGCAAACACTTAGACTTTGACTTCAATACACATCTTCAGATATCTGCTGATTGATTCTTTCAAAAATGATTGATTCATTGATTTAATGATTGTTTGAAAGGACCATCATCATTGCACCTCGGGGTATAACCATTTGTACACGGATCTCTTTCTGACCCAGAAAGCTCTCAACCGCAATGCACGAGCTCCGTACACCGGCGAGTATCTCCGATATAATTTTGAGGCAGTGAGAATTGTTTTGGTAAGATTTTAATTTAATTTTGTTAAGTTAATTTTGCCATTGAAGCGATTTTGCATCTGTCAGTTATCAACTTTCAACTGTCAGGTGTGGTCCGCCTGTCCAGCGTGTTCGTATCGCGTTGGACAACGGGTGACAAGCTCCCTGTAAGTACGGGTTAGATTCCGTGAGCTGGCAGAAAAGCCACAGGTTCTTCAGATTTACTGTGTTCGGGGCACCGAGCCGAAGGGTTACGATGTCTATGCCATCGAGCCGAAGAGCTGAAAACTCAAGTGCTTCTGGATCAGTAAAAAAATAAAAAAATAAAGCAAACTGTCAGGTGTTCATTTCAACTTGAATATTAGGCCAAAATTATGAATATTAGGCCAAAATTCTGAATATTAGGCCAAAATTCAGATACCCTGTCCTACATGTGTATGGTACCATTCACATGTATCATCATCATGAGCATCGACAGGGGTTGGGTGATATCATCAACTTCACGTCTGCAGTCTTTACTTTCCAGTAATGCTCTGGTACCCAATAGAGACAGGATTGTCTTGCCATTCGATGCAGTGGGAAATACATTCCACTTCTACCTCGCCGTGTGTTGCCGGAGCTTGCAAGGGGAGCAAACAATAGTAACAATGTGACCTAAAAGCCATGTCGTAAGAGTCGACTGGTGTAGGGACCTAGGGAAGCTACCATAGTAAATAAAAAGCTTCGCAGAAGTCGGATGTGCTGACCTACTTGTAGACGCCTAACTGGCACAGCGTACAATCGCTCTTGGGCTGGGATTACATACAAATCACAAAGATTGGTTAACAAGTGGTTGGTATGAAGCGTAAGAGGAAGACGAAGAAGAACCCTGGACCACACTCGTGTGTAGCAAGCGCATTAACCACTACACCATCTTAGCTCTCTATAACAATCTATTGAATGATGATTTATTATTCTGCATTAAAAACAGTAAATAAGTCCAGAAACAGTTTTAATACCATGTGGAATATTAGTGACTACGGTGCTAGATCTGTATGGTTCTTTGACCACCAACACAAGACGGGGGATGTGATCAAGATCATGACGACGTCGCGTTTACCACTAAGTGTCGTAGTAACACCTCATCTAATTTAATTGCGTATCCTTTACAGGACTTTGCGAATCAACCCAGCTTTTAACGCTGTTTGTGATTTTCTAGGCATTATTACGTTCAATAGTTTGCCATTGCTTTCTGAAATGGTGGTGCTATCGTCCTTTTGTAAAATCCACGCGAAACAATTTGCAACCAAACTGTCCGCAGCGTGATTCAAACTCAGAACGTCGGGGTTAATAGATCGAGTAACTATCTCCTAAGCCACAGACGCCACCAGCACCTCATCTAGAAACAACAAATTCAATGGTTCAGCAGCAACATATGCAGATTACCAACAAATCGTGCGCCTCAAAGACCACTGCTACTCCTATACAGGGGATACAAATCAAATGACCGTCCACGCAAAAGGTGGATCTCAGAGATAACAGAGGCGGCGAAAAACAGTATTTATGAATCACGCACAAAATCCTTCTGGTGTTCAACTTAAAAGCAGCCCCAGTGATAAATAGAAATTTGCCAGGTACGCATTGCATCTCGTCTATTTACTATTTAAACCGGTTCTGACTAGCTTGTCCTACGTCACATTTGTTCATCGTTCTTTCCGGCACTACAATTACACACCATCACATAACCTTGACCTATACTACGTCATAACTGAACCTTCCCATTTCCATACATATATGCCAGATTAGCTCCATTCACAGGCTGCTTTTAAGTTGAACACCCTGTATAAATATCTTTTTATCCCGTCGCTGTAAAGCAAAACAGGGTTAGATAATAGAAGAAAGAAGAAAGTAGTAATACTTTGAATCTCCTATATTTACTTTGTTACTTTGTTGTTATATTTCTTGCCACACCTTCCTACCCAGACACCACATAGGTGGTCTTCTATGCGCACTTTATTAACATTTCCGCCCGTCTGCTCTCTTTCTTTCCGTCTGCTCTATTCTTTCTTTCCGTCTGCTCTATTTAAACCCACACACATTTACTCAAGATCACCTTCCTGCAGATACCACATTCTCACAAAGTTGATGCTACTCCACATGTGGAGTCAACGAAATTGTTTGGCTGCGTTCTCGAAATTTCTACGCCATATTGTTTATATCACCGGTTTCCTTGCCTTCAGCTAAAGGCTAGCCTGATTTATATCGCGTTTATTTCACAGAACAAGCACCGCTTTGCCAAATATAAATAAATATATTGGCTTTTGTTTTCGAATCAGTCTTTTCAGTCTCACCTTTTTCCAAGCTCGCTTTTTTTCAATCTCTATCCAGTCTCAACATCTTCAGTTTGTTTTAAAATTCGTCTCACTCTATCGTCTCACTCTATCGGCTCACTCTATCGAGTCTCAACATCTTCAGTTTGTTTTAAAATTCCAGTATCACTCTATAGACTCTCACTCTATCTCGTCCCACTCTATCCAGTATCCTTCTATAGACTCTCACTCTATCTCGTCCCACTATATCCAGTATCCTTCTATCGACTCTCACTCTATCTCGTCCCACTCTATCCAGTATCACTCTATCGCCTCCCACTCTATCCAGGGAGATTCAGTTCAGCCTAACCATTGTTACTCTATTTATTCTCAACCAGGAGTCTTTGTGGCCTAGGAGGTAAGGTGCTCGCTTCTCGTTTCAAAGGTACTCGGTTCGCTCCCTCGTTGAGCCATCGGGATATTTTTCCAGAGATCCTGATCTCAATGTAGGTGAGATCGAGTTCTTAGTTCTATCGGAGACGGACGATAAACGTAGGCCCCGTGTTCAAATTGAGCACGTAAAAGAACCATAGGCAGCTCAAAATCGATAAGAGCAGGCTGGAAAGCCGCTGCCTAGGCAAAATTCATTAGAAGAAAGTACAAAATAAAATTCCTACGAATAATTTTCACCATCTTCTAAATTATATCGTAGATCCTCGCCGTTGCTACGGAGTTTGTGCACTGCTGATAAGATCTTCTTGTGTAATAAAGAGACATGGTTACTCACCGTGATGATAGTCATATTAATCAACCAATCTCAGTCTAAGTCAATTATTTTCACTCTATCCAGTCTAACTGCCTAACTCTATCTGGTTTAACTGTAAATAATTTCTCTCTATCTAATCTAACTCTATCCAGTCTAACTGCCTAACTCTATCTGGTTTAACTCTATACAATTTCTCTCTATCTAATCTCACTCTACCCAGCCTAACTTCTTAACTCTATCTGGTTTAACTCTAAACAATTTCTCTCTATCTTATCTAACTCTAACGCCTAACTTGAAAACATGACTACTTTACAGAGTGTGACTTTCTACATAGCAAGTACGTCATGTTTCTTAATCAAAAGTAAGTCTGTAGCTGAAGGATAAAGTAAGTCTGTAGCTGAAGGATAAAGTAAGTCTGTAGCTGAAGGATAAAGTAAGTCTGTAGCTGAAGGATAAAGTAAGTATGTAGCTGAAGGATAAAGTAAGTCTGTAGCTGAAGGATAAAGTAAGTCTGTAGCTGAAGGATAAAGTAGGTCTGTAGCTGAAGGATAAAGTAAGTCTGTAGCTGAAGGATAAATGTAAGTCTGTAGCTGAAGGATAAAGTAAGTCTGTAACTGAAGGATAAAGTAAGTCTGTAGCTGAAGGATAAAGTAAGTCTGTAGCTGAAGGATAAAGTAAGTCTGTAGCTGAAGGATAAAGTAAGTCTGTAACTGAAGGATAAAGTAAGTCTGTAGCTAAGAGTAGTGATAAAAAGTAAGTCTGTAGCTGAAGGATAAAGTAAGTCTGTAGCTGAAGGATAAAGTAAGAAAGTAAGTCTGTAGCTGAAGGATAAAGTAAGTCTGTAGCTGAAGGATAAAGTAAGTCTGTAGCTGAAGGATAAAGTAAGTCTGTAGCTGAAGGATAAAGTAAGTCTGTAACTGAAGGATAAAGTAAGTCTGTAGCTGAAGGATAAAGTAAGTCTGTAACTGAAGGATAAAGTAAGTCTGTAGCTGAAGGATAAAGTAAGTCTGTAACTGAAGGATAAAGTAAGTCTGTAGCTGAAGGATAAAGTAAGTCTGTAGCTGAAGGATAAAGTAAGTCTGTAGCTGAAGGATAAAGTAAGTCTGTAGCTGAAGGATAAAGTAAGTCTGTATCTGAAGGATAAAGTAAGTCTGTAGCTGAAGGATAAAGTAGGTCTGTAGCTGAAGGATAAAGTAAGTCTGTAACTGAAGGATAAAGTAAGTCTGTAACTGAAGGATAAAGTAAGTCTGTAGCTGAAGGATAAAGTAGGTCTGTAACCGAAGGATTGACTTCATTGGTCAGGGTTTATACAACCAGTCTTTTCGATATCCTTTTGTCCATCAAAAACTTTCACATCTATATCGATATCCTTTTTGTTTCGATCGAAAATAAGACATCTACAGTCTATATCGATACCCTCTTTGTGTTATCGAACAAAACATCTACGTCTATATCGATATCCTCTTTGTGTCTGATCGACACTAAGACATCTACAGTCTATATCGATACCCTCTTTGTGTCCGGGATCGACACATGACATCTACAGTCTATATCGATATCCTCTTCTGTCCTGATCGACACTAAGACATCTACAGTCTATATCGATATCCTCTTGTGTCCCGATCGACACAACAGACATCTACAGTCTATATCGATATCCTCTGGTGTCCGATCGACATAGACATCTACAGTCTATATCGATATCCTCTTTGTGTCCCGATCGACACATAAGACATCTACAGTCTATATCGATATCCTCTTTGTGTCCCGATCGACACATAAGACATCTACAGTCTATATCGATATCCTCTTTGTGTCCTGATCGACACATAAGACATCTACAGTCTATATCGATATCCTCTTTGTCCTGATCGACACATAAGACATCTACAGTCTATATCGATATCCTCTTTGTGTCCTGATCGACACATAAGACATCTACAGTCTATATCGATATCCTCTAGGTGTCCGATCGACACTAAGACATCTACAGTCTATATCGATATCCTCTTCGTGTCCCGATCGACACATAAGACATCTACAAAATATTTTCATTGCTACCGTTCTTTCTCATCTTTATTAAATGTTTTGCACGTCAG
Source organism: Arion vulgaris (assembly GCA_020796225.1). Classification (NCBI taxonomy): domain Eukaryota; kingdom Metazoa; phylum Mollusca; class Gastropoda; order Stylommatophora; family Arionidae; genus Arion; species Arion vulgaris. Next base: position 80,814,201 of record CM036757.1, on the reverse strand, counting down.
GACACAATCTTTCAATTCTCTTCCCACAGTTAATCTCCGTGTATCCTTTGGACGTCAAGACATTCTTTTCTCATTCGCTATCCATCGGAGAGTTGTCTTAGAGAATGCCCCTACTGGCTTAAGACGTATGTGCCCAATACACCACCATCTTCATATCTTTGTGATGGTCGCAAATGGTGCACAGGTTATCCTGTAACAGGTTTTTCAACCATCCAATATGCAATGACCATTCTCACTATTAGTAAGACGCAAGTTGAACAAATGGAGATAATACAGAATGAAGCTATGAGTATCATCATGGGTTGTACTATGGATACACACTTGCGTGTCAACGAGATTTCTCCTTGATTTCCTGATCATGGAGTTAGGAATCAAGGTAGTTAGAGCTGTTGCGTATTTTTAAAAAAGTGTTAAAAGGATCATCCATTGCACTAGGGGCTCAGTATCAGAAGTATAAATCGGTTAAAGCGGGGCAAGTCTTTGGCTTGACCGTTCTGCAGACACTGTTCATCTGGTATGCGTGTTCACATATTATCGACCTCGGGGAGGAATAAATACCGATGCCTTCAATATAAGGGAACACATTTCAGGCCATAATTAAATTTGAGAAATGTTGCAGAATCTCATGGTGCAGGACATAATTAAATTTGAGAAATGTTGCAGAATCTAACGGCGGTGAATGGAGACGTCAAGACCATCTTTAATGAAAATTGTAACAATGGTGACGGATTTACCCCCTTGGAACTTTTCTAGCCGAAAGGGACTGAACACCAATCGAGTCCAACACATTTTCAAGTTGTGATTCATGTCCAACAATGTGATAGATTTCATTCATGAACTGTCTGTTGTTGGTTGCCATGTGTTATTTTTTCTTTTTCTTCACCGAGCAGAAGTTTCTTTCTTGAAATCTTAAATTAATTTTGATAGCTCCATTTCTTGATTGTTTGATAAACAATATTAATTTGGCACTATGAAAATATGCCATCATGATGGAAATTGACTGACTTGAGTCAGCTTTGGCGGTACATCATAAGACCAATCAGAGCTTATACCATACCACAGTATAGCTCAGTATATGTTGTACTACAGAGAATAGTTTTATGTCTGAGGTGAACTTCTTCTTCTCTTCTTCTCTTGTACGCCCTCTTATTAATTCAGGCGAAAGTCATGACGCCTGGTATTGCGCTTCTGATTGATTTTTGTGTGAGGTCTAAGATTACCCTTTTACAGGCGTCTCTCAACCATGCAGACAGCCTCGCCGACTTCAGAAGTAATTAAAGTTTAGATCCTTCAAGTGTGATCGTTGCAGGAAACGTGTTTTCTGTTCACCGTCTACTGATTGCCATTCTTTAGCATTGGTGTGGTGAGCATTGACCCAGGATTCGTCCAAATATACAATATCATAGCCTTGCCTCCGCCGCTCACGGATCTGCCTCAGGTATTTACTTCGGGCAGCAATTAAATGTGGCTTTTCACAAATAATATTCCTGCCGCCTATAGTTTTCTGAAGGTGAAGCAGGCGGCTCTTACAATTTTCCATAGAGTACTTTTAGAAATGTCTATGCTTCAATCTGATTTCAGTTTTAATTTCCGTTTCCTGAGAGTAACAAGTTGATTTGTCGCAAACATTTTCAAGAGCTCCCGTCTTATGACATCTATGTCAAAGTCGTCAATTGTTCTTTTCCTTCCTTGCTTGACATTAGTGCACTTTGTGTCTGTTTAATCCATCGGGAAAAGGATTCTCTATTCAGACCAAGCGCCAGTTGCGTTCGTTTCTCAGGGTTATGAATATCGCAATATAGATGACCTCTCTTAGATTCCCTACGGAAGTGTTGGTATAGTAAAACTGTAACCTTCTGCATTGTTATAAATGTGCACTTCAGACTCATTATGAATGTGATATCAATGTCAGTTTGATAAGCCAACAAATATGATACAATAGCTTCATACAAATAGCGAGATACGCCTATAACTATACAACGGTATCCCAATTATAACGTCATATGCTTTCCGCTTTCAAAGTCGACTGGGTTAGGTGCACGGATTTCGTGAAATTGTTGTATACTCACGATATTTCAATGTTACCATAATGTATTTTTAGAACAACGCGTCTGTTTACCGTAGATCTGTTACTATTGTGTACAATCCGGTGAGGTTGATTTCAATATAACCTGAAGAAGAAATATTTCAAACTACATCAAATTTTCTTGGAAAAAATATTTCTCTAGCGTCATGGATATTCTAAGGCTGCTTGCAAAAATCACTGAGATCCAACAGGTAGTTTTCGAGAAAATCAATTTCAAACGTGCTCACGAATTAATGGACAGACTATAGTACTTTTACGGCCAGAGTTAATTAATGAAGTGTGACTTCTCTATCGGATTTACTGCCTTTGGTGAGGTCGTTCCGTACGCATCGTATGATAAACACTCTTTAATGATCTTTTAGTGCTGTAAATTTGGGCTTGGATCTACGCCAAAGAGCATAGCTTACTTTGCGCTGACTATGTGAGATCGCTCCGGTTTAGGGGCATTCTCGATCCTTCTATGGCTAGTCACTGGAACTGTCACCTTTCTTGTATTCATTGCTCTTTTCGATCATTTTTCGTCATATGTTTGGGCTTTATGATCTTCGCCAAAGAGTATGTCTACAATATGTGCTCTTTCTGACTATATGAGGTTGTTCAGGATTAGGAACATTCTCAGTCATTGAAGACGCATGTGCTTGTCAAGCACACGATCATATGTTGACGGTATGCTTAGCCTTTATATGATCTAAGCAATGGTGTTTGGACGTCATCTTACTCCATGATGGATGATCGGCGTCCGAAAAGTATTTCTCTTAGCCAATGTTTGGGTTTGTACCAGTCAAGCCTTTGCATTATCGGCCTTACTTTTCTATCCACTGTGAATTTGTTCCTGAGTAGGAGTATTCTCAGCCGTTTCGGGGCGCGTTTTGGCACTTGTCAAGGGTGATCTTCTTTACTATGCACTTTCCCTGTCCCCGGAAACACTGGACTGGGGCTGCGCACATATATTCTAAAGGGTCGTTTCAATCGGCGCTAGCAACGCAACTGAAATTTTGCACTCGCCAACATCACCCACCACAGTTCTTCCGGGGATGTTAGTTGTTAATGCAACAGTGCCCTGCCCAGTTGTCCTAAGGAAGGCAGTTTCGTTAGCACTAAAACGCAACTTTAGGATTTGCGCTCGGCCAACTTTACCCAGTAGTTTTATCTCTTCTTGGCCTCTTGTAAGGGTTTTACTGCAATCTTTCCATGTATCATCACGATGCGTTACAATGTTTTCGAGACATTTGCCGAGACCTTTGATTTGTACTAAATTCAATCAAGTCTCTGCTGGACTTTCCAGTTTTCCCTGCTCACCTGGGTGGTCCACTCACCCATACGTTTGCCACGTCTTCCGGTCACTCCATCACCAGCACCTTGTGTATCTGTCCCGCCTTTGGGCTGACCTATGTATCGTCCATATGCGTGTTCTCTCCACTTTGGTGTCTGCCTCACCGTGTTTATCGGGTTTCTCACAGTGCTCACATTTACCGGGCCTCGAGACTGCCATGGCACGCAGCACGACTCGGGCTCAGGGCTCCGAGTTTCGCACCATGTGGGTCCACGTCTCTGCTCTGGATACACTTCTCATCCCTTCATTTTCATTTGTACATCCCTTCCCATCGGCCGCGAAGCTGATAATTGTGGTGCGACCGTTAACTTATTAGACACTTCGTGCTTATGAACTCTTGCCCCCTAGGTGCCAATTTTGGTGCAGTCATTTACTCCGGGGGAGTTAGCATTCGCTCGCTGACGACTCGTACACTACTGTTTTCTTACGTTTCATCAAATATTTCGGTAGCTTTTTATCGGACATCGGCCAGGAGATGCATGCATTTTTTTCATTAATTTTGTACATGCATTGCTTTTCCGTGCTTGCACTACTACCACTACCTCTAGCTCTCCCTCGATCCCTACCCGCTTAGCCAGACAGGAACCAATGTCTGTTACAGGGTCACCACGTGGAGGTGGGGTAGGATCTTGATTAGTGCCAGCTCCCTAATCCTTGTGCAACGTTGTCCCCATGCGCCTTTGACCCCTGCGGTGAGCTGAGAAGCAACATGTGGTTACCTACACCCAGTCGACATAAAAACTAAGATTTGAAAAACCTGATAGACCTAAAGCTGACTGTACTGTTTGTGGTCCACAGTGAATTAAGTGCATGAACAGATATCGTCGTCCATAAGGACAATACACATACGCTCGCTGTGGTTGGAAAGAAGTCAGAACAGTAGTGACTAGAACCGACGATATAGAACAAATATATAGAGCTTTCTGATGACCAAAACCCTCGCACATGCACAGTGACACGGGATGTACAGCTTTCTGATGTCCAACATCTCTGCATGCACAGTAACACGGGATGTAGAGCTTTCTGATGGCCAACACCCTCGCACAGTGACACGGAATGTAAAGCTTTCTGATGGCCAACACCCTCGCACATGCACAGTGACACGGGATGTAGAGCTTTCTGATGGCCAACACCCTCGCACATGCACAGTGACATGGGATGTAGAGCTTTCTGATGGCCAACACCCTCGCACATGCACAGTAACACGGGATGTAGAGCTTTCTGATGGCCAACACCCTCGCACATGCATAGTGACACGGGATGTACAGCTTTCTAATTACCAACTTACTCGGACATGCACAGTGACACGGGATGTGTTAATCCTCTTACTTGAACATTGAAACTCTACAAAGACATCCAGCTTCCTATAGGCAACCCATCTCGTGGTTTAAGTTGAGTATATAATCCCGATCGCAATAGAAGAAGAAGAATAACATTCGAACCCATGTCTTGAATATTGTAAAACTCGATACAACCAGCACTAAGACTGATGACGGGGAATGTGCACATTGAACCTTACCGTGGTTGACGTAGCATTAAACAGTATAGACTAGTGCTAGAGCAATCTAATTCTTGCTCCTGCAAAGTGTGGGTATAAAATATACAAATATCCCAGATTATCAATGCTATGTACTTTTAATGAGGTTAGGCTGAACAAGACTCCAATCAATGCTATGTACTTTACATGAGGTTAGGCTGAAGAGCAAGACTCCAAGCGCAGCTTAGTCACTGAAGAGCTTGGTGGTTGAGATCTGAAAAACGCTAGTCTGCAGAGCTAGGCAATGGGTAACATAAGAAATAAATGTTTGTGTGGGGTTTGATTCCCGTGTTTGGTAAATTATTTTTTCTTCCTGAGGCCCTTAATACTTATTTCTTCTTCTTCTCTTCCACCATTTACTGCTTTATAGAATTGTGGAAAGGGGGAGAATGTGATCGTGTGTGCTTGCTCTAATGCACTCTGTAAACTGTTATTCAATATCTTTAGGCTGCTCTTGATGACGTTGCTCCATTTTTGTGTAGTCTTTCTTTTGTGCTCTGTACTCGTTGTAATACGAGTTTTATACGTTGTAACACATATTTATTGTTTATTTATTTCCCATATTTATTGGCTCTGGTACTTCACCTGAGGTTCTTAGAACTTCATATTCATTGGCTCTGGTACTTCACCTGAGGTTCTTAGAACTTCATATTCATTGGCTCTGGTACTTCACCTGAGGTTCTTAGAACTTCGTATTCATTGGCTCTGGTACTTCACCTGAGGTTCTTAGAACTTCGTATTCATTGGCTCTGGTACTTCACCTGAGGTTCTTAGAACTTCGTATTCATTGGCTCTGGTACTTCATCTGAGGTTCTTAGAACTTCATATTCATTGGCTCTGGTACTTCACCTGAGGTTCTTAGAACTTCGTATTCATTGGCTCTGGTACTTCATCTGAGGTTCTTAGAACTTCGTATTCATTGGCTCTGGTACTTCATCTGAGGTTCTTAGAACTTCATATTCATTGGCTCTGGTACTTCACCTGAGGTTCTTAGAACTTCGTATTCATTGGCTCTGGTACTTCACCTGAGGTTCTTAGAACTTCATATTCATTGGCTCTGGTACTTCACCTGAGGTTCTTAGAACTTCATATTAATTTTCTCATTGAAAAAGGGGAAGTTGAAAACTAGTAAAATTTTAACAAAAAGATAAAATATGAAAGGCACAATTTACATACCACGTCTCCATGGTACATGAAACGGAGAAGTTGACAAAGGTTCATTGTCCTCCCAGACAAACTTGCCTTCTGTAACTAAGTCTGATAAACCAATCCAGGTTCTGCCTCGTGTTAAGTACTTAATGATTTTTCGCAGTACCTGGACCGTGTCGCTGGACTTTACCAAGTAGAGTATCGCACCTTTCGCTGACAACAGACACAATGTATTAATGTTTAGTATGTAATCAGTTTCATTTACAAACTATTAGATAAGAAGACAAACAAAGAGACAGTTACCACCATCTAGAGGTGTCTGGCGTCTGTCACAGTCATGCTCAACGGCAGCCATTACACCCTTGTCTTTCTCTCTCCCGTCTGTTCAACATCATGTCATCCAGAACGATCTCCTCCATATAAACACGTCGTTTTATATGTTTCTTATTCACCCTTCGCCCCTAGGGAAGCATAGGTCCGCAACCAAGGCCTTTCAAGCCCACCTATCCAAGGCCACCTTTTCCAGATCTCGCCACTCTCTCCCCGTTTTTTGCATTCCATCTCTAACTCCGTCTCCAGGTGTTTCTGGGTCTTCCCTTACTTCTATTGCCCTGAGGTTTCTGGCCTGTCTCATGATGCTGTCAGAGGGTTTCCTCAGTGTGTGTCCTATCCATCGCCACCTTCTGCTCATTATCTCCTGTTCCACCTGCCGTTGTCCTGCCCTATCCCACAGTTCTCTGTTTGTGGTCTTGTCATACCATCTCAAATGAAGTATCCTGCGTAGGCATCTATTGATGAATGTCTGCAGCTTTTTGGTGTTCCCTTAGTTGTTCTCCATGTCTCTGCTCCATACAGAAGGACAGACTTGACATTTGAGTTAAATATCATTATCTTAGTTTTATTCCTGATCATTCTTGAACTCCATATGTTCTTCAGAATGGCAAATGCTGATATTGCCTTTTGTATTCTAATCCTAACATCTTCATCTGTGCCACCTTGAATGTTGACGACACTTCCCAGATATGTAAATGTGTCAACCTCTTTTAGTGGTGATCCTCTCAGTAAGATTGGGTCTCTGGAACCAGCATTTAATCTCATGATCTTTGTTTTCTCCCCGTGAATAGTCAGGCCTAGTTGCTGTGAGACTGTTTCTAGTTTTGTTGTTTTCTCTTGCATCTGCTGATGGTTGTGAGAGAGGAGTGCTAGATCATCTGCAAAATCCAGATCCTCCAATTGACTCATCATGGTCCATTGTATTCCATTTCTTCCCTGGCAGTTGTTGATCTCATTATCCAGTCAATAGCCAGCAGGAAAAGGAAGGGCGATAAAGGCAGCCCTGTCGCACATCAGTCTTTATTTCAAAGGCCTCTGTCAGTTTTCCTTCAGCAGTACTCTAGCCGTTACCTCCTCATACATTTTCTTTATATAGGTTGGTTGAGCTTCTGGGGACGCCATAGTGTCGTAGAAGTTTCCAGAGTGTTCCCTGTCTAGGCTATCAAATGCCTTTTCATAGTCCACAAAGTTGATATAGAGGATGAGTTCCACTCGATGCTCTGCTCCACTATGATACGCAGCGTTGATATTTGATCTGTGCAGGATCTGTTTTGCCTAAATCCTGCTTGTTCATCCCTTAGTACTGCATCTGTAGTTTCCTTGAGTCTCTCTAGGATGATTCGACTTAGTATTTTGCCTGGTACAGACAGGAGCAGTATTCCTCTATAGTTCGAGCATTCTTGGAGATCACCCTTTTAGGTAGTTTGACTATATAGCCTCTCTCCAGTCTTTTGGTATTTCTTCCCTCTCCCAAATTTTTCCCAACAAGCCATGTAGCATGTCTGTTGAGATGTCAGCATTTGCTTTTATGGCCTCTGCAGGTATACCATCTGGGCCTGTAGCTTTACCATTTCGTAGTTGGAGAATGGCCTTCTTTATTTCCGCTTTGCTTGGCTTGCTACAGTCGATTGTTAGATCTTTTGCAGCTGGATCTATGTCCGGTTGGCCTAGGGGAACTGGCCTATTTAAAAGGTCTTTGAAATGTTCTGCCCACCTCTGCATCTGTTCTTGAGCATTGCCGAGTAATCTTCCAGCCTTGTCCTTAATTGGTTTATTTATTTGTTGGTATTTTCCTGTCAATTTCCTTGTGTTATCGTATAAATCTTTCAGGTTACCCTTAGCTGCTGCCTCTTCTGCTTCTCTTGCCAGGTCATCTATATACTTTCTTTTATCTGCTTTATACTTCTCTTCACCTCCCTGTTGGCTTTTGTGTATTTTTCTTGTGCTGCGGCCTTTGCTGATCTTGTTCTGCTATTACAGAGGTCAGCCTTTCTGCCTCTTCTCTCTGTTATCTTATTTAACGTTGACTCTGATAACCATTCCTTGTGGTGGCATATCTTTTCTCCAAGGGTAGTTTCACACGTGCTAGTCCAGGCTTCTTTAACTTTATGCCAGTGGTCTTCAATACTTCCTTCATCAACTTCTAGGGCCTCGATATTGTTGGAAATCGTGACACTAAATATATCCTTTTCCTTCTGCTCCTTCAGATGTCCCACATTGTATCTCACCCTGTTACCATGCGTGGTCGTCATGAATCTCTTGAGTTTCATTCGCACCTTTGCTATAACAAGGTGGTGATCAGAGCCACATCTGCTCTCTATATACTTTTACGTCGTACAGTGACCTTCTGAACTTCGAAAAAGGGTGGAGACTGCAGTAAAACTTGGAAAAATAGGTAAACACGTAAAACAAAGTACTACAGTTTTACAAAATACATAAACAGTGACGATAAACAGCAACGTTTCGACCAAAAGGCCTTTATCAAGCAAACAATACAACAGGAATGACGAATTTCGAGGAACACTACAAATGGACGATTACATGTGGAGACATAAACCTATCTGATGAAAATCTGGGAATAAAACGAACAACGAAATGAGTGCACACAAAAACCGAAAGTGGAAAAGGAGAGGAACAATAAACAATATAGTGGATAAATGACACATATATGGAGCAAACACACTTCTGAACTTCCTGTTATGCAGATGTGGTCGATTTGGTTTTCTGTCCTGTGATCTGGTGATATCCATGTAGCTGTGTGGATTCTTTTGTGCTGAAAAAGGCTACCTCCTATAACCAACTGGTTTGCTGCGCAAAGATCCATAAACATCTCTCCATTTTCATTTATTTCCCCTAGTCCGTGTTTGCTCATGGTTTCCTCGAAGCTCCAGTTGTCTCTGCCTATCTTTGCATTAAAGTCTCCTAGCAAAATAGTAAGATCCTTACTTTTAAATTTGCCTAATACACCCTGTAACTTATTGTAAAACTCTTCTTTTATTTGTTCTTTGCTGTCATTTGTTGGGGCGTAGCATTGGACTATGTTCAGTTTAATTTTTGCATTGGAGGTTTTGAAAGTTGCCCGGATCATTCTTGGTCCTAACGGCTCCCATTCAATTAATGCCTTTTGTGCTTGTTTGACCAACATCAATGCTACTCCCTCCATGTGTGGTGCGTCTTCCTCCTCTCTTCCGGAGTACAGTATTGATTCCCCGTTGTAAGTCTAGTGTGTCCTGCATTTGTCCATCTGGTTTCGCCCAGTCCCAGGATGGCCAGTCCATATGTCCTCATTTCCCGTGCCACCTGTGCTGTCTTCTCAGTTTCGAACATCGTGCGGACATTCCAGGTGCCAATCCTGGAGATCTTCCGGGTTGAAAGAAGGTGAGTCGGCAGCCCGATTTTCTTCGAATTTCACCGGGTCGCTTCATGAGTCCCTCTACTTGGGGTCCCTCTTCTTCCTCTGGTGGCGAGCTTTGAATTTTCTTGGTTGTGGTTTCTGTAGCTATCTGGTGTTTTTACGGTGTGGGGTAGCCAGCACCACGACCAACCTCCTCAGTCGCCTCTTACGACATGCATGGCAGGTGACAGTGGTTATATTCTTTACATCCCTAATTTGGGCCCCGGTAACCAAACACTGGAGAAAGTTAAACATTTTTACATATTTGGGTAGTAAAGTGTCAAACAATGGAGACACGATGAAAGAAATAAACTCTCGTATTGCTATAGCAGCTAGTGTTTTCACTAAGTTAACAAATATCTGGCAATCTAAAGACCTTAGTATACGCACACAAGTTAAATTGTTTAGGTCATGTGTAATTCCTGTACTGACCTACGGTTGTGAAATTTGGGAAATCAACAAAGAAAATTGATAAGAAACTGGACAGCTTTGAGAATAAATGTCTACGAAAATTACTAAAAGTAAAATGGAGTGATTTCGTTTCTAACAACACAGTGAGAGATAGAACACACCAACAACCCGTATCAAATATTATAAGAAACGAAGGTGGAAATATTTAGGTCATGTTCTTCAAAGTAAAAAAAGAGATTAAATCAACGTCCTTATGTGGTCACCAGTTGGGAAAAGAAAACGTGGAAGATCCAAGACCACTCTATGAAGAACAATCCTACAGGAAAGTAAACTATTGGGTTGTAAAACTATACAAGATCTCCAACTGCTAGCTACGAACCGCATCACATGGTACCCTCTCTCTCCCTCTCTCTCTCTCTCTTGATCGATCTTTTTCGGCCATATTGATTATTCTTATTGTGATATATAAACAGCCTTTGCCAAAAACGTTTGTTTTACGTCACAATCTTCAGTACCATTTGGAGTTCTAGTGCTTGTCCTTCGGCGACCCGTCCGATTTCAACCAGTGTTTACTGGGTTCGCTCTCCGTTAGTCTTTGACTGTCCTCCGTTAGATGACCTACCCTCCCGGGTTGTTGAGCGTCATCTGCCCAGGTCACTGGTCTTCTTTTGAGCTACTTGGTTTTCCTGCCGTCCAGTTTTGTGTACGGTTTACTCCATTAGCCTTTGATTGTCCCCAATCAAACTGTAAGGCAGTAGTAGTACTCTACGAGCGGAAACGCCCCTGGATTCAAGCCTCTGCTGGTATTTCCCGTTTTTCTGCACATTTTGGTGGTCCGGTCACCACTACGCTTGCCATGCCCGCACTGGATTCAGGCCTCTGCTGGGCCAACTCAATTCAGGCCCCCTCAGAGCTCTGAGTTTCGCCTCATGTGGGCCCACGTCTCTACTCTGGATGTACCTCTCATTCCTCTAAGTTTATTCGTTCAGCTTTTCCCGCCGGTCGGGAGAGACATGTACTCTGGGGGACGGTATCTTATCTGTGTAACACACCTTTAAAAGTGTCGGCTTTCGCCAATGTTTGAATCTGGACAACCTGTCAGATCTTTACAATGTCGGCCTTACTTTTCTGGCAACGTTGAGTTTGATTCAGAGCTGGGGCATTCTCATCTTTTCCGAGGCGCATGTCGACACTTGGCAATTTGAGGTTTTTACTCTGCATTTTCCCTGACGACGAGAAACACTGAACTGGGGCCTGTGCAAACATAGTGTAGAGGCTCGTTTCATTAGGCGCTATCATCGCAATTTAGATTTTGCGCTCGCCGAGCATCACCCTCCCCAGTTTTTACGGGGATGTTAGTTGTACGAACAACAGTACTCTGCCCGGTTGTTTTCAAGGAAGGCAGTTTCGTTAGGCGCTAGAACGCAGCTTTAGGATTTGCGCTCGGCCAACTTTACCCAATAGATATATTTACGCTTGACCTCTTGTACGGAGTTAACTGCAATCTTCCCTTGTGTCGTCATGTAAATGTTTTCATCGGCACTTGTCAGGAACTGGCAGTTGTGGTACGAGCATTTTTTGTTACCCTTCGTTCTCATGAACTTTTGCCTCACAGCTGGCAATTTTAGTGCGGCCATTTACTACGGCCGCTCACCCCTTCGCTCGCCACCACTTTTCGACGCTACATCATCAGCACGGTCCTGTCTGTTCCACCGATATGCTCACTTGTGTTTCGTCCGCATGCGTGTTCGCTCTACCTTGGTGCGTACTCACCGTGTTTATGAGTTTTCTCAACTTGTTCACATGAAATGCCACGAGACTGTCAGGACATGCAACTAAACACAGGCCCTCGACTCAGGGCTTCGAGATTCACCCTTTGGGGGCCCACGTCTCTTCTCTGGATGCGCCTCTCATCCTTATTTGTTTATCCGTTCAGCTTTTCACATCGGCCGGGAGGACGTGCTTTGGGATTCTTTCTTCTGTGTTGCGAGCGATCTCATCCAACGTACTGTGTCGCCTCACTACTCGAACCAGAGTAGCTCTCCCTCGATCCCTATCCACTTAGCCAGACAAGATCGGTTGTCTGCTACCAGGGTCACGACGTGGAGGTGGGGTAGGATCTTGATTAGTGTCAGCTCACTAATCCTGGAGCGGCGTTGTCCCTATGCGCCTTTGATCCCACAAGGAGCTCTAAATCCTTTGCCCTATGTGGCCCCTTTGGCACGAAAGGAACAAACTAACTAACTAATTGGTTAATAATAGTTATTTTTAGCTAATATTAGTTATTGGTTAAAATTGGTTAATATTGGTTAATATTGGTTACTATTGGTTACTATTAGTTATTGGTTAATATTGGTTAATATTGGTTAATATTGGTTAATATTGGTTAATATTGGTTAATATCGGTTAATATCGGTTAATATTGGTTAATATCGGTTAATATTGGTTAATATTGGTTAATATCGGTTAATATCGTTAATATTGGTTAATATTGGTTAATATTAGTTAATGTTGGTTAATATTTGTTATTGGTTAATATTAGTTAATGTTGGTTAATATTTGTTATTGTTAATATTAGTTAATGTTGGTTAATATTTGTTATTAGTTAATATTGTTAATATTGTTACTATTGGTTACTATTGGTTTTAGTTAATATTGGTTAATATTGGTTAATATTGGTTAATATCGGTTAATATCGGTTAATATTGGTTAATATTGGTTAATATTGGTTAATATTAGTTAATGTTGGTTAATATTTGTTATTGGTTAATTATTAATGTTGGTTAATATTTGTTATTGGTTAATATTGGTTAATATTGGTTACTATTGGTTACTATTGGTTATTGGTTAATATTGGTTAATATTGGTTGTTGGTTAATATTGATTAATATTAGTTAATACTGGTTAATATTTTTATTATTAGTTATTGGTTTGTTTATTGGTTAATATTTGTTTACAGTGGTTAATGTTGGTAAATTCGGTTATTGGTTAATATTGGTTAATATTGGTTAATATGTGTTAATTTTGATTTTTGTTTTATATTGGTTATTAGTTAATATTATTTCATATTGACAAAACTGTGGCTATTAGTTAATATTATTTCATATTGACAAAACTGTGGCTATTAGTTAATATTATTTCATATTGACAAAACTGTGGCTATTAGTTAATATTATTTCATATTGACAAAACTGTAGTTATTAGTTAATATTGGTTAATTTTGTTTAAATATTAGTTATTAATTAATTGTATTTTCCTACCAACACTTTGTTACCAGTGCCAAACTTGGTCTCTTACAGCAACACTATGTTACCAGTGCCAAACTTGGTCTCTTACAGCAACATTATGTTACCAGTGCCAAACTTGATCTCTTACAGCAACACTATGTTACCAGTGCCAAACTTGGTCTCTTACAGCAACACTATGTTACCAGTGCCAAACTTGGTCTCTTACAGCAACACTATGTTACCAGTGCCAAACTTGGTCTCTTACAGCAACACTATGTTACCAGTGCCAAACTTGGTCTCTTACAGCAACACATCACAATATTATCGTGAGCCAGTATATCAGCTCACAATGGCGAAAGGGTTAAGCCGAGGCACGCCACATTTAACCTAAGGATGAGCCTTTTTTTGTTATATCAGAGCATGTAGTCCAATTCACATGAAACATAAGAATTAACTTCTTTGCTGAGATTCCAATCTTTCTTCTTGATGCCCTTTAAATATCACTTGATGTGAAACGGGTTGGCTTTGTCCCAAGGAGAGCAATGAGAGAATACATATATATTAGAGAGTTAGACAAAATATGGAGAGCAAGGATGTGAAAATAAGCACTCTAAAAACGCAGACACACACAAATGTACTGACACAAGTTGCAGACACACAAATGTAAAAACGCAGACACACACAAATGTACTGACACAAGTTGCAGACACACAAATGTAAAAACGCAGACACACACAAATGTACTGACACAAGTTGCAGACACACAAATGTAAAAACGCAGACACACACAAATGTACTGACACAAGTTGCAGACACACAAATGTAAAAACGTAGACACACAAAATGTACTGACACAAGTTGAAATATTTGCTGAGTCACCAAATTAAAGACTGATTCCAAAATATAACAATGGAACCATTGAAATAAAAAGTTGTTTTATTTACCAGGCCAAACGGCTCCCCAGCCAAACTTCAGACTTGTCAAAAGTTGATATTCCCCTAAAGTTTGCTCCAGAACAGACTTCTTGGAGAGAGGAGACGGTGTATTAATTACAAATCCGGACAGACGTGAAAGGAATGTTGGACTAGGACAAATAAAGATTACTCACAAGATTTCTGGGTCCAGGTATACACAGATGGATCCACAGAAAAAATGCAGTAAAGAATAGAGAAGCAGGAGTAATACATAGAATATCCAAACAACATTAGAGATATGATCAAAGTATCAACGTGGAAATTATGTCACGACTCTGATGCAGAAATCCAGGAAATTAAGGTGGCAAATAATAAACTGTTGAAAACCAGTCTTGATCTACAATCTGTTGTATTTTGACAGATGCAAAATCATCACTCCTATCATCACGTAGACGAGTACATAAATATGTCTAGATTAGAACAAGTTGTCATTATGTGTCTTAGGAAAGAACACTACAACTATATGTAATCTAAATTCAATGTTGTCAATAGAGCCATGTGTACAGGAACACAGACAGCAAAGCACATACATCAAGACTTACAAAAGACAGTGAGGTTTATACAAGATGCATTGAATATATAGACAATATTGCAGGCGATCGATATAATTAGAAATTTTGAGTAAAGGTTACTCCGTGTAGGGTGTGTAAATATAGAACACGTCCTTATATCGCACAGCCTTGTCTCCTGCCTGTGAGCACGTTTTAGGCAAAACGAAAGTTAGCCTTTCGCCATCCAGGTGTGCAGTTCGGCGGTGAGCAAAAATAAACCTGCTCTCAGGTATCTGCCGAACTGCTGGCATCTTCTATCAGAATCAATTATGGAGGCTTGAACCAGCAGCAAACTTGACTGAAGTAGACACGATACTCGGTAAAACAAATGAGCCTTCAATATCTCTACGCTTACTTTGCTACATTTAAAACGTGTACAGGTAAACGAATAAGTCACCTTGAACTACAAGGCATGGGATATTCATTGTTAGACGAGGGCAGAGTGAGAGAGGTATGTGTGAGAAATTAGTGGAAGAATGTGTGCATGTTTTAAAAGTGAGAAAAATGTTGATATAATATCAGAAGAGAATGACAATGTTGATACAATGTCATTACAAGAATATACAAAAACACTAATGATGTAGATAGGCAAGATGTCGGCTGTATAGTTGTGGCCAGTAATTAAAGGTCAAAATGGAACGTACACGGCTTTGCCGCGTAACAGAACTATGTTACTATTTTAGATCAACTGTTACGACTTTACAATGGTTGTATGTTTCTGCACCCACATACGAGTGGTATTAAATGTTTCTGCACCCACATACGAGTGGTATTAAATGTTTCTGCACCCACATACGAGTTGTATTAAATGTTTCTGCACACACATACGAGTTGTATTAAATGTTTCTGCACCCACATACGAGTTGTATTAAATGTTTCTGCACACACATACGAGTTGTATTAAATGTTTCTGCACCCACATACGAGTGGTATTAAATTCGTGTGATTTATCTCTTCATAATTTTTGTAAGCTGATGAGGTTGGATATTAGAATCACACCAAAAAAGTTGTTTCCATGTTTCAATTACTTGTTGTCCATGTGTTACCGGGGCTCACAAGGGGAGCAAAGTGGTCGATGTAGACAGTTCGAAGAAGTTTCAATTACTTTGAGGTGCACAATATATTTATAAATGTAAAATATATTTTCCACAGCTCATAAGCAAAAACTTTCAAAATCAGAGATGAATGAGAAATGTAACTTTCAATAGATATGCATTTACTGCTGTGTCTGGTCGTTTTGTTGTTGTTCTTCTTCTTCATGAGATTTTGAACCTCGATTAGAGCATTGGTCTTCAACCAACTCATGCCAAGTCTTTCTATCTTTAGTTATTTGTTGCATCTACTTTCAACTCTTCCGTATATCTCTAATCTATGTTTGCAAATCTCTTCCGTATCTCTCTAATCTTTGTTTGCAAATCTCTTCCGTATATCTCCAATCTTTGTTTGCAAATCTCTTCCGTATCTCTCTAATCTTTGTTTGCGAATCTCTTCCGTATATCTCTAATCTTTGTTTGCAAATCTCTTCCGTATATCTCTAATCTTTGTTTGCAAATCTCTTCCGTATATCTCTAATCTTTGTTTGCAAATCTCTTCCGTATATCTCTAATCTTTGTTTGCAAATCTCTTCCGTATATCTCTAATCTTTGTTTGCAAATCTCTTCCGTATATCTCTAATCTTTGTTTGCGAATCTCTTCTGTATATCTCTAATCTTTGTTTGCAAATCTCTTCCGTATATCTCTAATCTTTGTTTACAAATCTCTTCCGTATATCTCTAATCTTTGTTTGCAAATCTCTTCCGTATATCTCTAATCTATGTTTGCAAATCTCTTCTGTATATCTCTAATCTTTGTTTGCAAATCTCTTCCGTATATCTCTAATCTTTGTTTGCAAATCTCTTCTGTATATCTCTAATCTTTGTTTGCAAATCTCTTCTGTATATCTCTAATCTATGTTTGCAAATCTCTTCCGTATATCTCTAATCTTTGTTTGCGAATCTCTTCTGTATATCTCTAATCTTTGTTTGCGAATCTCTTCTGTATATCTCTAATCTTTGTTTGCAAATCTCTTCCGTATATCTCTAATCTTTGTTTGCAAATCTCTTCCGTATATCTCTAATCTTTGTTTCAAATCTCTTTCCGTATATCTCTAATCTTTGTTTGCAAATCTCTTCCGTATATCTCTAATCTTTGTTTGCAAATCTCTTCCGTATATCTCTAATCTTTGTTTGCGAATCTCTTCCGTATATCTCTAATCTTTGTTTGCAAATCTCTTCCGTATATCTCTAATCTTTGTTTGCAAATCTCTTCCGTATATCTCTAATCTTTGTTTGCAAATCTCTTCCGTATATCTCTAATCTTTGTTTTCAAATCTCTTCCGTATATCTCTAATCTTTGTTTGCAAATCTCTTCCGTATATCTCTAATCTTTGTTTGCGAATCTCTTCTGTATATCTCTAATCTTTGTTTGCAAATCTCTTCCGTATATCTCTAATCTTTGTTTGCAAATCTCTTCCGTATATCTCTAATCTTTGTTTGCAAATCTCTTCCGTATATCTCTAATCTTTGTTTGCAAATCTCTTCCGTATATCTCTAATCTTTGTTTGCAAATCTCTTCCGTATATCTCTAATCTTTGTTTGCGAATCTCTTCTGTATATCTCTAATCTTTGTTTGCAAATCTCTTCCGTATATCTCTAATCTTTGTTTGCAAATCTCTTCCGTATATCTCTAATCTATGTTTGCAAATCTCTTCCGTGTATCTCTAATCTTTGTTTGCAAATCTCTTCTGTATATCTCTAATCTTTGTTTGCAAATCTCTTCCGTATATCTCTAATCTTTGTTTGCAAATCTCTTCCGTATATCTCTAATCTATGTTTGCAAATCTCTTCCGTATATCTCTAATCTATGTTTGCAAATCTCTTCCGTATATCTCTAATCTATGTTTGCAAATCTCTTCCGTATATCTCTAATCTATGTTTGCAAATCTCTTCCGTGTATCTCTAATCTTTGTTTGCAAATCTCTTCCGTGTATCTCTAATCTTTGTTTGCAAATCTCTTCTGTATATCTCCAATCTTTGTTTACAAATCTCTTCCGTATATCTCTAATCTTTGTTTGCGATTCTCTTCCGTATATCTCTAATCTTTGTTTGCAAATCTCTTCTGTATATCTCTAATCTTTGTTTACAAATCTCTCCCGTATATCTCTAATCTTTGTTTGCAAATCTCTTCCGTATATCTCTAATCTTTGTTTTCGAATCTCTTCCGTATATCTCTAATCTTTGTTTGCGAATCTCTTCCGTATATCTCTAATCTTTGTTTGCAAATCTCTTCCGTATATCTCTAATCTTTGTTTGCAAATCTCTTCCGTATATCTCTAATTTTGTTTGAAATCTCTTCAGATATCTCTAATCTTTGTTTGCGAATCTCTTCCGTATATCTCTAATCTTTGTTTGCAAATCTCTTCTGTATCTCTAATCTTTGTTTGCAAATCTCTTCCGTATATCTCTAATCTTTGTTTGCGAATCTCTTCCGTATATCTCTAATCTTTGTTTGCAAATCTCTTCCGTATATCTCTAATCTTTGTTTGCAAATCTCTTCTGTGTATCTCTAATCTTTGTTTGCAATCTCTTGTATATCTCAATCTTTGTTTGCAAATCTCTTCCGTATATCTCTAATCTTTGTTTGCAAATCTCTTCCGTATATCTCTAATCTTTGTTTGCAAATCTCTTCCGTATATCTCTAATCTTTGTTTGCAAATCTCTTCCGTATATCTCTAATCTTTGTTTGCAAATCTCTTCCGTATATCTCTAATCTTTGTTTGCAAATCTCTTCTGTATATCTCTAATCTTTGTTACAAATTCCGTATATATCTCAATCTTTGTTTGCATTCTCTTCTATTCTCTAATCTTTGTTTGCAAATCTCTTCTGTATATCTCTAATCTTTGTTTACAAATCTCTCCAGTATATCTCTAATCTTTGTTTGCAAATCTCTTCCGTATATCTCTAATCTTTGTTTGCGAATCTCTTCCGTATATCTCTAATCTTTGTTTGCAAATCTCTTCTGTATATCTCTAATCTTTGTTTGCAAATCTCTTCTGTATATCTCTAATCTTTGTTTGCAAATCTCTTCCGTATATCTCTAATCTTTGTTTGCAAATCTCTTCCGTATATCTCTAATCTATGTTTGCAAATCTCTTCCGTATATCTCTAATCTTTGTTTGCAAATCTCTTCTGTATATCTCTAATCTATGTTTGCGAATCTCTTCTGTATATCTCTAATCTTTGTTTGCAAATCTCTTCCGTATATCTCTAATCTTTGTTTGCAAATCTCTTCCGTATATCTCTAATCTTTGTTTGCGAATCTCTTCTGTATATCTCTAATCTTTGTTTGCAAATCTCTTCCGTATATCTCTAATCTTTGTTTGCAAACTCTCTCTGATATCTCTAATCTATGTTTGCAAATCTCTTCCGTATATCTCTAATCTTTGTTTGCAGAATCTCTTCTGTATATCTCTAATCTTTGTTTGCTAATCTCTTCCGTATATCTCTAATCTTTGTTTGCAAATCTCTTCCGTATATCTCTAATCTATGTTTGCAAATCTCTTCCGTATATCTCTAATCTTTGTTTGCGAATCTCTTCTGTATCTCTAATCTTTGTTTGCAAATCTCTTCTGTATCTCTAATCTTTGTTTGCGAATCTCTTCCGTATATCTCTAATCTATGTTTGCAAATCTCTTCTGTATCTCTAATCTTTGTTTGCAAATCTCTTCCGTATATCTCTCATCTTTGTTTGCAAATCTCTTCTGTATATTTCCAGGCTTCCTTCTCTTTCACTTTTCCTGCGGGCTCCAGGAAATTACCCTTCTTGTTATACTCCTCTCGTGTTTTTCAAGTGTGTCATATAAGACCATCGAGGTTTTTTCACCTTCTAGTTCATTGGAATTTTTCTCGTTATCGCCATAAGTTCCTCATTTCTGACACTAGCATACAATCTCACTCAGTCTATTCTGCACGTACACCATTTGATAAATGTTTGCAGTTTATGCGCTATTATTTTAGTCGTTCTCCATGTTCCAGAACTATACAGCAAAACTACCTTAACATTACAGTTGAATATTCTCATTGTTATTATAGACTAGTAGAACTACTATTGTCTGTATTAGAACTACTATTGTCTGTATTAGAACTACTAGTGTCTGTATTAGAACTACTAGAGTATGTATTAGAACTACTAGTGTCTGTATTAGAACTACCAGTGTCTGTATTAGAACTACTAGTGTCTGTATTAGAACTATTATTGTCTGTATTAGAACTACTAGTGTCTGTATTAGAACTACTATTGTCTGTATTAGAACTACTATTGTCTGTATTAGAACTACTATTGTCTGTATTAGAACTACTATTGTCTGTATTAGAACTACTATTGTCTGTATTAGAACTACTATTGTCTGTATTAGAACTACTTATTGTGTTTAGAACTACTATTGTCTGTATTAGAACGACTAGTGTCTGTATTAGAACTACTAGTGTCTGTATTAGAACTATTATTGTCTGTATTAGAACTACTAGTGTCTGTATTAGAACTACTATTGTCTGTATTAGAACTACTATTGTCTGTATTAGAACTACTATTGTCTGTATTAGAACTACTATTGTCTGTATTAGAACTATTATTGTCTGTATTAGAACTACTATTGTCTGTATTATAACTACTAGTGTCTGTATTAGAACTACTATTGTCTGTATTAGAACGACTAGTGTCTGTATTAGAACTACTATTGTCTGTATTAGAACGATATGTTCTGTGTAGGAACTACTAGTGTCTGTATTATAACTACTAGTGTCTGTATTAGAACGACTAGTGTCTGTATTAGAACTACTAGTGTCTGTATTAGAACTATTATTGTCTGTATTAGAACTACTAGTGTCTGTATTAGAACTACTATTGTCTGTATTAGAACTACTAGTGTCTGTATTAGAACTATTATTGTCTGTATTAGAACTACTAGTGTCTGTATTAGAACTACTAGTGTCTGTATTAGAACTACTAGTGTCTGTATTAGAACTACTAGTGTCTGTATTAGAACTACTATTGTATGTATTAGAACTACTAGTGTCTGTATTAGAACTACCAGTGTCTGTATTAGAACTACTATGTAAGTCTGTATTAGAACTACTATTGTCTGTATTTGAACTACTACTGCTGTGCCTACTAGCGTAGGCGATCATGTCTCTCCACAATTTCTTTTGCTTGGTGCATGTAATCAGCTCTGACGTCGATATTTTGTCGAACCATGATGTCAGGCCATCCGACATCTTCTCCTCTGTCTTCCACGATCTCTCCTTCCTGAATTTTACCTGTAGTCACCAAATGTTCTAAGCCTTCTCTTCGCATTATATACCCGAAGAACCTTGATTGTCGGATTCTTATTCTTTTGATAAGGTTTCTTTTGTGTGCAGGCCTGATTTAAAACCTCCACATTTGTTTTCTTTTGCTGTCCATGGAATTTTCAGCATTCTTCTGTAAAACCACATCTCTGTGGCTTCCAATGATCTTATTGATTGTTTGTTTATTGTCCATGATTTGCTGCCATACATAAGTATGGTTCAATATAGCACTGGAGTACTCGTTTTCGCAATGTCATTGGTAGTGAGTTCACGCATAGTGTGTTCTTCATTTTCATAAAAGCTGCTTTCGTTTGAGCATTCTACTCTAATCTCTGTGTACATCTTCCATCTGATGTTAGGAATGTTCCCTAGATACTTGAATCGATGGACTTGTTTCAGTGTGTGTTATTTATTTTATATTACTATTAGTGTTTCCTGTTTCTTGGAGACAACCATAACCTCTGTTTTTTTTTATATTCATGCTTAATCCTTTCTTTTCACTTTCTCTCACTAGTATGTCTATCAAGTCTTGCAGATCTTGTTGATTTGTAGCCATGAGAATTGTGTCATCAGCGTATCTTATATTGTTCATATTTTGTCCGCCTACTGTTATTCCTGTCTTTTCTTCTATAGATCTCATGATGTTTTCACTGTGTAGGTTAAACAGGTCTGGTGAGAGTGAGCACCCTTGTCGTACTGATAACTGTATCACCTGATAGATTCCAATCTGATTCTTTAGTCTGTCTTATGGCTGTGATTTGTTGCCAGTACATATTCTTGATCAGTCTCAGATCTTTCCCATCAATATTTATACTTTCTAACATGCTGATTATTTCTCCATGTTTTACTTTATCGAAAGCTTTTGAGTAGTCTATGAAACATAGGTGTAAGTCCAACTTCATTTCTATTGATCTTTCCATTATTGTTCTTATTGTATATATTGCATTGTTTGTTCCTCTGTGTTCAACAAAGCCACATTGTTCTTCCTTAACTGCTGGTCTTATTGTGTTTCCTACCCTTCTCATAATAATGCTGAAAAGTAGTTTTGTTACGTGACTCATGAGGCTGATTGTGCGGTGTTCTTCGCATTCTATCGTCCCTGCTTTCTTTGGTAGTAGCTATAAATATGGATTCGTAAATCTTTGGGTACATATCCGGTGTTGTAGATGTCATTGAATAATTTTGTTAAAACGCCTACGCCCAATTCACTTGTTGCTTCTATTTCTTCTGTTATATTGTCTGGTCCTGTGGTTTTGCCTTTTTTTCGTGTGTCTTATGGCGTTGATAACTTCTGATGGAGGTATTTGTGGTCCTTCGTGGTTGTAATTTATGTTTAGTTCTTGTCTGTTATCACTGTATTAGTCCTTAATGTATTCTGTCCATCTTTCTATTTTCTTGTCTGTTATCACTGTATAAGTCCTTAATGTATTCTGTCCATCTTTCTATTTTCTTGTCTGTTTCCATCAGGATATCTCCCTGTTTTGATTTTAAACATCCAGTAGTTGTGCGTTTACGTATGCCAAGTAAGTCGTCTACGTTGTCGTATATTGATTTGTATATTGACGGTTTCGGGTCTTCTTTGTATTCTGTCTCAATCTGTTTGCATTTTTCATTTAACCACTCTTCTTTTGCTGTTTTACATTTTTGTCTTATCTCTTTATTGATTCGGTCATATTCTGATTTATTCTGTTTGTTTTTCCTTCTATTTTCCATTAATTCCAGAATGTACTCCGTCATCATTTCTTTTGATCCGTTGACATGTTGTGTGGGTTAGTTCCTTTGACGTTTGTTGGATTGATTCTTTAAGCATCTGCCATTGTTCTTCTATTGTTTCTATTTTTTCCATAGCGGTATATCTGTTTTGTATAATGCGTTTAAATGAGTCTTTCACTTTTGTGTCAGTCTTGAGTGTTGAAGAGTTCGATATGATGTTTCTTGCGCCCCTCTTTATCTTCTTCAGTTTTATTCTAACTTGTCCTATCAGTAGTGCATGGTCACTGTCGCAATCTGCACCTGGTCTTGTTTTCACATTTAGCAGTCCATTTCGAAATCGTTTATTTATCATAATATAATCAATTTGATTGTGTGTGTGTTATCTGGACTTCTCCATGTCCATAGTCTTCTCGGATGATGTTTAAACCAAGTGTTGTCAATTATCATGTTGTTTATTGTTGCCCATTCTATAAGTGTGTTCCCCTATCTTTTTTCTCTCCTACGCCACATCCTCCACTTGTTTCGTCTACCTTTTCAGAGCTTACTTTAGCATTGAAGTACCCATCACAATTGTCACTTCATGAGCCTTGCACTGTTTCATAGCTATTTGTAACTGGTTGTAGAAATCATCTAGTTCTTCTTCTGTGCTATCTGTTGTTGGTGCATGTATATCTGTATGATGTTGATATCTACTGGTGTACACTGTAGTTTTAATAGCAATACTCTCTCTGATATTGTCCAGAATCCTTCCACCATTTTTGCTCTCTCGGCATCTAATATTATGTCTACTCCTTTTGTGTGATTGGTTCCACCTGAATATATTATTCTAAAGTTGTCTGAATATATTTCTCCTGTACCTATCCATCTCATTTCACTTATTCCTAATATGTTAAGTCCCGTTCTTGTCATTTCTTGCTTGATGTTTTCTAGTTTGCCACTTTGTGCTAGAGTTCGAACGTTCCATGTTCCGATATTTAAGAGTTGTTCTATCGGTGTTGTTTTGTTGGTCTGGTTTCATTTCGTTGTTACCGATACGGTTGTGTTGAGATATGAATTTACTAGGGATAATTACGACGGTAGGTTTCCTCTTACTTTCCGTCGGGCAGTGACTATACTAGCCGGGGATCGTAGCCATTGTCTCTAATTGAGATCATCTGCCTACCATCTCGGAATGGAGACCATAACTGACATTAATTGTCAGCTGCTCTCACATTCCATTCGCCACCTGCTTCCATGGCTTCAGCTGACCTACTTCACAAGTTACTGGGAAAACACCGTGTTGCCGGAACTGATAAATGTGTCCATTTCTCGAGAGATCCCGTTGACCGATGTGGTGAATGTTTTCAAATGAAACATTACATGAAAGCTAGACGAATTAAATATCTAAACACGTTAACACAAAGTATTACAGTTTTACAAAATACATAAACAGTGACGATAAACAGCAACGTTTCGACCAAAAGGCCTTTATCAAGCAAATAATACAACAAGAATGACGAATTTCGAGGAACACTACAAATGGACGATTACATGTGGAAACATAAACCTATCTAATGAAAATCTGGGAATAAAAACGAACAACGAAATGAGTGGACACAAAAAACCGAAAGTGGAAAAGAAGAGAAACAATAAACAATATAGTGGATAAATGACACATATATGGAGCAAACACACATATAGATAACAAGGCACGAGATAAGACAGTACTAAGAAGCATAGGAATGTAATGCGTTGAGTCCAAGAGGTCGCAAAGTGCCATAGAATGAAATAAAACGGTTCTCCAGGGCGAATCGACTGCGATCATCGGAGGAACATGATCGGATGGCTGTGACCTGGACATCGTCAACTCCTGAATGGCCAGTATCGTTGAAATGGGTAGCCACAGGAGTCGCAGAGCATTGGCGAATATCGCGTAAGTGTTGGGCGAATCGGTCACTGAGTCTCTTACCGGTTTCGCCAATATAGGACTTGTTGCATCGTTTGCAGGTGATGGCATAGATGATATTACGGGACTCACACGTGAAACTGTCTTGAATGGCATACGTAGCTTTTGGAAAAGAGACAGTGCGGGTCTGTATTACATATGCACATGTGTAACATCGTCGACGTCCGCACTGGATGGTGCCAAAGTGACTCTGGATATTAGGCTTGAGGCGACTGTGTACCAACAAATCCTTGAGGCTTCTGTCCCGTCTGTAAGCCACCAAAGGATAGTGTTGGAAGACTGGACGTGTCTCAGGATCAGACTGAAGAATAGGGAGATGATGGAATAAGACCTTTTCACCAGGGAACTATGAGGGTGGAAAGTTAAGATGAGTTTAACCCTGTCAGAATTGGGGGTTCTATGCATGTGAGAGAGGGCCTCCTGGCGAGCAATTAGCTGTACCCGATTAATGGTCTGTCTCGTAGTGAAGACGAATTAAATATCCATTCTTCCGAAATACACATCAAATCCACTGAAAAACTAAGAAATAAACCACAATCCAGCATGCACTATCCGACTACACGTCTTATCGCCGCCATCTTGGAACCGTCTTATCAAGCGAAGCGAAGACTATGATCAACAAATAAACAATGTACATGTATTCTCTCTCTCGCGATCCTGGTCTAGACTGATGAACCAACTTTTATCATGAATTTTACAGTGGTTTTAAGGGACTCCGTTCCTCCGTACAGCTTCTCGCGAAGCTCTGTGTTTTGAGGCCAGGTTGTTTTTCTTATAACTGCTATCCGTTGACAATCTTGCAGAACGTGTTCTACCGCCATGTCCGCCTTTTTGCATGGGCACAGGCTAGTTGTGCCGACTTTGAATTTGTTGTACATGTGGGCGCCGAGCTTGTTGTGGCCGGTACGGAGGCGAAGTATGACAACTTGTTCACTACGAGACAGACCATAGTATCCGTCGCTGTTGTTATGGTGGGGATGCTCTTTTGTCCATTTGCTGGGAAGCTCTTAATACCTAGTAAATAAACCTTTAAATAAACAGCTGGGTGGACGGGCCTGGTCACCATGTGCACATAATCGCACAATGTAAAACACGCGTTCTTGTCAAAGGGTCAATTACATATCACAAGAGGAATAATAAAATTGGCCGTGAAGAAGGAACGAGAGAAGATGAAGAAGAATATCAATGTAACAGTATGTAACTACTGTTGTTTCTATCAATGTACAGTATGTGACGTATGGGTGTGAAGCATGGACATTTAATAAAGCAGTGGAAAAACATATATGTGCTTTCGAATATAAGCGTTACAGAAGAGTCCTCCGTATATCTTGGACAGAGAAGAGAACAAATATATCTATCCAGAAAGAACTCAAAATCAAAGAAAACTGGCTGATGCTAGAAATACGAGAAAGAAAATTGAGATATTTTGGACATATAAAAAGACATGAAGGGCTGGAGTAGACCATCATGGAAGGAGGCATACCGGCATAGAAGAAGAGGAAGACCACGGAGAAGATGGATTCAGGATGTAACAGATGGTCTGAACATGACGGCTGCAGAGGCAGGACATCTGGCCTATAGGAGAGAGAAATTCCGGAGGACTGTTGGGGTGGCAAAGTTCTACTCAGGCCAAGCTATTTGATAATGATGACAGTATGTAACTAATGTAGACATTTTTTTTCCGATCCAGAAGCACTTGAGCTTTTCAGCTCTTCGGCTCGGTGCCATGGACATCGTAACCCTTCGGTTCGGTGCCACGAACACCGTAAATCTGGGAATCTGTGGCTTTTCTGCCAGTCCGCGGAGTTGAACCCACACAGAGGACTAGTCACCCGTAGTCCAACGCGCTACGAACACGCTGGGGAGAAGGGCAATGTAGACATTAAGATGGACATAAAAAACCATATATTTTGAATATATAGATTAACAAATGAACACACTTTTTAAACGTAAAAGTGAACAAAATGATGAACCAAAAAAAACATTTAGGGGCAAAATTTACATTTTAATTTTCATATAACAACAGACTGACAAGTGTTTTCCACGTAAATAACAGTTAGATCTTTGCAATTCTGCTGTGTTGTTGAAGAATGAATAAAAAGTGCAGACTAAACACAAACCAATTTTGAACTCATGTAATGCTATGTCAGATTACTGGCTCCTCTCCAAATGTGACACTAAAGTTTGAACATAAAAGAGAGGTATCATTATCGGAACTGGTTGTTTGCTGAATTGTCACTGGGTATTGAACATCCAGATTCAAATAATATTCATTTGCACATAACTGAGAGGTTGCCATTATCGGAACTTGTAGCTTGAGGTATGGAGATCCAGATTCAAATAATATTCATTTGAACAACTACATTTTTGTTTCTAAAACTATAAATATTTCCAACACACAGACTGAGCATATTTTTTGTGCATTGAAAGTCCTAAATAAAAAAATTAAAAATTAATTCTGAAGAAAACAGGTAGACCTTGGAGACCATTGGGAATAAATAATTGATACAGATCTTCAGTAACAAGTTTTGTCTAATGATGAATATTCAGGCTTCTAGTGTTGAATATACTATGCAGATCTTCAGCGAGTGTGTTTTTTCAGCAAAGGTTATTGAATACCAAACCTTCAGTGACAAAAATTGTCTAGATTTTTCAATTACAAGTATTGTATCTTGATCTTCAATTGCAAGTATTGTATCTTGATCTTCAATTGCAAGTATTGTATCTTGATCTTCAATTGCAAGTAGCCTATCCAGACCTTCAGCAACAAGTATTGCATGCACACCTTTAGAGACAAGCAGTCATTCAGAGCTACAAGTAGCCTCTTCACACATTTAGCTACAAGTAACATCTCCACACCTTCATCTACAAGTAACATCTCCACACCTTTAGCTACAAGTAACATCTCCACACCTTTAGCTACAAGTAACATCTCCACACCTTTAGCTACAAGTATTGGATGGAGTCCTTGATGATTACATTTTACTTGGGATAGAAAACAAGAAATAACTGTATGAATAATTGATGACACTTAATGCAGACATAAGCAAGAAGTGTAACTCAAGAGAAAGAAAACCAAATCAAGTCAGTGGCATGATACCGTACTACTACTATCTGAATACCTAGTTCACAAACTATGATATTTGTCACCAACTCTGTGAGTGCTAGTTTAAGCATTATATAAACATTGACAGCATAAACTCCTTTGTCAACATAGCTACTCACAAATACAAGACAATAAAAAGATTTTAGAACATCGCTGACATCAGTCATAATATTTTTTATAAATTTCATTTCTCTTCTTTTCAAAATAATAGTATCCTAATATTGTCACCAAGGAATCCAAGCCAGCAGCAATAAAAAGACAACCATGTTTACCAGATTTGATAGATAGAAATGAAAACGGGAAAAGACAACAGAAGATGGCAAATGCTGTTCATGTTGTTAGCGCAGTGATTTCAAGTTTATCACAAGAAAATCTAAGAAATGTTGAAGACAATACTTTATCAGTTATGTAAATATAGCAAAATATTTCTAGCAAGTGTACAACAATTTGTTGGAACTGTTTCATACATTTTTAATTTCTAATGAATTGATATTGTTTACCAATGTTGTCTAATAATAATACTACTACTATTAGTACATCAAGATGAGCATATACTGTGTAATAGTCATTCTAGAAACATTGTTTAGTTTGTCGCAAACCTTGTATCAAGGACCAGGATACGCCACTGGAAGAAATGGTTAGAGTGGATGTTACATCAATTCATGGTTCTAACATGGTTATGTGGTAATAGCTCAGACTTTCCTTGTAGGTATGTCTTTTTTATGAATTTCTGGTCAATGATCAACAAAGTCACAGTTTATGAAATGACCAATTTTTAAGTTAGTTAGTGTCTTGTATTTCTCCATGCAATGTTTCATATTTCTTCTACACAATGGCATTTCTATTTATTTTGATAAGGTTATGTTTATATGCTGTTTGCCTTGTATGTACTAACATATGTTAGCACTTTTGATTACTAATGATGTTTAAACTCAGGTCACGAAGTCAAACATATGTTATATGTGTGTCTCTTTCAATTAATCACATTAGGAATGGCAAATATGTTTACATGTGATGCCGCAGAGAAGTAGACGTTCTCACAGCCGCTCTACAAGCGACAAGATATGAAACTCGGAGATAAGTTTCCTATATTTCTGATTATCAATTTCATATACAGCGTTTTATCAAATGATAACTATTCATACAATGAGAGAGAAACCAGAGTTCTTATTGCATTACTGAGACAACCATGCAAAATCTGTCAGATGTTGGTCTGCCAGTCATCAGCCCCTAGCGTCAGCAGCCTTGCAATGGTATACTAAGAGCAGCATACACTAAGCCTAGGCTCAGGTAGCAGATGCTACGATGCACTAAGATTAGAAATAATGACGTCAATCTAGACTCAGGATCCAAACGTTGCACGAATGAAATGTTCTTGTCAAGATGGTGTACATGAGATGCGGGAGTCGTGTTGATGAGGAGGATGAAGCACATGAAGAGATACACCTGACAAATTGATCCCTTCACGTTTCTCTTGTCATTCCTTCAACATAAACTTGTAAAATTCTGAAAAATTAAAATTAATACTTTTAAACAAACATTTTTATTGACATTAGTTGACTGCGCCAAAGTAACTACAAATATTTTCAAAGTAATTACACTATTTTAAGTAACTACACATATTTTCAAAGTAAATTTCATTTCAAACTTTGAAAAATATGTGTAGTTTCTTTGGCGCAGTATGTTTGGGAAGTAAAATTTTGGGAAGTATATTTTGGAGTTGCTAGACATGTTCACACGATGAACTGTACTTTTGTTTGGAGTTGCTAGACATGTTCACACTATGAACTGTACTTTTGTTTGGAGTTGCTAGACATGTTCACACGATGAACTGTACTTTTGTTTGGAGTTGCTAGACATGTTCACAGATGAACTGTACTTTTATTTGGAGTTTTTATTTCTTTAAAGTTGTTTCTATATGGGTGTACTGTTGGACTAGTTTTACTTTCTATTCTGTCCATCGATCATGGAACGTAATGTTGAATGTGCTGTGTTACAAGAGAACAATGAATAGACCAAGTCGACGCATGTGTTTATTTAGTGTGGTTTATTTTCTCCAGAGGCAAGCTAAATTCAACTGACATCTCCAATAACTTGTCTTTATTTCCAACCAAACTTAGAATAATTCAACAGTGTATCTTCAGGTAAGACTAAAAGTCACATTCAATTTCTATCGAAATGTTGTCCTTAAAATGTTGTCAGTGTTTTTGAAATACCTGCACCTTAGCTCGATCTATTGGATACCATGGCCACAGTGCTATACCTGCACCTTAGCTCGATCTATTGGATGCCATGGCCACAGTGCTATACCTGCACCTTAGCTCGATCTATTGGATGCAGCCAGTGATACCTGACAGCTCGATCTATTGATGCCATGCACAGTGTTATACCTGCCTTAGCTCGATCTATTGGATACCATGGCCACAGTGCTATACCTGCACCTTAGCTCGATCTATTGGATGCCATGGCCACAGTGCTATACCTGCACCTTAGCTCGATCTATTGATGCATGGCACAGTGCTATCCGCTAGCCGATCTATGGATGCCATGGCAAGTGTTATACCTGCACCTTAGCTCGATCTATTGGATACTATGGCCACAGTGCTACAATTGGGGTTTAATAAATAATACAATTTCTCATAGCCTTTTCAGATCTTAGTTTATGCAGTCACCTTACTTCACATTTCTAGCAATTAGTGTACAGGCGGTAGGAGGGCCAATTCCTTTGCTCGCTTGTGGAATGCCGAGTGTTGAATTGAACCCACAACTTTCCTGTGTTCGAGTCGACAGGCAAACGGTTATCCACTAAGCTAATTCGTAATGCCTTGCATTGAGTACTTACTGTTCTGGTCGAGTCGACAGGCAACGGTTATCCACTAGCTAATTGTAATGCCTGCATTGAGTACTTACTGTCTGTGTTCGAGTCGACAGGCAAACGTATCCACTGCTAATTCGTAAGCCTTGCATTGAGTCTTACTGTTCTGTGTTGGTGAGGTTAGTGAGGCAGCAGTCAAGCAACATCAGTACTGCGTAAACAAAGAGAAGGCCAGTGCACACGAGTCCCAGACTGTAGCAACAATCTCATGCCCACACTGTCCACGACTCTTCAAGGCACGCATCGGACTGACAAGTCACCTACGTGTCCATTGACTGATACTACATTTTGTTTGTTGGATGAAGTAACTATGTGGTTATAATCATATTTGATTGACGAACATTATTATTATTAGGTGAGGTTTAATATCTTGACTTCTCATTTGTCTCTGGAGACAAATAGGTTTTTCGTCCCGTAGTTTGTTCTGTGCTGAGTCATTTCGTCTGTTGTGGCTGTAGTGGTATATTCTAGAATTGCAACCCTTGCTAATGAAACTGCAGGTGAAACTGGTGACTAATAACCATCCATCGTAAGCGATGATGACAACAATCTCAGACGTGTGCTGCTGCATCGCTCTGGTATGTGCGGAGGTGAGTGTAGAGTCCAATCCTAGAACACAATACCTTACCACAGGTGGGACATACATGATCAAGGTTAGATATGTACGTGTTCTGTCTTTTCGCTCAACTCGTTTTCTCTGTGCCTCAACGACACGATGATTCTCAGCTATGCGGGTTCCTCTTGTGTTGTTACATTGCCACATTTGGCGATCTTGCGCAAGGGATTCCCAGCACGTGGTGTCTATATCAAAGCATTTGAGAGTGTCATTAAAGCGTTATTTCTGTCCACCAGCTGAACGTCTGCCCCCTTAGGTTCGCCATATATCAACTCCTTTGGGATGCGTTTATCAGACATCCGAGCAAAGTGACCGACCCATCTCACTTACGCCTTCTGCAACAGGGTGTTGACGCTTGGGATCTTTGCTTTTGTGAGGACTTCGCTATTTGAAATTTTCCCTGCCATTTTATTTTTAGTATTCTGTGTAGACAGCTTTGTGTGGGAGTGATTTAGTTTTCTTGCGTGTCTGCTGTACACTGTCCAAGCCTCACTTGCGTACAGCAGCGTGGTTAGCACTATGGCCTGGTAAACTTTCAGCTTTGTGGCTACACTTATCCCTTTCCGCTCCCACACAGTGACACGTAACCTTTCGAACGCAGCACTGACTTTGGATATCCTATTGTTGACCTCAGAGTCTATGTTTGCCGATATGGATAGGATGCTGCCAAGACAGACAAAGTTGCCCGCTGGCTGGAGACGCTGTGTTTAATGTTGATGACTGGATCGTAGTACTGCTCTCTAGGGGTGGGCTGAAACAAGAACTCTGTTTTCTTGGTGTTAATGGTAATGCCAAACTTATCACAGGTCATTGAGAACTTGTCCATGTAAGTCTGCATTTCTTCCTCAGAGTTAGTAGCGAGGGCACAGTCATCAGCAAACAACAGATTTGAGATAGCTGATTCTTTTACCATGTACATGTGAAATGAGTTGCCTGCGAAAAGTTACTAACAACACAAGAAAAGACAGAATCACTAACATCAGCATAAGAAAGAAAATTGGCACAAAACCTTGCTTGAATTACATAGAGAAACAAAGAATGAAGTGGCTTGGCCACTTAATAAGAATGCATTCAAACTCCACAGTATACAGTCTTCTACAACAGAACATCGAGAAAGAAGGCAAGAGGAAGACCACAGAAAAGATGGTTAGATGGCGTAGCAGAATCCTGTGAAAGAGCAAAGATAATAATCACAAAAGCCACCAGAACCACGCAAGACAAAAACAGAAAACCACGACACTGGGCAACAACCCAGTAGCAGTGTAACGACACTGGGCAACAACCCGGTAGCAGTGTGACGACACTGGGCAACAACCCGGTAGCAGTGTAACGACACTGGGCCACAACCCAGTAGCAGTGTGACGACACTGGGCAACAACCCGGTAGCAGTGTGACGACACTGGGCAACAACCCGGTAGCAGTGTGACGACACTGGGCAACAACCCGGTAGCAGTGTGACGACAAAAGAAGACGAAGAAGAAAATTCTTTGACCTTGGTGGAGGATTTTAACCGCCAAAGTTTGAACAGATTACCATCTGTCCTGCATCTAATCTTTACCCCATGTTCATCGCCTTCCCAAAAGACATCCATAAGCATGGCAGCAAACATCATGTTGAAGAGTATTGGGGCCAGTACGCAGCCCTATCTGACGTCGTTGGTGACATGGAAGGCCTCCGACAGCTCCTTCATCAAGTACACGCGCCATCATGCCCTCGTGAAACTGTTGGACGATCTTAATGAATTTCACTGGGCATCCAAATTTTTCCATTATCTTCAATAGACCCTCTCTGTTTACCGTGTCGAAAGCTTCCGTCAGATCGACAAAGACCATGTAGAGATTACGGTGGTGCTCTTGGCATTTCTCCTGCAGTTGGCGAGCAGCAAATATCATGTCTGCTGTTCCCCGACCCGTTCTGAAGCCACATTGGGTTTCAGGGAGTAAGTCCTGTTCCAGGTGATCGATTGAGGAGGACCCTGGCCAGTATCTTGACAGAAATTGACAGTATGGAGATCCTCCTGTGATTATCGCAGGCCTGGCGTTTTCCTTTGCGCTTGTACAGGTGGACAATAGTGGCATCCTTTAGTTCCTGTGGTACACGTTCGTTGCTCCAAATAAACGTAAAGAGATCTGTCAATTTCAGCATGAGCATGGGTCTAGAAACTGATGACTAGAGCCAATGCAGAGGATGATCTCTATGCTCTCTGCTTTGCTTCTATATGTGTTGACTCTTCTTTTCTTTTGAAGCCATCCCTCACGGTCGCTCGCCATACCTGGCTGTCGCTGGCCAACCTTTCTCTCCCAACTAACTTCGACCATGTTGCCTGTTGTTAGATCACTATTGCATGTTTCAATGCCGATCAGTTACAAGTTGGCTTCTAGAATGTAGTTTGGGATTCTACCACCACTCATGCGGCATGTATACTTTTTTCACGTACTGATCGGAGCTTGTAGATTATCTATTTAGCACAATTATTCTTGAACTGATGTAACATTTGAATAGTTTCATTGTCCAAGGCGTTTATTTAAATATCCAAATGCTGCATGGCTCAACCTGATAGTGGATACAGTGTCATAAACTTGAAAATCTTCCATTTAATGTTAACTTTCTCATACTTTGTTAAAATCTTATTTCTATGTCCAAATTATTCTTCGATTAGTTAACAATTACCGTGTCAATAGAAATATTATTAATAACACCAACCTGAAAAATCGACTTTGCCATCCTTGTTCTTATCGATATCGTCGACCAGTTCGTCTAATTCCTGATCTGACATCTGCACCTGTGCCTGGATAGTTTTGAGGATGCCCCTTAGATCTTCACAAGGGATAAAGCCTTTCTTGTTGTCGTCCAGGATCCGGAACATTTCCTTGTAGCACGTCTCCTCATCTTTATCTTTGAGGATATGAGACAGCTGGGAGAAGAACTCATCGAAAAAGTCTACATTTGCGTTTGGGGTTTCATCTGAAAGAAAATTTATAATCATGTCATTATGTCATGCTAAAAAGTAACACTAACTTAAACTCCCAACGTTAAATTATACCTTATACCAAATGTCAATTAGTCATACTAGTTAGAAAACGTAAGGATGTGAAGCATGGGCATTTAGCAAGGTGGGGAAAAACATATATATGATTTTGAATATGTGTTACAGGAGAGTATTCTGTATATCATAGGCAGAGAAGAGAACAAATAGATCTATCCAGAAAGAACTCAAAATCAAAGAAAACTGGCTGAAACTACAGATAAGAATGAGAAAATTGAAGTATTTTGGACATATAAAGAGACAAGAAGGGCTGGAGAAGACCATTATGGAAGGATGTATCCCAGCAAAGAGGAGAAGAGGAAGACCACGGAGAATATAGATTCAGGACATAACTGATGGTTTGACCATGACGGCTGCAGAGACCGGACATCTGGCCTACGAGAAAGAGAAATTCCTTAAGGTGGCAACGTTCCGGTAAGGACAAGCTATCAGATGATGAATTAGAAAAGCACCTTTGCGAAATAAAACAAATGATAGACAGAAACATGGCAGTAAATGTGGAGAGGCATGGAATCATTGTTCAAGAAATCAGCGGAAATAATAATTAAAATCTCTAGCAACTACAGTCAAGAAATCACCGTTTGTAATTTCCTTTCAGGCGGTTGAAAATGGCACCTCAAAAGCACATACAAAGCAGCTTACGAGACGATTTCGAATTGTTTTCAGAAAGATGAGTACTCTAAGTTGGATGAGCTAAGGAGTGAACCACACCATAATTTAGATGCTTGTATGTTTGTTCTATGAACATATCACATTACTTAAACCGACTTGAGATAAAAATTAAATGACTAAAGTGTTAATAATATTTTATTCTGACGTCAGAAACAAAGGAAATAATACAGTGGATACAACACACCTTTTGATTATACATGTTTACACTTTTGTTTTTATTACTTGTCATTCCGTATCTTTATTAAGGCTACAATTTATACATATTATATGAATACCATATTAAATAAAGAAATATATAACAATATCATTTTCTTGGTTAGTCTGGAAATGTTATCACACGAGTTTTGTCACAATGTTTGAATAAAGTGAATAGATAACACCAATTAATATGATTACTAAATGCTACTGTTTGTTGGATTTTTAGAACTGACTGGAGTAAAACACATAAGTACAGATAGATATGGCTACTGACTGAAGAAGGCCACATTCATCGAGAAACAGACGATCGAGTGATTTGGTCATCCCGTCAGAATGGAAAAACATTAAATAACTGCTCGGGATCTATAGTAATGCAGTAGTCACACAATGTGCACACTTTTGAGAGTCAACAACTGTTCCTGTAACTAGTGTAACCCAGCCAATGAGTGTAGTTACTCGTCTATTGTTGATGAATGTCTGCGGGTCATCCATGTACCAGCTACAGACACATCAATATTGCAGCATTCAACTAATTATGTCCATGGGTCATCCATGTACCAGCTACAGACACATAAATATTGCAGCATTCGACTAATTATGTCTTCTCTGATAACTTCAATTCTGTTGTTTCTGCGGCTTTGTTTATACTATCTGTTTGGGAAAAAACTAACAGCACTTTCTAATTTATGTAATCTTCTGGACATGTGGCGGAAGATTCATTATTCCACAAAATGTCTGCAAGTCTGAGCGGCTACCTCCGGCACAGCGCATATCAAAAACGCCTTGTCTATTAACTCAGTGTACTTGGAAACTGTTAATGTTGTTAATAATAATTTGAGGGTTGGAAAGTACAGGTTTTTTTTTCACTTCTTGCTGTTACATACAAATTCACTACCTAGTTCATGTGTTTCACATATTGCTGTTACATACAAATTCACTACCTAGTTCATGTGTTTCACATCTTGCTGTTACATACAAATTCACTACCTAGTTCATGTGTTTCACATCTTGCTGTTACATACAAATTCACTACCTAGTTCATGTGTTTCACATATTGCTGTTACATACAAATTCACTACCTAGTTCATGTGTTTCACATCTGGCTGTTACATCATACAAATTTACTACCTAGTTCATGTGTTTCACATCTTGCTGTTACATACAAATTCACTACCTAGTTCATGTGTTTCACATCTTGCTGTTACATCATACAAATTCACAACCTAGTTCATGTGTTTCATTCTCAGTCTGACCTGATTTTGACAAACTACACAAACAAGATGTGATGACATCTGGTGACAAAAAAGTCAATTATCATGTAACTTACATATTGACTGTGATTCAAAAGATTATATTCTTCATCACACATATATATGTAGATTCTTCATCACACACACATATATATGTAGATTCTTCATCACACACACACATATATATGTAGATTCTTCATCAAACACACACTTTTATATATAGATTCTTCATCACACACACATATATGTAGATTCTTCATCACACACACACACACATATATATGTAGATTCTTCATCACACACACACACACACACATATATGCAGATTTTTCATCACACACACACATATATATGTAGATTCTTCATCACACACACACACATATATATATATGTAGATTCTTCATCACACACACACACATATATATATGTAGATTCTTCATCACACACACACACACACATATATATATGTAGATTCTTCATCATACACACACACACACACACACATATATATATATGTAGATTCTTCATCACACACACACACACATATATGTAGATTCTTCATCACACACACACACATATATATATATGTAGATTCTTCATCACACACACACACACACACATATATATATATGTAGATTCTTCATCACACACACACACACATATATATGTAGATTCTTCATCACACACACACACACACACACACACACACATACATGTAGATTCTTCATCACAAATATATATGTAGATTCTTCATCCCACACACACATATATATGTAGATTCTTCATCACACACACATATATATGTAGATTCTTCATCACACACACACACATATATATATGTAGATTCTTCATCACACTTATATATGTAGATTCTTCATCACACACACATATACACATATATATGTAGGTTCTTCATCACACACACATATACACATATATATGTAGATTCTTCATCACACACACACAATATATATATACATGTAGATTCTTCATCACACAAAATATACACATATATATGTAGATTCTTCATCACACACATACACACATATATATGTAGATTCTTCATCACACACACATATACATATATATATAGACACACATATATATATATATATATATATATGTAGATTCTTCATCACACACACACACATATATACATGGAGGTTCTTCATCACACACACACATATATATACATGTAGATTCTTCTAAATTTGTATCTGAACCATCATCAGCGTCATAGTGGTCTTTGATTTTCATCACTGACCGACTGTGAGTGGGCGTGGCAATAGAAAAATATCAAAATTATAGGTTTCACTAGACTCAGTGTTGATTGTAACACTAGTCCGCTTACTATTAATATTACTATTACTATTAGTATTACTATTAATATATCTCCAGAGGTTTATGTGGATATACTGTCCTGTGCATGCAGGTGTTTACGGTAATGATAGAGCGGACAGGCTTGCATCAACAGCATCGATTGTTGGGAGTTGAAGATGGATAAGGGGAATGTTCTTCAGTCTCTTCGCGACTGTCTGTTGGATGAGGACACCAACATCGATGTTAAATCGATCAAGCTATTTAGGCAGTTTGGAGTTACCCGTTGTACAAGTAGAACTGGGTGCCTGAGGGTCAGAGAGGGGTGTTTAATCAGCGAGCCACAGGAACCATCAGTATGCATACTCTTCGATATGTAGCAGTGGGCTTGATGATGATGAACACTCCTTCTTTCTATTTAATTATATCTGTTTGCACGCACCAGTAATTACACCGGACTAAAGATGATTGCAGTTTTCTTGAAAAGTTATCTTTCTGCTGCTGTAAGATCTAGAAAATCATTTTCACCATAAATCAATTCACAAATGCCAACATCTCAGATGAAAGTTAATCAAATTTTAATTTCTCTCGCAAACCGTGCTGAGAACTTCTCATTCTATTTTTACATGAAATTAAAACAACAATTCCACTAAATCAACATATTTCTAGAGATCCCATGGCTCGATCGAAAAATTTACACTGTCTTAACTATCTACGTAGGCCTACCAGAACCAAAATCCCTACTGGTCCATCGAGTCTTCCATGACCACTGGATCTCTATAAATCATAGCACCGCTCCGCTCGAGTCCCCTGCACAACAACACTTGTCTAAGCGCTTTAAAAAAAAATGGCGATCGAGAAAGGAGCGACATTTTTTACTTTAAGATTTTGAAGCAGCCCTTAAAAAGTACGAAGAGGGATGTGATGTTCTTTTTGTTAAGAGCAGCTCAAAGCAAGTAATATTATGTTTTACTTTATTTTAATGATAGTTTCCATTATAATATGTTATGATTATAAACCAAATGCCGCTCAATAGTCACAACAATGTGTTACGTGTAAACACAAAGTCAAAGATAGCAGATAACACTAATTTAGTATAATAATCAGTGCCGGATTAGGCCAGCGCAGGACCTGTAGCAAATTTTAGCGCAGGGGCCCTAGGTTTTGTATGATAATAAATAATAAAACACAACTTTTACAAACAAACTTGTCTCGATTTAATGTGATCAAATTTAGAGATAATACTAGACAAATCAATTTCTATAAGTAAATTACATTCAATGTTCATTAAGGTGAGGTTATTTAGACGATCTTGTCCCATCGTGTTCCTTAACTCACTTTTATACGCTTTAATGTTGAAAAAGAACGTTCTCCTCTGCAGTTAGTAATCATTAAAGACAAGTAAATTCGTTAGACTATTTCTACATTTGGGAATAATCACAATATAGACGAGACTGCAGTAAAACTATTTGATTGGCAAAACATGTAATCACAAAGTACTGTAGTTTTACAAATTACACAAACAATGACAAAATACAGCAACATTTCGACCAACAAGGCCTTTATCAAGCAAACGAACAACAGGAGTGATGGATTTTTAAAATCAATAATTATAATGCATACACTAAACGTTGTTTTTCATCATGTGGCCAACTTGTATGAGAATATGTTCGGTAGTTTTTTTTTCTGTGAATTGTTAAAAAGACAACCCTAGTTCTGGGTGGGTCTTCCGTCATAGCTTTGACCACGACAGTCTTTGATATCAATGTCATTTTTCTTTAAAACATCAAGTAAACTTTGGGCGAGTTGTTCAGCAGTATGACCTTCCATAACCAAGAACTTCAGAAACCTTTCCACTGGTTCAGATGGTAACACATAGCGCACTATTACAGTGAGCTGGTCCACATACGAAATGTCTGGAGTAGGTTCCAGTAATACGGAATAGTACTTGCATTTCTTAATTTCGAAAATAATATGATCCAGTATGCTTAATGCAATTAGATGGATAAATTCCTCACATGTTGTTTTGATAAGTATGATGTATGTCCCTTTCCTTTATTTGTATAAGTATTTATATGCTGAGCCAGAAAAATAAATAACATAAATAGAAAAAATGAAAGGGGATATTTGCCCACCTCCCAACCTTGGTTCCTTGTTTATGACTAGTGACAGCTTAGCTCTGTCACATAGGGCGAGGGCGACCCAGAAGCGCGGGGGCCCGTAGCATTTGCTACTTCTGCTACTAGGCTAATCCGGCGCTGATAATAATATTAATAATAATATATTATAATATATTACTAATTCTAATAAAATGTATCTCTCAAAATACTGTGTGTATATAATATATATTTACACGGTCAGCAGACCAGGACTTTATAACAAATATTGAAATGGCAGAATGATTGAGAATGTCAATAACAATTGAATAGGATCAGAATTATATGTGAAATTCCACTTCAAGAGGTAGAATCATACACATATTTGGGCAGTAATGTAGACAAAGAGGGTGGAATGTTAAAGCAGTTCTGCTGTATCATACTGTATGGGTCAGAAACATGGAGAACTACTAAAACAATAATGCATAAACTGCAAACATTCATCAACTGGTGTCTGCGCAGAATAGAGAGACTGAGATGGTATGACAGGGTTACAAATGAGGAACTTATGGATAGAACAAGACAGATTCCAGTAGACCAAGAGGTTAAAAAAAAGTTTAAACATGTTATAAAAATTATTTATAGATTAATTGCAAAACTGTTTTTGAATTTTCTTTTCTTTCAGTTTTCACAACACTACCCAGAGAAAAGAAACCAGCAATTTCAATGAATTAGCAACAATTTTGTATCACTAAGTCAGTAAGCAAGACATCAAAGAAATTGTGAGCAAAACTGATGGCAAAATTATCTCTGGGCAAGATGTGCGAAACTGGAAAAGCAGCTTTCAACCAGGGAACAGAAGAAGAGGCGCAGACAGTACAAAACACATCGCAATTCAGAGATGTCTCTGCTTGTATACACTCAATGGCATTAACATACAACACAAATAGGCAAACCTCAGACCTACCAAAAGTTGGCATTCCCTAAAGTCTGTGCCAGAGCAAACCCCTTGGAGAGAGGAGACTGAACCAGAAGTATGTATCCAGACAGAAGTGAAAGGAATATTCGACAAGGATGAGCAGAACAGCATACAACGCAAGACAGTCACTCTCAGTTTACTTGATGAAGAATACCCACATGACCTCTGGGTCCGGGTATACACGGATGGTCAGCAGAAAATGCAGTGAAGAATGGAGGAGCAGGAGTGTACATAGAATACCCAAACAACGCTAGAGATGCGATTAAAGTACCAACGGGGAAATTCTGTCACAACTATGATGCAGAAATTCAGGCAATCAAGGTGGCAACTGAA
This sequence comes from Arion vulgaris, assembly GCA_020796225.1. Taxonomy (NCBI): domain Eukaryota; kingdom Metazoa; phylum Mollusca; class Gastropoda; order Stylommatophora; family Arionidae; genus Arion; species Arion vulgaris. The sequence goes on along the minus strand of CM036757.1, from coordinate 80,772,676 downwards.
AAATTGTTGAATACCAGACCCGATCCTCAACCTGTTGTATTTTTGACTGATGCAAAATCAGCACTCCAAGCACTTCAGTCCAGAAAATTGCCAAGTCTACAGACCCTACTGTCTAAATTGTCCAAGCATCGCAGGGTCGTCTTGCAGTGGATACCCTCTCACTGTGGAATACCAGGAAATGAAACAGCAGACCGATTGGCCAAGGAAGGTGCTGCAGGAGAGCAGCCGGATGTGCCAGTTACCTACCACCAAAAGAAAAGGATGATTAAATAAATGAGAAAGCCACAAATACCAACACAAGACGATTACTATAGTATGAGCAGATTGGAACAAGTTGTCATTCTGTGCCTTAGAACAGGACACAATCGGCTCCGCAGCCACATATATACAAAATTCAAGGTTGGCAATTCAGCCATGTGTACATGTGGACAGGCAAACCAGACTGCAGAGCACATACTTCAAGACTGCCCCAAATATGATACACTGAGGCAAACTCACTGGCCAAACGAAACAAAACTCAACAGAAAACTACACGGACCTCTGTGTGAGCTACAAAAGACAGTGAAGTTCATACAAGAGACAACATTGAATATATAGACATATTTCAAGCGAACGAAAGGAGGAAGGAAGGAAATACAACACAAAGCATAAGTCAGACATTGTCGATGCAATTCAGAATGACCTCACTTCTTTTGAGCAAAGGTTGTCATTGAACAGTAATTTCTCTATAAGTAAACTATCTCTTTCATTGTTCACTAACTTGTTCTGACACATACATTTTGTCTTCTGCTACTCCTGACTCATCTCAGTACGATTGCACTAACTATCTCTTTCAGTGTTCACTAACTTGTTCTGACACATACATTTTGTCTTCTTCTACTCCTGGCTCATCTCAGTACGATTGCACTAACTATCTCTTTCAGTGTTCACTAACTTGTTCTGACACATACATTTTGTCTTCTGCTACTCCTGGCTCATCTCAGTACGATTGTACTAACTATCTCTTTCAGTGTTCACTAACTTGTTCTGTCACATACATTTTGTCTTCTGCTACTCATCTCAGTACGATTGCGCTATTCACTCTTGTTCTTGTGATTTCTTTTAACATTCCATTTACCTTGTTGACATGTTTGCTCTATGCTCTTAATATTGGTCTACAATTTACTTGGCAGTTATATATTTCTTTATATTATTAACATGAATTATAACCAATATCTGAATGCCAATTCATGCTTTCATTGAACGTTAAGTTGAACTCTGAGTATCCATTTTGTTGTTCTTAATATCTATTTGTGTATATCTCTCGATCACCTCCCAGACCGATGTACCAGACCTCCCCATAAATTCTATCCATGTGGAAATCTGATTCATGCAGCCTTAGCATTGGTGTGTTTTACATCACATCTTCAGCACTATTTGGAGCTCTGGTGCTTATCCTTCGGCGATGTGTCCGGTTTCAGCCAACGTTTACTCGGTTCGCTCTTTGCTCTGTAGCCATCTAGTGTTTTTACGGTGTGGGGTAGCTAGCCCCACGTCCAACCTCCTTAGTCGCCTCTTATGACATGCGCTGCAGGTAACAGTGGTTCTATTCTTTACACCCTAATTTGGGCCTCGGTAACCACTCAGGCGATTTGTGTATCTTATTGGACGTTTATTTATTTAGAATCAACAAATTCAGCAAATATATATATGATATATTTTGGTTTTTATCTATCGGAGGAAGCTTCCATTGGCTTCAACTGCTCATATTTTTATGATACTTAGTTGGTTTTCTTCTTATACAGATGTTGTCCATATCTTACCAGTTAGTTCAATAACTGCTGTATGTTTAAATAGTCTCATTTAAAAAATTATTAGTGGTTTGGAGCAAATTGGTTTCAAAATCATTTGTGTAGTTCCTGATAATAATGCCATAAATAAGAAAGCCATGTCCCTCTTTTCAAATCCTCCTAAACTAAATATTGTGTGATACTGTTAACACTTTGCTGACCAATGATCAATCCACACCGATCCTATAAGTGGTTAGTTAGTTAGTTTGTTCCTTTCATGCAAAGGCGGCACATAGGGTAGAGGTTTTAGATCTCCATGTAATGCGGTTCATTGCTAGCAGTTGGAGATCTTGTATGGTTTACATCCCAATAGTTTACTTTCTTGTAGGATTGTTCTTCGAAGAGTGGTCTTAGGTCTTCCACGTTTTCTTTTCCCAACTGGTGACCACATAAGGACTTGTTGATTTAGTCTCTTTTCGTCTGATCTAAGAACATGACCTAAATATTTTCACCCTCGTTTCCTTATAATATTTGAGACGGGTTGTTGGTGTGTTTTATCTCTCACTGTGTTGTTAGAAACGAAATCACTTCATTTGACTTTTAATCATTTTCGGAGACATTTATTCTCAAAGCTGTCCAGTTTCTTATCAATTTTCTTTGCTGATTTCCAACTTTCACAAGCGTAAGTCAGTACAGGAATCACACATGACCTAAACAATTTCACTTTTGTGCATGTACTAAGGTCTTGAGATTGCCAGATATTCGTTAATTTAGTGAAGGTACTAGCTGCTATAGCAATACGAGAGTTTATTTCTTTCATAGTGTCTCCGTTGTTTGACATTTTACTACCCAAATATGTAAAATGTTCAACTTCTCCAGTGTTTGGCCATTTATTACGATGTTGTCTGTCGAGTTTGTGAGGTCCATAATTTTGGTCTTGGCAGAATTAATCTGGAGACCAACCTGTTCTGCAAGTATGCAAAGATTGCTCGTTAGTTTGTGAGTTCCTTGTATGGTTGATTTCAATATGGCCACGTCGTCGGCAAAGCCAAGATCAAATAGTCTGCTGTTATTAAGCCATTTGATGCCTAGTTGATCATCTTGGGTGTATTTGCGCATTATCCAGTCTATAGCTATCCCAAAAGCATAGGTGACATAACGCAGCCCTGCTTCACACCCGAATTGACTGAGAACCAGTCTGAGTTTCCTGCATCTGTTCTTACACAGCAGGATACTTCAGAATAGAAGTCTTTTATAATATTGATGTACTTTTCCTGGAAGCCATAGGTCTTAAGAATCTTCCAGAGAGTAGAACGATGAAGACTATCAAACGCTTTCTGAAAGTCTATAAAATTTATCACTAGTGGTGTCTGAGTTCAATTGATTCTTCTATAATGGATCTCAGCGTGAAGATATGATCGGTACAAGAACAATGTGGACGAAATCCAGCTTGTTCTTCTCTTAGCCTTGCGTCGACGGCTTTTTCAGCCTCTCCATCAAAATGATGCAGAATAGTTTGCCAGGTGTTGATAGCAGAGTTATTCTGCGCTAGTTGATGCAATTTGACAAATCACAATTTTTTAGCTTGAATATCACTCTGTCTTTCCAATCTTTTGGAGGGGTCTCATTCTGCCAAACATCATTCATTAAGGTACGTAGGAATCCCATTGATTCCTCGTCAGTTGCTTTTAGCATTTCTCCTGAAATATCGCTACCGCTGGCTTTGTTGTTTTTCAGTTTCTAGATGGCTTGTTTAATTTCTTCCATTGAGACGTCGTCAATGGATGCATTTAATGATGGCATTTGTATTTCTGTTTCAAAAACGGGTGTTATCGTTGGGTTGGATCTATTTAATACCTCTTTAAAATGGTCAGCCCATCTTTTCGATTGTGTTTGTTGTGATGGTATGGATTCGTTGTTTTTCCCTTTCACATGACAGCTTGCCTTCGGCGGATGATTCGTTAGTTGTTTCATAATATGAAAGAGTGTTTTGTTGTTCCCAGTTTTGGATGCTGTTTCTGCCTCTAGAGATAACTTCTGGATGCAATCACGTTTATCTTTGCCAGCATTATCTTTGTCCAGTTGTCTATATTCAAGGACTGTTGATCGTTTTGAGTCGATAGCATTCTTAGTTTAACTTCTTTTCTTTCTTGGATTTTTGCCATGTTTCTTCACTTAACCAATTCTTTCTTTCCTTTTTTATATATCCTGCTGTTTCTGCTGCAGCAGATTTAATAGTGTTCTTAAAAAAGTTCCAATAATTTTCTATGTTCTTCTCAGTATGTCCTGTTGTAGTGGCGTTATGTAAGTTGGTGAATCTATTATGAATATCGATGTTGAAGGAACTTTGAATGTTTGGTAACAGTAGGCGATTAGAATCTATTTTCTTGGTTTTTTGTGGTTTGTATAGTACTTTCAATTGAGTTCTTATTTTGGCAATGCATAAGTTGTGGTCGCTGCCAATATCTGCCCCTCTGTAGGCTCTTACATCTAAGCCGTACGTACGAAATTTCGAGTTTATACAGAAGTGATCAATCTGGTTTTTGTATGTTGGTCAGGAGAATTTCAAGTTGTTTTATGGATGTCTTTGTGTGGAAAGAAGGTACTTGCTATAGCCATATTAATCAGTTCACATAATTCCAGTAGTTTTTCTCCATTTTGGTTCATGGTGCCCATGCCATGTTTACTGATGAACCTTTCTATGCCTTTGTTGTCATTGCCGATTTTAGCATTAAAGTCGCCCATAGTCACAATGAAATCGTGCCTAGATGTTTTGTTTAGAACGTCTAGCACTGAAGCGTAAAATCTGTCCTTCTGGTCATATGTGCTGTCGTTCGTTGGAGCATAACATTGTATAATTGTAAGTTTAAAGTGTTTAGTTTGTAGTCGGGCTGTTATAACTCGTTCGTTGGAGCGTAACATTGTATAATTGTAAGTTTAAAGTGTTTAGTTTGTAGTCGGGCTGTTATAATTCTTTCGTTGATTGGCTCCCAGCTAATAAGCGATGATGCAGCTTTATGTGTCATGATGATTCCAACTCCTTCTTTATGAATATTATCAGCTCTCCCGGAATGAATAATAAACACATTTTCGCTAGATATATAATTTTTACCTGAATCCAGCCATTTGCACTCACTGACACCCAAGATGTCCCTGTTATAATTTTTCATTTCTTTACACACCTCAATGCGATGTACGAAAATCAACAAATCTGAGGTAGTCAGACTGGATCAGATCAGATCTGGAGAAATCGTTAGGGTGGCTGCGGTAATACTGAGGAAATAGGCGATAGAGCAAAGACTGGTATATACAGTATTACATAAGAAGGGAAAAATTAATTATAAGATATGAAAAAAACAACACTCAACGTTTCGGTGCTTAAGACCTTTATCAAGAACAGAAAAAACTAAATTAACTAAAACATGACACTAACAAATGATCTGCATCAAAAGATACTGGCATACGTACCTGCGTGGTCAGCATCTCGTGAATGAAAGAATGGACAGGAAATAGGAAGACTATTAGATTACCGATTGGCTGGCCAATCAGGAAAGGGTCAGTGGCAGGTTACGTAAGATATTGTTTGTACAGGTGGGAACAAAGACCCCACGTGGGAAGAGCAGGAGAGGTAGGTGGAAGAAACGTCAGATAATAGCGTTAATGACCGACATAGCATACTGCTGTGTAAACACTACACCCCATACAACATGAGCCCTATTCGGCCAATATGGATTGCATACACTCCGATAACAAAGGCGGGTATGTACTCAATGTTCGGGGGACACTGTAAGTGTCCCACAGATATGTATACCAGACGATAACGTGCAGAAGATAAGTATGCAAGTAAGAAAATGGGATAGAACATGACACTAGAACGGGTCCCAGTGACTAAACTAGGAATGTCTCGACCACCGTTCACCAAGAACGACTCGAGCCCTACTTGGCTAATATGCATCCTGTGTGTCCGGGAACGAACACAGGCAGAATCCAATGTCGTGTGGCTGGAACAGAGGGAGAGAAGTGTCAAAAGTGACACCCTAGAGTGTGAGCCGAATTCTGACGATGAATAGGGATGATAGTGTCATGTGATACTGCGTAGAAAGGAATAAGAACAGGGGAGGTGGCTGGAGAGTGGACAGACAGAAGAGGAAATGGTAGTGAGTCAATGGGTTTGTCGAGGGGGTAGATGAAATAGAGAGAATGAAATAAGAAGAAAAAGGACCAGTGGGCATAGACACTACGCGTGCTGAAGTCGTACATTGATACCTTTGGGTGACACTACACCCAAACGGTCAATCAACCGACATTCCAATGATAACCTGCGGTCATCGGAGGGCACGACACAAGACCGGTGATAGAGACATCTGCTGTCACCACGGCAGGACAGATGTCTCTATCACCGGTCTTGTCGTCTCCTCCGTGACCTGCAGCGTATCTGGAATGTCGTGATTGACCGTTGAGATGTGTCGCAAAGCTATCAATGTCGACTTCAGCACGCGTAGTCTTGCCCACCGTCCTTTCTTATTTCATTCTCTCTATCATCTACCCCCACAAACCCATTGACTCACTACCATTTCCTCTTCTGTCTGTCCACTCTCCAGCCACCTCCCTGTTCTTATTCCTTTCTACGCAGTATCCATGACACTATCATCCCTATTCATCGTCAGAATTCGGCTCACTCTGGGTGTCACTTTGACCTTCTCTCCTCTGTTCCAGCCCACGCATTGGATTCTGCCTGTGTTCGTTCCGGACACACGAGATGCATATTAATGAAGTAGGCTCGAGTCGTTCTGGTGAACGTGGTCGAGACATTCCTAGTTTAGTCACTGGGACCCTTCTAGTGTCATGTCTATCCCATTTTCTCTGCATACTTATCTTCTGCACGTTATCGTCTGTATCATATCTGTGGGACACTTCAGTGCCCCCGGAACATTGGAGTCATACCGCCTTTGTTATCGGAGTGTATGCAATCCATATTGGCCGAATAGAGCTCATGTTGTATGGGTGTACGTGTTACAGCGTATGCTATGTCGGTCATTAACGCTATTATCTGACGTTTCTTCACCTACCTCTCCTGCTCTTCCCACGTGGTCTTTGTTCCACCTGTACAAACAATATCTTACGTAACCTGCCACTGACCCTTTCCGATTGGCCAGCCAATCGGTAATCTAATAGTCTTCCTATTTCCTGTCCATTCTTTCATTCACGAGATGCTGACCACGCGGTACTATGCCAGTATCTTTGATGCAGATCATTTGTTAGTGTCATGTTTTAGTTAATTTAGTTTTTCTGTTTTCTGTTCTTGATAAAGGTCTTAGCCCGAAACGTTGAGTGTTGTTTTTCATATCTTATAATTATTTTCCCTTCTTATGTAATACTGATATACCAGTCTTTGCTCTATCCCTTTACACACCTCAGCGGTTTTTTCCCGCTTGAAACATAGTCCTCACATTCCAATAGCCGAATTTCGAACACTGCTTACTATTTAATAAACTAGAACGGGTAGCCATTTCACATTAATAAAACGATACACATTTAGATAAATGCTCTGTTTCAGAAATACTGGGGTTTTTACAATTGAGGATTATTAGGCCTCAGATCAACCGACCATAGCAAGTAGGAAGAAAACAACACCTTCCATCTTGAAACCGGAAAACCGGTCTATAATTGGTTAATCTTTAATTTGATACCAAGTATGTTGTGAAATTGAAAAATGCAATTGTTTTCTTGGCAAAACACGTAATTACAAAGTACTGTAGTTTTACAAATTACAAAAACAATGACAAAATACAGCAACGTTTCGACCAACAAGGCCTTTATCAAGCAAACGAACAAACAGGAGTGACAAATTAAAATGAAACACAAATGGACGACCAAATACAAACGTATCTAAGGAAAATCTGGAATAAAAACGAATAACGAAATAAATGTAACACAAAAACACACATAAAAACTAGAAATAGAAAGGAAAAGAAACAATGAAACATCTAGTAAATATATAACTTGAATACATGCAACATATACCCATATAGATTACAAAGCAGGGAAGAGAAAGTACTAAGAAGCATAAGAATGGAATATAACATGAATACATGCAACATATACCCATATAGATTACAAGCATGAGAAGAAAAGTACTAAGAAGCATAGGAATGTAATACGTTGAGCCCACGTGGTGCAAGGTACCATACAAAGAAATCAACCGATTCTCCAGAGCAAATCGACTGCGATCATCCGAGGAACATGATCGGATGGCTGTGACCTGGACATCGTGAGCACCTAAATGGCCAGTGTCATTGAAATGGTGGCTACAGGGTCTAGAGCATTGGCGTATGTCGCGTAAGTGTTGGGCGAATCGGTCACTGAGCCTCTTGCCTGTCTCGCCGATATAAGCCTTGTTACACCGCTTACAGATAATAGCATAGATAAGATTACGGGACTCGCATGTGAACCCATCGTCAATAAGAAACGTGCTTTGTCTGTCTTTTCTACCATTGAGTTGCTACCCGAGAGAACCTACCGTCTCTTCCTCCTTGATGTGTGCTCATTGTACACTTCTATACCTCATCCTGACGGCCTTATAGCTCTCCAGTTCTTTCTCAATAGGAGAACTAATCCACTGTGTCAACTTCTGCTCTCCTTCGTCTTGCGGAACTAGTTCTCACTCTTAACTCCTTTCAGTTTAATGACCAATTCTTTGAGCAGATCAGTGGGGTTGCCATGGGTACTAAAATGGGACCTAGTTATGCTTGTCTTTTCATGGGCTATCTTGAACACCTAGTATGGACTACATATGATGGCCCCCTTCCGTCTGTCTATCACAGATACATTGATGACTGTATTGGCATCACTGATATGCCCTGAAGCCGATTTGTCACGCTTCATTAATTTCATTAATGTTTTCAACCCTTCTATTCGTTTTACTTCTCACATCTCCACTACTTGTTTCAACTTTCTTGACATTACTATCACCTTACGCCTATCCACTATCTATACATCAGTATATTACAAGCCTACTGATGCACATAGTTTTCTCCTCTATACTTCTTCCCATCCCCGGGCTTGTCGTGACTCTTTGCCATTCTCGCAGCTCTTACGCCTTCGTCGCCTTTGTAGTGAGGACGATGATTTTCTTGAGAGAGCTCGCGAGATGCTTGATTTCTTTCGTAGGCGCCTATGCCCAGAGGGTGCTTGTCTCGGCTATGCATCGAGTTCAGAAAATCACTCGCCAGCAGGCCCTTACCAGTCAGCATAGGACTACTAACTCTGACAGAGTAAAACTTATCTTAACTTACCACCCCATAGTTCCCTGGTGAAAAATGTTTTATTCCGTCATCTGTCTCTCCTTAGATCAGATCCTGAGACCCGTTCTGTCTTCCCCAACTATCCTTTGGTGTCTTACAGACGGGACAGAAGTCTTAAGGATATGTTGGTACACAGTCGCCTTAAGTCAATATCCAGACTCATTTTGGCACTGTCCAGTGTGGTCGTCGGCGTTGCAACACGTGTACTTATGTGATACAGACGCGTACTGTATCTTTTCCTTTAGCACGTTTCTTATTGACGATGGGTTCACATGCGAGTCCCGTAATCTTATCTATGCTATTATCTGTAAGCGGTGTAACAAGGCTTATATCGGCGAGACAGGCAAGAGGCTCAGTGACCGATTCGCCCAACACTTACGCGACATACGCCAATGCTCTGTGACCCTGTAGCCACCCATTTCAATGACACTGGCCATTTAGGAGCTCACGATGTCAGGTCACAGCCATCCGATCATGTTCCTCGGATGATCGCAGTCGATTTGCTCTGGAGAATCGGTTGATTTCTTTGTATGGTACCTTGCGACCACGCGGGCTCAACGTATTACATTCTTATGCTTCTTAGTACTTTCTCTTCCCATGCTTTGTAATCTATATGGGTATATGTTGCATGTATTCATGTTATATTCCATTCTTATGCTTCTTAGTACTTTCTCTTCCCTGCTTTGTAATCTATATGGGTATATGTTGCATGTATTCAAGTTATATATTTACTAGATGTTTCATTGTTTCTTTTCCTTTCTATTTCTAGTTTTTATGTGTGTTTTTGTGTTACATTTATTTCGTTATTCGTTTTTATTCCAGATTTTCCTTAGATACGTTTGTATTTGGTCGTCCATTTGTGTTTCATTTTAATTTGTCACTCCTGTTTGTTCGTTTGTGATAAAGGCCTTGTTGGTCGAAACGTTGCTGTATTTTGTCATTGTTTTTGTAATTTGTAAAACTACAGTACTTTGTAATTACGTGTTTTGCCAATCAAATAGTTTTACTGCAGTTCCATATATATATACTGAATTGTTTTCTTGTAGAACCGCCCCCTTCCTTTCTCCCCTTAAGAAACTGAAAACGATGCTGGTCACGATAAGCTGTTACAGACGAGACATTCCTTTCCGTTGGACAGGAAAATCATATACGGCTGAGGTTGTGAAACCGTTTATATGCCTAGAGCCTGACCTAAAATATTTGAGGTTGCAGAGCGCCAGATACTTTCACATATTAAAAGCTTTCTATAAATTACTTAATTTTTATGTGAAAGCTAATGTAATGTAGAAATCCTGGTACTTGTGGAAAACAGAGGACGGGGAATGAGAGAAATCATAGTACTTATGGAAACTGCAATACTAAGGCGGAAATGCAAAAATATCGTAGATCTATTGAAACTAATAAAGTTAAAGAAATGCAAGTGGAGAATGATAAGAAAAGAAAAATGAAGGCCAGAAACATTGAAACAGAGAACAGATGTATTAGGCTTGAATATATGTGCCGAAGGTTTGTAAAGGGCGTAGATGGAGAAATGGAAGAAGAAGGACACGTAACATTGAACAATATGCGGGAAAAGATTGCAAATGTCGAGGAAAGAAACTAAATATGCAAGTAATTTAAGATTGGATTGTATGCGAGAAATGATACCATGGAAAAAGAAGAAAATTCTGCATTCCATTATAACCCCTATTGTGCTTATGATGCCGACTCGATTGTTGTTATTGGTTCCATGTCAGTTGAATGTATTCATTGCCGTGCTCTCAGGTTCAAGGGAGAATCTCATGGCATGTGCTGTTGCAATGGCAAAGTAAAACTTGAGCAATTACAGCGCCCACCAGAACCATTAAGTGGATTTTATGTGGAACAGCCAGCCGTGGAAAAGAGTTTCTGCAAGCCACCCGAACATACAATAGTCCATTTCAAATGACTTCATTTGGAGCCCATATTTTATCTAAGGGAAATTACATGCCAACATTTAAAATTCAAGGTCAATGTTTTCGTTTGACCGGATCATTGCTTCCAGCTGACGGTAATCAGCCAAAGTTTCTACAAATATATTTCACTGCTGCCAAGGAAGCACAAAGAAACCAACGATACGAAAATGATCCAAACTTACGACACGATATTGTTGATGCTGCATCTGCACAACATTTACGTTAGAAGTCTCAAGGTTACCATGGAGCTTGATGAAAATTTCAAACTCACCATCAACGTTGACGGAAGGGACGTTTTAACACTCCAACTGTAAACAAAATTGTAGTACTAATTGTTGGTCAGAAATTTCAAACAAGAGATCTGATATTCTTTGCGAACGATTGTTTCTTGCTTCAATAACAATGTCTCTTGTATCAAATTCCTGACCAACAATTAGTACTACAACTTTGTTTACAGTTGGAGTATTCATAGATCATATGATGCTCTTCAGTACCCACTGATGTTTTCCAGAGGTGAGGATGGATACTGTATTAACATTCCACAATTCAATCCAAACAATAATCCAACACACATATAAAAAAAAACTGTCTCTGCTATGAGTTTCTATGCTTACAGATTGATGATAAGATCAGATGAAATAAATTATTTACATATTTTTAGGCAACTTTTGAATCAATATTGGGTTGACATGTATGCAAATATTGAAACAGAACGGCTCTCTTTTATTAAGAACAAGCAAAAGAAGCTTCGAGCAGAAAATTACATACATCTAAAAGACGCAGTGCAAAGAGATGGTAAAGTTTAAGACATTGGTCAAATGGTAAGTCTTCTATTCTCTTTCACTGGAGGTCCGAGGTATATGCATGAGCGAACCCACGGTGCCATGACTTATGCTAGGAAGTATGGTCGCCCTGATCTTTTCATAACCTTCACGTGTAACCCTAGATGGAATGAAATAACCGACATGTTGCAAGGACACCGACAGACATGACATAATTTGCAGAGTTTTAAACTCAAAGTTGTATCTTTCATGAATTTATTAACCAAAGGAACAGTTTTTGGAACGACAATCTGTTACATGTACTCTATTGAATGGAAAGCCCTGCTTGCAACATCAAGAAAGGTAAAGTGGTGTACAAAGTATTATGTGATTCCTCTGTTATTATCTGAGATGAATGTACAATGTCTCACAGAGGTGCTATTGAAGCGTTAGACAGGACTCTTCGTGATCTAAGCAACAGTAATAAGATGTTGGGTGATGTCACTGTCGTGATCTAAGCAACAGTAATAAGATGATGGGAGGTGTCACTGTCGTGATCTAAGCAACAGTAATAAGATGTTGGGTGATGTCACTGTCGTGATCTAAGCAACAGTAATAAGATGATGGGAGGTGTCACTGTCGTGATCTAAGCAACAGTAATAAGATGATGGGAGGTGTCACTGTCGTGATCTAAGCAACAGTAATAAGATGATGGGAGGTGTCACTGTCGTGATCTAAGCAACAGTAATACGATGATGGGAGGTGTCACTGTCGTGATCTCAATCAATCAAGTGCCATGCCTGCCGGCGTAGGCGATCATGTCTCTCCACAACTCTCTTTGCTTGGTGCATGTAATCAGTTCTGACGTCGATATTTTGTCGAACCATGATGTCAGGCCATCCAACATCTTCTCCCTCTGTCTTCCACGATCTCTCCTTCCCTGAATTTTACCTGTAGTCACCAAATGTTCTAAACCTTCTCTCGCATTATATGCCCGAAGAACCTTGATTGTCGGATTCTTATTCTTTTGATAAGGTTTCTTTGTGTGCAGGCCTGATTTAAAACCTCCACGTTTGTTTTCTTTGCTGTCCATGGAATTCTCAACATTCTTCTGTAAAACCACATCTCTGTGGCTTCCAATGATCGTATTGATTGTTTGTTCAGTGTCCATGATTCGCTGCCATACATAAGAATTGGTTCAATATAGCATTGGAGTACTCGTTTTCGCAGTGTCATTGGTAGTGAGTTCACGCATAGTGTGTTCTTCATTTTCATAAAAGCTGCTTTCGTTTGAGCTATTCTACTCCTAATCTCTGTTGTACATCTTCCATCTGATGTTAGGAATGTTCCTAGATACTTGAATCGATGGACTTGTTTCAGTGTTGTGTTATTTATTTTGATATTGCATGTTGGTGTTTCTTGTTTCTTGGAGACAACCATAACCTCTGTTTTCTTTATATTCATGCTTAATCCTTTCTTTTCACTTTCTCTCACTAGTATGTCTATCAAGTCTTGCAGATCGTGTTCATTTGTAGCCATGAGAATTGTGTCATCAGCGTACCTTAGGTTGTTTATATTTTGTCCACCGACTGCTATTCCTGTCTTTTCTTCTATAGATCTCATGATGTTTTCGCTATATAAGTTGAATAGGTCTGGTGAGAGTACGCAACCTTGTCGTACTCCTAACTGTATCGCCTGATAGATTCCAATCTTACTCTCTAGTCTAATGGCTGCGGTTTGTTGCCAGTACAAATTCTTGATCAGTCTAAGATCTTTACCATCAATATTTATACTTTCTAACATGCTGATTATTTCTCCATGTTTTACTTTATCGAAAGCTTTCGCGTAGTCTATGAAACATAGGTATAAGTCCAACTTTATTTCTATTGATCTTTCCATTATTGTTCTTATTGTATATATTGCGTTGTTTGTTCCTCTGCGTTCAACAAAGCCACATTGTTCTTCCTTAACTTCTGGTCTTATTTTGTTTCGTACCCTTCTCATAATAATGCTGAAAAGTAGTTTTGTTACGTGACTCATGAGGCTGATTGTACGGTGTTCTTCGCATTCTATCGTTCCTGCTTTCTTTGGTAGTGCTATAAAAATGGATTGTCGTAAATCTTTGGGTACATATCCAGTGTTGTAGATGTCATTGAATAATTTTGTTAAAACGCCTATGCCCAATTCGCCTGTTGCTTCTATTTCTTCTGTTGTTATGTTGTCTGGTCCTGGGGTTTTTCCTTTTTCGTGTGTCTTATGGCATTGATAACTTCTGATGGAAGTATTTGTGGTCCTTCATGGTTGTAATTGATGTGTATTTCTTGTCTGTTATCACTGTATAAGTCCTTAATGTACTCTGTCCATCTTTCTATTTTCTTGTCTGTTTCCATCAGGATATCTTCCTGCTTTGATTTTAAACATCCAGTAGTTGTACGTTTACGTCTGCCAAGTAAGTTGTCTACGTTTTCGTATATTGATTTGGGGTTTTCTTTGTGTTCTGTTTCGATCTGTTTGCATTTTCATTTAGCCACTCTTCTTTTGCTGTTTTACATTTTGTCTTATCTCTTTATTGATTCGATCGTATTCTGCTTTATTATGTTTGTTTTCCTTCTATTTTCCATTAATTCCAAAATGTCTTCCGTCATCCATTTCTTTTGATCCGTTGACATGTTGTGTGGGTTAGTTCCTTTGACGTTTGTTGGATTGATTCTTTAAGCATCTGCCATTGTTCTTCTATTGTTTCTATTTTTCCATAGCGTTATATCTGTTTTGTATAATGCGTTTAAATGAGTCTTTCACTTTTGTGTCAGTCTTGAGTGTTGAGGAGTTCGATATGATGTTTCTTGCGCCCTCTTTATCTTCTTCAGTTTTATTCTTACTTTTCCTATCAGTAGTGTATGGTCACTGTCGCAATCTGCACCTGGTCTTGTTTTTATATTTAGCAGTCCATTTCGAAATCGTTTATTTATCATAATATAGTCAATTTGATTGTGTGTGTTGTTATCTGGACTTCTCCATGTCCATAGTCTTCTCGGATGATGTTTAAACCAAGTGTTGCCAATTATCTAAGCAACAGTAATAAGATGATGGGAGGTGTCACTGTCGTGATCTAAGCAACAGTAATAAGATGATGGGAGGTGTCACTGTCGTGATCTAAGGAGCTAAGATGATGGGAGGGGTCACTGTCGTGATCTAAGCAACAGTAATAAGATGATGGGAGGGGTCACTGTCGTGATCTAAGGAACAATAATAAGATGATGGGAGGGGTCACTGTCGTGATCTAAGGAACAATAATAAGATGATGGGAGGGGTCACTGTCGTGATCTAAGGAACAATAATAAGATGATGGGAGGTGTCACTGTCGTGATCTAAGGAGCTAAGATGATGGGAGGTGTCACTGTCGTGATCTAAGCAACAGTAATACGATGATGGGAGGTGTCACTGTCGTGATCTAAGGAGCTAAGATGATGGGAGGGGTCACTGTCGTGATCTAAGGAGCTAAGATGATGGGAGGTGTCACTGTCGTGATCTAAGCAACAGTAATACGATGATGGGTGATGTCACTGTCGTGATCTTAGCAACAGTAATAAGATGATGGGAGGTGTCACTGTCGTGATCTAAGCAACAGTAATAAGATGTTGGGTGATGTCACTGTCGTGATCTTAGCAACAGTAATAAGATGATGGGAGGTGTCACTGTCGTGATCTAAGCAACAGTAATAAGATGATGGGAGGGGTCACTGTCGTGATCTAAGCAACAGTAATAAGATGATGGGAGGTGTCACTGTCGTGATCTAAGCAACAGTAATAAGATGATGGGAGGTGTCACTGTCGTGATCTAAGGAACAATAATAAGATGATGGGAGGTGTCACTGTCGTGATCTAAGGAGCTAAGATGATGGGAGGGGTCACTGAGCAAGCCATCTTGACACCTAAGAATGAAACAGCATCTGTAATAAATGAGTACCTGCTGGTAAGATTCCAGGGATGATAAGATCTACGAGTCAATAGACAATGTATTGCAAGAAGACGAGGCTGTTAATTTTCCTGTAGAGTTTCTGAACTCCTTGAATCCACAAGGCTTGTCTCCCCCTCCCTCCTTCCACAGGCTAAAACTCAAGATCGGGGCCCCAATAATGTTGTTGCGAAATCTAAATGCTCCATCTCTTTGTAATGGAACCAGGCTGCGAGTGCGCAGCTTGAAACCTAATGTGGTAGAGGCGATAATATTAACTGGTAGTGCTGCAGGACAATGCGTATTCATACCTCGAAAACCACTTATTCCAAGTGACTACCCTTTTGAGTTCAGGCGCCTGCAGTTCCCAATTAAACCCTGTTTAGCAATTACTATTAACAAAGCTCAGGGACAGTCCTTCAAAGTAGCTGGGATTGATTTACGAGATTCATGTTTTCCCATGGCCAGCTGTATGTTGCTTGCTTCAGAGTTAGTAACAAAGACAATTTGTTCATGTTAGCTCCTTTATGCAAAACTTGCATGCAATATTGTCTCCAAAGAAGCATTGGTTTAGTGCGCTCCACATGTCACATGAAAACTTACTTATTGTATTTGATCTCGGCAAAATTTATATCAACATTCGCAAACATATTGAGGTCTACTATTGTATCACACAATCAAATTCAACAATTAAAATAATCTATAAACTTATCAAGTAGTTATCATTTGTGTTAACATTCCTAGAATAGACTAAATCGCTACTACACTAAAACAGTCTAATGTTCAATGATACATTAGAAGTGGTTGAGCGACAGAAGCGTCTGGCAGATGGCATAATGGATTAGAGCGTGACTCCCATGTGGCAACTGGTGTTCAATTCACTGTAAAGCCAATTTTTTTATACACATCTGATCATTACTCGATCAAATTCCCCGTGCGAGGAACGGATAAACCTGCTAGTACTTTATATCTATATGGGTTTTAAGTCGAAGGATTGACTTCATTGCACCGGGTTTTACCCATACGGCTCGGTCCCTCTCCGCAGAAATGGCACGCCACCTGCCGAGAGTATTGCACAAAGCACGAACTCCGTAGCTCCGTCAGCAATCCTAGGGGTCTCTGGAGAAAATTGCACTCGTGAACAGAAGGCCGCGGTCGGATTCGAACCCACGACCTTCGACTCGCAAGGCAAAGGGGTTAACCACTCAGCCACAGAGATCCCTAATTGTGTGTGTGTGTAATATAACGTCAAATTTCTATTTATTCTATTGTTTTAATATCGAGTACAGACGATACCATATCGGATCATTATAAGACCAAGTGACGATACCAAACCGGATCATTATAAGACCAAGTGACGATACGAACCGGATCATTATAAGACCAAGTGACGATACGATATCGGATCATTATAAGACCAAGTGACGATACGATATCGGATCATTATAAGACCAAGTGACGATACCATATCGGATCATTATCAGACCAAGTACGATACCAAATCGGATCATTATCAGACCAAGTGACGATACGATATCGGATCATTATAAGACCAAGTGACGATACCAAACCGGATCATTATAAGACCAAGTGAAGATACATATCGGATCATTATCAGACCAAGTGACGATACCAACGGATCATTAGAGACCAAGTGAAGATACCATATCGGATCATTATAAGACCAAGTGACGATACGAACCGGATCATTATAAGACCAAGTGACGATACGATATCGGATCATTATAAGACCAAGTGACGATACCAAACCGGATCATTATAAGACCAAGTGACGATACGATATCGGATCATTATCAGACCAAGTACGATACATATCGGATCATTATAAGACCAAGTGACGATACCATATCGGATCATTATAAGACCAAGTGACGATACGAAACGGATCATTATAAGACCAAGTGACGATACGATATCGGATCATTATAAGACCAAGTGACGATACCAAACCGGATCATTATAAGACCAAGTGACGATACGATATCGGATCATTATCAGACCAAGTGACGATACCATATCGGATCATTATCAGACCAAGTGACGATACCATATCGGATCATTATCAGACCAAGTGACGATACCATATCGGATCATTATCAGACCAAGTGACGATACGATGTCGGATCATTATCAGACCAAGTGACGATACGATATCGGATCATTATCAGACCAAGTGACGATACGATGTCGGATCATTATCAGACCAAGTGACGATACGATATCGGATCATTATCAGACCAAGTGACGATACGATGTCGGATCATTATCAGACCAAGTGACGATGTCGGATCATTATCAGACCAAGTGACGATACAATGTCGGATCATTATAAGACCAAGTGACGATACGATATCGGATCATTATCAGACCAAGTGACGATACGATGTCGGATCATTATCAGACCAAGTGACGATACAATGTCGGATCATTATCAGACCAAGTGACGATACAATGTCGGATCATTATCAGACCAAGTGACGAAACGATGTCGGATCATTATCAGACCAAGTGACGATACAATGTCGGATCATTATCAGACCAAGTGACGATACGATGTCGGATCATTATCAGACCAAGTGACGATACGATGTCGGATCATTATCAGACCAAGTGACGATACAATGTCGGATCATTATCAGACCAAGTGACGATACAATGTCGGATCATTATCAGACCAAGTGACGATACAATGTCGGATCATTATCAGACCAAGTGACGATACGATGTCGGATCATTATCAGACCAAGTGACGATACGATGTCGGATCATTATCAGACCAAGTGACGATACAATGTCGGATCATTATCAGACCAAGTGACGATACGATGTCGGATCATTATCAGACCAAGTAACGATACCATATCGGATCATTATCAGACCAAGTAACGATACCATATCGGATCATTATCAGACCAAGTAACGATACGATATCGGATCATTATCAGACCAAGTAACGATACGATATCGGATCATTATCAGACCAAGTAACGATACGATATCGGATCATTATCGCAACGATACGATTCGATCATTATCGACCGTAACGATACCATATCGGATCATTATCAGACCAAGTGAACGATCCCATATCGGATCATTATCAGACCAAGTGAAGATACGATATCGGATCATTATCAGACCAAGTAACGATACGATATCGGATCATTATCAGACCAAGTGACGATACGATATCGGATCATTATCAGACCAAGTAACGATACGATGTCGGATCATTATCAGACCAAGTAACGATACCATATCGGATCATTATCAGACCAAGTAACGATACGATGTCAGATCATTATCAGACCAAGTAACGATACAATGTCGGATCATTATCAGACCAAGTGACGATACAATGTCGGATTATTATCAGACCAAGTTGTACTGATACGAAATTACGTCTGACTGTTACGTCCAAATGTTTTCAAACAATTAATGTTATTAGCCAAAAACGAATATGCGGCACACCTATTTTCTCTCTCTCTTTCTCTCTCCGATGACCACATCGGACGGTGCCAAAATGACCTTGGACATTTTCAGACAACTGTTTACCTTAAGATTCCTGTCCCGTCTGTAAGCCGCCAGAGGATAGTTTTGGAATACTGAAGGTGTCTCGGGAACATAAGTTTGTGTGCTGGAATAGCACAGAAGAAATGTGCTATCTTCATGATTTCAGAGTTACATGTCACTACTGCTACAGTTTTCAATATAGTCACACAACTTTCTTTGCGATGGCTCTTGATTTTTAATGGGTGGATGCAAATTTCTCCAGACTGCATTACTGATCACAGCACTTTGAATCATCTATGTGAACACCTTTATCCCTCTATACAGCACTGTGAATCATCTATGTCACACCTTTATCCCTCTATAATACGTTAATTTGGTCTTGGCTTGTAAAATTGTGGATAAATCTACGAATTTCCCAAATTGTTTGCGGGCACTCAGATTTACTTGCGAAATGAGAACTTATGGTTACCATAGAGATAACGGCTTAATAGATTGCAAGTGGAAACAAGTTTTTGTGAGTGTTCGACGTCAGTTAGTACACGTAGATAATATTTGGACATTAATAATACTTGATCTATTTCGTTAACTGCAAGCAAAATATTTATTCACTTTAAATATTGGGAAAATCATTCTTCTTCTGCTTTTGTCTTGTCACACTGTTGCTGATTGTTACCCCCAGTGTTGTGTCGTCACACTGTTACTGATTGTTGCCTCCAGTGTTGTGTCGTCACACTGTTGCTGATTGATTACCCCAGTGTTGTGTCGTCACACTGTTACTGATTGTTGCCTCCAGTGTTGTGTCGTCACA
Source organism: Arion vulgaris (assembly GCA_020796225.1). Classification (NCBI taxonomy): domain Eukaryota; kingdom Metazoa; phylum Mollusca; class Gastropoda; order Stylommatophora; family Arionidae; genus Arion; species Arion vulgaris. The sequence goes on along the minus strand of CM036757.1, from coordinate 80,752,612 downwards.
CTGTTGCTGATTTTACCCCAGTGTTGTGTCGTCACACTGTTACTGATTGTTGTCTCCAGTGTTGTGTCGTCACACTGTTACTGATTGTTGCCTCCAGTTTTGTGTCATCACACTGTTGCTGATTGTTACCCCAGTGTTGTGTCGTCACACTGTTACTGATTATTGCCTCCAGTGTTGTGTCGTCACACTGTTACTGATTGATTGCCTCCCGTGTTGTGTCATCACACTGTTACTGATTATTACCCCAGTGTTGTGTCGTCACACTGTTGCTGATTTTACCCCAGTGTTGTGTCGTCACACTGTTACTGATTGTTGCCTCCAGTGTTGTGTCATCACACTGTTACTGATTGTTGTCTCCAGTGTTGTGTCGTCACACTGTTACTGATTGTTGCCTCCAGTGTTGTGTCATCACACTGTTGCTGATTGTTACCTCCAGTGTTGTGTCATCACACTGTTACTGATTGTTGCCTCCAGTGTTGTGTCGTCACACTGTTACTGATTGTTGCCTCCAGTGTTGTGTCATCACACTGTTACTGATTGTTGCCCCAGTGTTGTGTCGTCACACTGTTGCTGATTTTACCTCCAGTGTTGTGTCATCACACTGTTACTGATTGTTGCCTCCAGTGTTGTGTCATCACACTGTTACTGATTGTTGTCTCCAGTGTTGTGTCATCACACTGTTACTGATTGTTGCCTCCAGTGTTGTGTCATCACACTGTTACTGATTGTTGCCTCCAGTGTTGTGTCATCACACTGTTACTGATTGTTGCCTCCAGTGTTGTGTCGTCACACTGTTACTGATTATTGCCTCCAGTGTTGTGTCATCACACTGTTACTGATTTTGCCTCAGTGTTGTGTCATCACACTGTTACTGATTGTTGTCTCCAGTGTTGTGTCATCACACTGTTACTGATTGTTGCCTCCAGTGTTGTGTCATCACACTGTTACTGATTGTTGCCTCCAGTGTTGTGTCGTCACACTGTTACTGATTGTTGCCTCCAGTGTTGTGTCATCACACTGTTACTGATTGTTGCCTCCAGTGTTGTGTCATCACACTGTTACTGATTGTTGCCTCCAGTGTTGTGTCATCACACTGTTACTGATTGTTGCCTCCAGTGTTGTGTCATCACACTGTTACTGATTGTTGTCTCCAGTGTTGTGTCGTCACACTGTTACTGATTGTTGCCTCCAGTGTTGTTGTTTTCTGCTTTTGTCTTGTGCAGCTATAGTGGTTTGGATGATAGTTATTTTTGCTTTTCTTGTTATGCCATCTGTACAGGTTTTTCTTGTTATGCCATCTGTACAGGTTTTTCTTGTTATGCCATCTGTACAGGTTTTTCTTGTTATGCCATATGTACAGGTTTTTCTTGTTATGCCATCTGTACAGGTTTTTCTTAGGGTTTTCTCTCGCCTTCTTTCCTGATGTTCTGTTGTAGAAGAGTGTATAAAGTGGAATTTGGTTGGATTCTTATTAGGTGGCCGAACCACTTCATTCTTTTTGCTCAATGTAATTCAAACACGGTTCTGTCCCAACTTTCTTTTTCATGATAATGTTCGTGATTATCTTTTCTGGTGTTATTGGTAACTTTTCGTATGCACCGCATTTCACATGTAGTAATTGTTTGGCGACTCTGCTCATTGGCAATGTTTGTTCTGATAACACAAAGTAGGCATGAAAATGCTGTTGATCATCTGTTGTTTAGCCGTCAGTGAGATTTGTGGGTACCTTAACAATGGGGCTAGCTGGTAGGTTACAGCATTTGCTTTTTGCACTCTAACCTCTATCTCTCTATCCAGTTTTCCGTCTTCTGTGAATATGATTCCTAAGTATTTGAATTCTTTCACTTCGTTTATTTTAGTGCCATTGTGACATGATGTCTAGTTTATTATGTTTTCTTCCCAAATTCTTTATTTCTGTTTTAGTGTTGTTGATTTTCAAATCATGATTTATACAATTTTGGTTCAAGGTGTCAATATGTTGTTGTAGATCTTATTCATTTGTGTGTATGAGAAACTGATCATCTGCAAAAAGCAGTTCATTTATTTCATCATTATCTGAATGTGACTCTTGAGTTATTTTATCCATATATGTGATAAAGCACCCCCTCCCCCACCCCCATGAGGCCATTACATTGTAGTGGTGGAGATGCTTGCGTGCTCCAATGTGGGCTAGGGCGGCGGGAACTTATGTTCCTGGCAGGGTCAACCAAGTCGGACAGGCCACTGAGGAGGGGGCAGACAAAGTAAGGTCTCGTGGTCCTCCAGGTTGGGGGTTGGGCTTGGGACTAACAATCCCATTCTTTAAAAAATGTTAACGTTACGGAAACAGCAGCAAAGACGCAACATATTCACGGGCATGAAGGGCTACAAGAGTCATTGACTCATATATTTACGGGCATGAAGAACTACCAGAGTCATTTACTCATATATTTACGGGCATGAAGAACTACCAGAGTCATTTACTCATATATTTACGGGCATGAAGAACTACCAGAGTCATTTACTCATATATTCACGGGCATGAAGGGCTACAAGAGTCATTTACTCATATATTCACGGGCATGAAGGGCTACTAGAGTCATTGACTCACATATTCACGGGCATGGACGGAAGTCCTGAATGCCAAAACCAAGACCAGAATTGAATTCTGGAACGTAAGAACAATGTACGAAGGTGGAAAACTATCACAGATAACGGCTGAAATGAGAAGATATAATCTATATATTCTAGGAGTTAGCCAGAGCAGGCGGACAGCAAACGTAGGAAGTACCACTGTAACAGATGAAACAGTCTTATTTTCTGTACGAGAAGGTGATCAACAACATGAAGGAGTAACAGTCATCCTAAGAAAAGGCGTGGGAAAATACCTGTTAGAATTGAAACCTATCAGTAGCTGTTTGATTAGGATCAGATTATGGGAGAGCATAGAAACATCACCATCCTACAATGCTACGCACCAACTAAGGATAGTGAAGATGCAAGGAAAGATTCATACTACGAAAATCTACAAGCAGAGTTAGGCAAATCAAAATCTCATGATAGTATCAGTGTTATGGGAGACCTCAATACGAAGGTCGAACAAGACAACACACATAATTACAGAACGATTGGAAAACATGGATGTGGTACGATGAACGACAATAGAGAACGTTTAGTAAACGTTTGATTAGCATAAACAATCTGGTTATAGGAGGTACCCTATTTCAACATATAGATAGATATCTATAAATTAACATGGTATTCCCCTAATGGCAGAGATACAAAACCGAATAGATCATGTAATGATCAATGGACCCTGACGACATTCACTGCTAGATGTTGTGGTCAAGAGAGGTGTGGATGTTGGCAGTGTCCACCACCTAGTCACAGCTTATATCAAACTTAAGCTCAGAAAAACAGGACAACAGAAAAACTTCCAAAAGAGATTTGATGTGGATAGACTAAAGGACACGGAAGTAAGAGATAATTTTATACTGCAAATAAAGAACAAATTCCAAGCCCTAGAAAGTAATGGAAACACGGATGACACTGATAACATAAATAAAACATGGGACAACATAGCATCTATATATAGCAAGAGCAGCAAAACTTGTCTAGGTTACAGTATGAAAAAAAGACAAAAATGGATAACACCTACAACATGGAAAATAATAGATAACAGAAGAATACTAAAGAAGAAATTGTTAGAAGCAAAGTTCGAAAGACTAAAATCAAGATACCAGGAACAGTACAAAAACGCAAGTCAAGAAATAAAACGGGCTGTGAGAGCTGCCAAAAGAATATATGTCGAAGACCTGGCATTACGGGCAGAAGAAGTAGCAAAAAGATGTGACCAGTGAACAGTGTAAAAAAATTACAAAACTAATAAGCGGTAAACATTACAGACAGAAGAAGCAGCAAAAGATGTGACCCAGAACACTGTACAAAATTACAAAACTAATAAGCGAGTAAACATTACAGACAGAAGAAGCAGCAAAAGATGTGACCCAGAACACTGTACAAATTACAAAACTAATAAGTGGTAAACATTACAGACAGAAGAAGCAGAAAGATGTGACCCAGAACACTGTACAAATTACAAAACTAATAAGTGGTAAACATTACAGACAGAAGAAGCAGCAAAAGATGTACCCAGGAACACTGTACAAAATTACAAAACTAATAAGTGGTAAACATTACAGACAGAAGAAGCAGCAAAAAGATGTGACCCAGGAACACTGTATAAAATTACAAAACTAATAAGTGGTAAACATTACAGACAGAAGAAGCAGAAAAAGATGTGACCCAGGAACACTGTACAAAATTACAAAACTAATAAGTGGTAAACATTACAGACAGAAGAAGCAGCAAAAGATTGACCAGTGAACAGTGTACAATTCAAACTATAAGTGGAAAACATTACAGACAGAAGAAGCACAAGATGGACCCAGGAACACTGTACAAATTACAAACTAATAAGTGGTAAACATTACAGACAGAAGAAGCAACAAAAAGATGTGACCCAGGAACACTGTACAAAATTACAAAACTAATAAGTGGTAAACATTACAGACAGAAGAAGCAAAAGATTGACCCAGAACACTGTACAAAATTACAAACTAATAAGTGGTAAACATTACAGGACAGAAGAAGCAGCAAAAGATGTACTCAGGAACACTGTACAAAATTACAAAACTAATAAGTGGTAAACATTACAGACAGAAGAAGCAGCAAAAAGATGTGACCCAGGAACACTGTATAAAATTACAAAACTAATAAGTGGTAAACTTTACAGACAGAAGAAGCAGCAAAAGATGTGACCCAGAACACTGTACAAAAGTTACAAAACTAATAAGTAAACATTACAGACAGAAGAAGCAGCAAAAGATGTGACCAGTGAACAGGTACAAAATTACAAACTAATAAGTGGTAAACATTACAGACAGAAAGAAGCAGCAAAAGATGTGACCAGAACACTGTACAAAATTACAAACTAATAAGTGTAAACATTACAGACAGAAGAAGCAACAAAAAGATGTGACCCAGGAACACTGTACAAAATTACAAAACTAATAAGTGGTAAACATTACAGACAGAAGAAGCAGAAAAAGATGTGACCCAGGAACACTGTACAAAATTACAAAACTAATAAGTGGTAAACATTACAGACAGAAGAAGCAGCAAAAAGATGTGACCCAGGAACACTGTACAAAATTACAAAACTAATAAGTGGTAAACATTACAGACAGAAGAAGCAGAAAAAGATGTGACCCAGGAACACTGTACAAAATTACAAAACTAATAAGTGGTAAACATTACTGGAGATCAAACACCCTCATAAAGGATAAAAATGGAATACTATTGACAACGGAAAAGGAACAAGAAATGCAATGGTCAGAACATTTTAAAGAATTACTAAACAGACCACCACCCACAGTGGTAGCAGACTTACCAGAACCAACAGAGGAATTAGAAATTGAGGTCGAAACACCCAGCCAGGATGAGATCATTACAGCCATTAAATCTCTTAAGAATAACAATGCACCAGGGAATGATAACTTAAACTCAGAATTATTCAAAATAGACACAGAACTCTCAGCTAGTGTACTACAACCCTTGTTTACATCTATATGGAATGCTCAAATAATACCTGATGCATGGAACAGAGAAGTCATCATCAAGATACACAAAAGGGCTCCTTGCCGATTGTAATAATTGATGTGGAATAACACTTTTTGCTGTCCCAAGTAAAATCTTAAGCAAAATCATCGTGTAATGCATTACTGATGCTGTGGATAAGAAACTGAGAAAGGAACAAGCAGGATTTCGTAGAGGACGGAGCTAAATATAAGCCAAATATTTTCTCTTAGAAACATCATAGAGCAATGCACAGAATGGCAAAGTAAACTCTATATCAACTTAGAAACATCATAGAACAATGCACATAATGACAAAGCAAACTCTACATCAACTTAGAAACATCATAGAGCAATGCACAGAATGGCAAAGTAAACTCTATATCAACTTAGAAACATCATAGAACAATGCACAGAATGGCAAAGCAAACTATATATCAACTTAGAAACATCATAGAGCAATGCACAGAACGACAAAGCAAACTCTATATCAACTTAGAAACATCATAGAACAATGCACAGAATGACAAAGCAAACTATATATCAACTTTGTAGACTTCGAAAAGACATTTGCTAGCATACAACGTGAAAGTCTATGGCGTGTTCTAAGATGGTATGGAATTCCACGCTGTTTTATAAATATCTTGAAAAGCTGCTTATACAGTAAATTTGCATGCAGTGTTGAAACCTCCGAGTTAAAGTTTGAAGTCAAAACCGGCGTGCGACAAGGATGTGTAATGTCAGCTCTACTATTCAACACTGTCATAGATTGGGTGATGCGTAAAACAACTGAAGATAAGGCAAGAGGTATCAGATGAACGCTCACATCCACCCTGGAAGACCTAGATTTTGATGACGACATCGCACTTCTATCTCACACACATAACGATATCAGGAAAAGACTTGTCGTCTTGGTCAAGTACAGTGAGATGGTTGGACTGAAGACATCCACTTCTATCTCCACACATAAAGATATCAAGGAAAAGACTTGTCGTCTTGGTCAGTACAGTGAGATGGTTGGACTGAAAATCAATCAGAAGAAAACAGAAATAATGACTCTGAACATGGCAACTCCCAGCACCAGTCAAACTAGAAGATAAAATCCTCCCAAATACAACTACTTTCACATATCTTGGAAGTGTTATCAGCAACGAAGGAGGCGCTGGATCTGACATTAAAAGCAGACTGAGTAAGGCACAAAGTGCATTCACGACTCTTCAGACAGTCTGGAAATCTACCTAATACAGCATTAGAACCAAGACTAATATACACAGCAGCTGCATGCTATCAACTTTGCTATACAGATCGGAATGCTGAAGATTGACAGAACAAGATATGTCCAAACTCACCTTCTACAGTTTGTCTGAAAAATCTTATGTGTTCAGGCTATATACTATCTCTAACCAAAAACTGCTGCACGATGTCAACAAGAGAATATGAGCACCATCATACAAATAATATCTCTAACCAAGAACTGCTCGCACGATGTCGACAAGAGAATATGAGCACAATCATACAAATAATATCTCTAACCAAGAACTGCTCGCACGATGTCGACAAGAGAATATGAGCACCATCATACAAATACTATCCCTAACCAAGAACTGCTCGCACGATGTCAACAAGAGAATATGAGCACAGTCATCCGAAAACAACACCGGAAATGAATCGGACATGTGATGCGAATGGAGACTGGCTCTGACACGAAAACTGCACTGAGATGGACTCCAGAGGGTAAACGAAACGTGGAAGACCCAAAGCAACCTGGAGGAGAACGATAGAACAGGAACTGAAAGAAACGAATCATAGCTGAAACACAATACAGAGGAAGGACACGAATAGAGAAGAATTGTGTGCGTCTGTTGCTGCCCTAAACGCCAAGGGCATAACAAACTACAAAAAAGAGAGATGTAATAAAGAGTAGCGGTGAGAGGACACAGCCTTGTCTGACACCTGATGTGATAAGAGTAGTGGTGAGAGGACACAACCTTGTCTAACACCTGATGTAATGGAGAACCAGTCGGTCATTCCTTCTGTTGTTCTTACTGTACTCTGGCTATCTTGATATAAAGCTATGATGTTACCTAATAGTTGTCCCTGGACACCATATTCGTCAAGGATCTTTCATAATTTGCACCTATTTACTCTATCGAATGTCTTCTCTGTGTCTATAAGATTCTTACTTTGATCTGCACCTATTTACTCTATCGAATGTCTTCTCTGTGTCTATAAGATTCTTACTGATCTGCACTATTTACTCTATCGAATGTCTTCTCTGTGTCTATAAGATTCTTACTTTGATCTGTCTTAGTGTAAATATTGCATCTATGCAGCTCTTACCCTTCCTAAACCCAAAATGGCTATTGCTTAACTGGGGCTCTAATATTTGTCTGGCTCTTCGCTCCAAAAGATTTTGCAAACATCTATCCTAGTTGGCTCCAAAGAGAGATACCACTGTATGTTTCGTAATCTCTTTTGTCACCCTTATTCTTCCATATTGGGACTATAACCGCTCTCTGTCAGTCGTCTGGGGATTTAACATATCTATTCAACATATTTTTGGCGTGAGAAGTAAATATGGGGATAAGAGGCAGTCTTACTCCCCTTTGCAGATTGAATCTTTCTAATGTTTCAGCATCTACTCCAGCAACAGCACCAGTAACAGTTTCTTGTTGTTCATAATACAATGTTTTGATTAGATCGGTCAAATCAATCCTCATATCCTTCATGCTGTTCCACAATTTCTGATGTTGCACACAGTTGAACCTCAGTTACCTCATCACAAGTATTTATAATAGCAACAGAAACTTGCCAAGAAAAGGTTGTCATACCAGTCAATAGACTAGTCAGATGGTCAATGGTGCGACTAGTGAATTAATGCCAGTTGATGATAAAAACCATTTTACGGAAGTCAGCTCTTACATTACTTGTCTCCAAAAAAATACACTCAGTATTAACTCTATTGCAGAAGTGGCCGGATTAACTCTATTGCAGAAGTAGCAAATGCTACAGGCCCCGCGCTGGCGTAATCTGGCACTGGATACACTAAAGTTGCCCGCCTGCCCAGCGTGTTCTTAGCGCGTTCGACGACGGGTAACAAGCCTCCTGTGAGTGTGGTTCAATTTCGTGGTCTGGCACAAAAGTCACATTTAGATTCTCCAGATTTACAGTCTTCGTGGCACCGAACCGAAGGGTTACGATGTCCATGGCACCGAGCCGAAGATCTGAAAGCTCAAGTGCTACTGAATCCAAAAATACACTAAAGTTGGATTCTAGAATACCAGAACAATGGCAACAACTAGAAAATCAAACCAGATTGCTGAGCAAATAAAACTATACCAACTGGGTCAGAAGTGCCAGATTGCTGAGAAAATGAAACTATACCAGCTGGGTCAGAAGTGTCAGATTGCTGAGAAAATGAAACTATACCAGCTGGGTCAGAAGTCAGAGTGCCAGATTGTTCAGAAATGAAACTATACCAGCTGGGTCAAAAGGTCAGAGGTGCCGATTGATGAGCAAATGAAACTATACCAGCTGGGTCAGAAGTGCCAGATTGTTGAGAAAATGAAACTATACCAGCTGGGTCAGAAGTCAGAGGAGGCCAGATTGTTGAGAAAATGAAACTATACCAGATGGGTCAGAAGTGCCAGATTGTTGAGAAAATGAAACTATACCAGCTGGGTCAGAAGTGCCAGATTGCTGAGAAAATGAAACTATACCAGCTGGGTCAGAAGTGCCTGATTGTTGGAAAATGAAACTATACAGCTGGGTCAGAAGTCAGAAGTGCTAGATTGTGAGAAATGAAACTATACCAGCTGGGTCAGAGGTCAGAGGTGCCGATTGATGAGAAAATAAAATATACCAGCTGGGTCAAAGTAGCCAGATTGTGAGAAAATGAAACTATACCAGCTGGGTCAGAAGTCAGAGGAGGCCAGATTGCTGAGAAAATGAAGCTATACCAGATGGGTCAGAAGTCAGAGGTGCCAGATTGTCAAGAAAATGAAACTATACCAGCTGGGTCAGAAGTCAGAGGTGCCAGATTGCTGTGAAAATGAAACTATACCAGATGGGTCAGAAGTGCCAGATTGTTGAGAAAATGAAACTATACCAGCTGGGTCAGAAGTCAGAGGAGGCCAGATTGCTGAGAAAATGAAACTATACCAGCTGGGTCAGAAGTCAGAGGTGCCAGATTGCTGAGAAAATGAAACTATACCAGCTGGGTCAGAAGTCAGAGGTGCCAGATTGCTGGAAAATGAAACTATACAGATGGGTCAGAAGTGCCAGATTGCTGAGCAAATGAAACTATACCAGCTGGGTCAGAAGTGCCAGATTGCTGAGCAAATAAAACTTAACCAGCTGGGTCAGAAGTGCCAGATTGCTGAGAAAATGAAACTATACCAGCTGGGTCAGAAGTCAGAGGTGCCAGATTGCTGAGAAAATGAAACTATATCAGCTGGGTCAGAAGTGCCAGATTGCTGAGCAAATGAAACTATACCAGCTGGGTCAGAAGTGCCAGATTGCTGAGCAAATGAAACTTAACCAGCTGGGTCAGAAGTGCCAGATTGCTAAGCAAATGAAACTATACCAGCTGGGTCAGAAGTGCCAGATTGCTGAGAAAATGAAACTATACCAGCTGGGTCAGAAGTCAGAAAAGGTTAGAAAATATTTTATAAGTGGTTAGCAGATTACCGTTCATTTACTCAGGAAGAGAGAATGGAAAGCATATGGAAGGAGTGACATAAAAGTATGTCAACTAGAGTAGCAAAGAAGACAATAGAATGAGAACATAATCTCGAGCTGTATATGTAGAACATGTTTTAATACCAGACATGTTACCATGACAACAATGTCGTGATAGACACCAACTAATGAGAGACCAAGAATGACATTTTTTCTTAACAGCTACTAGACTAGTTGTTATATCTGTACTAGACTAGTTGTTATATCTGTACTAGACTAGTTGTTATATGTGTACTAGACTAGTTGTTATATATGTACTAGACTAGTTGTTATATGTGTACTAGACTAGTTGTTATATGTGTACTAGACTAGTCGTTATATGTGTACGTTTGTATTTGGTTATGGCTTCTCTCGTTCTTTACTTATTATCGAAGTGCCTGTTACCTGGATTATTATAGTATGTGTTACCTGGATTATTATAGTATGTGTTACCTGGATTATTATAGTATGAAGGGCTGTGTACTGGCCGCAACACTCTTCAGCATGATGTTTGCTGCCATGCTCACGGATGTCTTTTGGAAGGCGACGAACATGGGGTAAAGATTAGATACAGGACAGACGAAATCTATTCAATCTTCGAGGTTAAATCCTTCACCAGATAAAAGAATCAACTATCTCAAACCTGTTGTTTGCTATGACTGGCGTACCCTCGCTACCAACTCTGCGGAAGAAATGCAAACTTACATGGACAAGTTCTCAATGGCCTGTGATAGGTTTGGTCTCACCATTAACACCAAAAAAACAGAGATCATGTTCCAGCCCGCCCCTAGAGAACAGTATTACCATCCAGTCATCAACATTAAACACCAGCGTCTCCAGTCAACGGACAACTTTGCTTATCTTGGCAGCCTCTTATCTAGATCGGCAAATATAGATTTTGAGGTCAACAATAGGATATCCAAAGCCAGTGCTGCGTTCGGAAGGTTACGTATCACTGTGTGGGAACGGAAGGGGATAAGCATAGTCACAAAGCTGAAAGTTTACCAGGCCATAGTGCTAACCACGCTGCTGTACGCAAGCGAGACATGGACAGTGTATAGCAGACACGCAAGAAAATTAAACCATTTCCACACAAACTGTCTACGCAGAATACTAAAAATAAACTGGCAGGACAAAATTCCAGACAGCGAAGTCCTCACAAGAGCAAAGATCCCAAGCGTCAACACCCAGTTGCAGAAGGCCCAAGTGAGATGGGTCGGTCACGTTGCTCGGATGCCTGATAAACGCATCCCAAAACAATTGATGTATGGCGAGCTTGAAGGGGGCAGACGTTTAGCTGGTGGACAAAAAACGCTTTAAAGACACTCTTAAAGTGTCTCTGAAATGCTTTGATATAGACAATACGTGCTGGGAATCCCTTGCGCAAGATCGCCAAATGTGGCGCTGTAACAAAAAGAGGAACCCGAATAGCTGAGAATCATCGTATTGTTGAGTTACAGAGAAAATGAGCAGCGCGAAAAGACAGAGCACACAACACGCACATGTCTAACCTTGATCATGTATGCCCCACCTGTGGTCGGGGATTCTGTTCTAGGATTGGACTCTACAGTCACCTCCGCACACACCAGAGAGGTGCAACAGCACACGTCTGAGATTGTTGTCATCATCGCCTGCGATGGACGGCTATTATTATAGTATGTGTTACCTGGATTATTATAGTATGTGTTACCTGTATTATTATAATATGTGTTACCTAGATTATTATAGTATGTGTTACCTGGATTATTATAGTATGTGTTACCTGGATTATTATAGTATGTGTTACCTGGATTATTATAGTATGTGTTACCTGGATTATTATAGTATGTGTTACCTGAATTATTATAGTATGTGTTACCTGGATTATTATAATATGTGTTACCTGGAACATTATAGTATGGTTTACCTGTATTCAGGGCGGCTCGTCATTAAGGGCCAGTGGGGCCAGGCCCCACCAAAAATAATGAGTAACGTATACTTATTATTTCAGACATTATTTGTTTATAATTATTACTTTCAACGAGATACTGATTAGCTTTGAAAGTTGATATATAGCGCTAAAATATCACACACATTTTGAAATCTGAAATTCAGCAGTTTTCTCCCTCTGATTAGTATATACACCCATGGTCATTAGGGGCCAGTAAGAACAGGCCTACCAAACCAAAAATAATTAATGTGTACTTATTATTTTAAAAATATCCAATAACCAACTACTCCAAGACACAAGACAAGAGGCAATGAATGACATACTCAAAAGAGAAGATGGAAATGGCTCGGACATGTTATGAGAATGAGACAAGAAATGCCTGCAAGGATAGCCCTCACTTGGACACCAGAGGAAAGAGAAAGAAAGGCAGACCACGGACAACATGGAGGCGCATGATGGAAGAGGAACTGGACACCGCATCTCTGACGTGGGGCTCTGCGCTGAAGGTTGCACGGGACAGGAGAGCATGGAAAGTCCTTTCTGAAGCCCCATGTGTCACTAGGCATGACGGGATTAAGTAAGTAAGTAAGTAAGTATTATTTTAAAAACTTTTTGTTCGTAGTTACTATTGTTAACTTGACACTGATTAGCTTTGAAAGTTGAATATTTAACACTAAAATATAATATTATATCATAATAATATAACAATCTTAATAATAAATAAATATTATTATTTAAAAAACTATGATATACGGTCTCAAATTCAGCCTCTCTATAATGTTTGACGTATATATCAGCGCACTATATTTTATTGGGTCGTTTTAAAATTCTCTACTGACGATGTAACATTGCGACCTCTGACCTTTGACTGCTACCTTTAATAATAAGTGCCAAACAATTTATGTCATTGTATTCACCGGAAGCTAAATTCCTACGCGATCAACCAATTAACAGTTAAAAGACAGCTCTTGATTAAATAGTACTTCGTATAATTATCGATTGAATCAAAAATTATATATAAAATAGTAGAAACGGATATGCAATAATATAAATATGTAACTAATTATTATTATAATCGTTAACGGTAATCGTCCGTTTCGTATTCAATATACAAATGTCTTCTACAAGTTTGCGATTGACAAGCTGTGACCTACTTTTGAAGTTGTGGCTTACTCGAAATTCAAAATGAATCAAGTTGATTATTTATTACGAAATCCGTTTCCTTCGTTAAAGATAGAAGAAAAGCTTGAAATTAAACGGCTAGGTGCACATCAGCCAAATAGCTTTGTATATGTGCAACAAGATGGCAAGAAAAAGAAGACTTTCAATAATAAGTGGTTTAGTAAAAAATCGTGGTTAACTGTCAGTGAAGAAAAGCAAAGTGTTTTTGTTTTTATTGTTTGCTATTTCACGGGGAAGGACAGTGGTCAACGGTAGGTTGTAGGGATCTCTTTTGTACCTTAGTTATATGGTATATATATTAGTTGTTGTTGAACCCCAGGAATTATGAGTTTTCACATTTTTCCTATAGTGCGTGGGGAGAGTGGCCGGCTTTCTTGCAATGAGAGCTGGCAATTATGGTTGACCATTGATTTAGGAGGAGAGTTTACGCTTACACGCGACTCGTACGTAGTTACTTCTTACATTTGCTTTGCATTTATGCAACTTTTTCATTAGACATCGGCAGAAGATGCTTGCATTCACTAGTATTTAGGACCCAAGAGGCATGTCTGCGTTTGCTTTATTACCTATACCAGAGTAGCTCTCTCGCGATCCTTACCCACTTAGCCAGACATGATCTTTTGTCTATTTCCAGGGTCACCACGAGGAGGTGGAGTAGGGTCTTGATCAGTGCCAGCTCACTTACCCTGGCGCAACGTTGTCCCGTTTGTTTTTGGCATGCGATGCCAAATCATTATAGTAAAGGGGGAATAACTTCGCCGAATAGACAAATAATAGTAAATACTAAAAAATAAACCGAGCCCAAAATCCATGATTTTTCCGAAATATTTGTCTGGCCCTACCACCAAAAATGACCACGAGCCGCCACTGCCTGTATTATTATAGTATGTGTTACCTGTATTATTATAGTATGTGTTACCTGGAATATTATAGTATGTGTTACCTGTATTATTATAGTATGTGTTACCTGGAATATTATAGTATGTGTTACCTGTATGTTAATGTTCGACAAGTCATCATATAAAAAATGGAAAAAGTGTATTCTTAGATTGCAAAAATTAGGTCTCGTTTTCTCGATTAATCAAGTTAATCAAGTTAAGTTATCTTGTTTTCTAGATGAAGATTATTGTCAATGTGCTTTGACAGCTAAACGGATAATTAAGAATAATCTAGTACAGATACTGGAGAGTTTATAAATAGCGAATAGAACAGCAAACATCATTAATAAACAACACTTTGTGATAAACGATGTATAGAGTCGTGGTGATAGTGCTGCTGTAGTTGAGGCAGCTTATCAGAGGAACGGGAATAAGTTCTCAGAAACTTACGCTATACAGCACAGCCTATATATGTTTGTTTTGTTCAAACAAATCTTATGCTATACAATACAGCCTGTATATGTTTGTTTTTAAAATCTATTTGTTTTTCGGAAGCTCTTAATACCTGTACACTGTTTATTTGTTGATCATATTCGTTACTTCCGTTCTCTGGTTCTTGAAATTCATTGTTCTCATCTATAATAATTTCTACTTTGAATGATGTATGCTGTTTGTATATTTTATACATGTGTGTATGATATTGTCTTGTCTAAAATATATACAAGCACAATAAGCTTATAGCATGTGTTTGTGCAAACACTGTTCGATCGAAACTTACCTGATTATTCTGTGTCTAGTTGTAACGAAGCGTTTAAGAAAGACACTCCCCGTGAGTCTTTTTTTAGAATGGATCGCTGGTTGTGTTCGTAAGGACGCTCGTATTGCTAGGCTAGGCGATTGGTGTCGTAAGAAATGAGGGTAAGTGGTTTGAATCCCGTGTTTTGTCTATTTGATTTTTCGGAAGCTCTTAATACCTGTACACTGTTTATTTGTTGATCATGTTTTTTAAAACGAATCTTACGCTATACAACACAGCCTATATATGTTTGTTTTGTTTAACGAAATCTTACGCTATACAACACAGCCTATATGTGTTGTTTTTTTTTAAACGAATCTTACGACCTTGAAATAACCTCAGTGTAGAATGTCTTCATTGTCTAGCTCTTCAGGTCACGTGATGTTGGGGAACAAAATGTGTTGTTCAATGTCTCATCAACTGCCTTAAGTTATAATTAAATAGTATATGATTCTGGGAATTTGCACATTCTGGGAATTCGCACATTCTGTGAAGAAAGGCATTCGTTGAAATTAAATTCTTCACATCAGTTGTATATTTAATGGTACTAGCATTTGGGAAAGGGCGGGGAGGGAGGTGGAGGGAGGGGTGGTTACGTCTGAATAAGCTATATTAATTTACTCTGTTTACGTGTGTCTCTGTTACATGAGTCATTTAGACTGACATTTGATCAATTTAAATTCTTTTATTCAGCGAGTTAACATTTCAACTTGAAAACTTCACAGTTTTTCATATATCAAATTAATATATATGGAACACACACGAAAAATGTGAATAAATTATACGTAACCAAATAGAAAATCAAAGTTGTACAAAATTAAACATGCATGTATGTATGAAACTTACGCTCTTCCATGTTAATTATGTCGAAATTTGAATGAAATCAATCACGACTCTCCCACAACTTGTGCAATTCCGACAGAATAAGGCAGACTGCAACAACTGTTTGCCTGGATCGTTCCCTCACAAACTGTATCTCAAAATGAGAGGTAGGAAGAACGGAATTTCATCTCTCAATGCACTCCCACATGTTTCACTGAGCACAACTGTGCCTGTGTTTTACGTGAGAAGTCCTTCTACATACAAATGTTGAATATATTTATTGTATGATTACATTTACCGGTATAAGCAACAGTTTCTTGGATTAATTTAGTAATTCCAAGATTCTCTCCATGAAGAATGTGTCTCTCTTTGTCGCCCCATTGATTGTGTATGTTGTTACTATGCTTATAACCCTTTCTTTTCTGGTGTTTTTTTTGTGTATATGCCATAATGATGATTGTCACTTTCTTAATGTTATCTGTGCCGTGAACTCTTTCATCCCCATTGGTCACATTAGCGGTCTATGTGATTCCCAGCATTCTTCTGTAAAATCACATCTTTGGTTTTTAGAGATTTTGTTGTCTGTTGATTTACTGCCCATGACATACATCTGTGTGTAAGTATTAGCTCTCTGTACCCATGACATACATCTGTGTGTAAGTACTAACTATATGTGCTCATGATATACATCTGTGTGTAAGTACTAACTATATGTGCTCATGACATACATCTGTGTGTAAGTACTAACTATATGTGCTCATGACATACATCTGTGTGTAAGTACTAACTATATGTGCTCATGACATACATCTGTGTGTAAGTACTAACTATATGTACCCATGACATACATCTGTGTGTAAGTACTAACTAGATGTACCCATGACATACATCTGTGTGTAAGTACTAACTATATGTGCTCATGACATACATCTGTGTGTAAGTACTAACTATATGTGCTCATGACATACATCTGTGTGTAAGTACTAACTATATGTACCCATGACATACATCTGTGTGTAAGTACTAACTAGATGTACCCATGACATACATCTGTGTGTAAGTACTAACTATATGTACCCATGACATACATCTGTGTGTAAATACTAACTATATGTACAATGTACCCATGACATACATCTGTGTGTAAGTACTAACTATATGTGCTCATGACATACATATGTGTGTAAGTACTAACTATATGTGCCCATGACATACATCTGTGTGTAAGTACTAACTATATGTGCTCATGACATACATCTGTGTGTAAGTACTAACTCAATAAAGCTCTGAAGAACTTTCTGACTTCAATAGACAACGACGTGTTGCATTTGCTGATATGATTTTGTCTGGTCTATTCTGTCTGGTCTATTCTGTCTGGTCTCTCTCGTTCCCTCTCTGGGTGGTCAGTTCTCTAACAGGACTATTGTGGTCAGTTCTCTAACAAGACTGTGTGGTCAGTTCTCTATCAAGACTGGATGGTCAGTTCTCTAACAAGACTGGTTGGTCAGTTCTCTAATAAGACTGGATGATCAGCATATCCCCATTTATTTACTTACAACTATTGCAGTCATCTCGTTTATTGTTCTTAAATTGGACACTGTGCAGAGAGAGCTGATCAGACGATATATTTCAACCTTCTTATTTAAATAATATTTTAATCTGCTGGAAAGTTCCTACCTATTTGTCTACTCTTATGATTGCTATTTATTGTCAATATCTATTCTAAATGACATCTGGATTATTGTTATTGTTGTTGTTGATATCTCAACTCTCTAACATTTTCAAAGGACACTGAAGATTCACTTTGTCGAAAGCCGAGAGATGTTGTCGATAAAACACAAATATAAATCTGTCTCTACCTCCAGTGCTTGTTCTATCAGTGTTCATATATAATAGAATGGTTTCTGTCTACTTTCACATAAACACAGAAAGGGATATTCAACGATACCCAAAACTGTTAGAAGATAGCAGTAGTGAGAACATTTATATATAGTTGTCATTTCTCTGCACCTTAACATGGCCCGCAGTCTATATCACCTACGCTTGTTACAATAAGAGACAAACATATTTACAATGTTATCCACAAAGCGAACATGATGGTTTGAGAACGTTCCCATACAATATGGTCACAGTAAACAAATCTGGACGTATGAAAACCATCATCATCTACACAATAGTATGTTCTGGGGCTTTAATGGTGGAATCTACCATTGATCTACACATACTTATATTGATTGATTGATATGACCATCATCATTGCACTTCGGTAAATAACCACACGTGTTTCTGTTTATTTCTTACACATGAAAATCTAAGCGGGAGTGCACGAGCTCCGTAGCACCAGCGAGTGCCCTCGACTAAATGTTTAAGTTGAGGGAAATGTTTGAAGGAATTTTATTTCAAATATTTTAAAATGAATTTAGTGATTAATGAGAATCATCATGACAGCACCGTACATGAACATCTTTATCAGCGTGTAACATCTAAATGAGAATCATTATGACAGCACCGTACGTGTTCATATTTGTCACAATCTTAACAACATCTTTATTAGCGTGTAACATCTAAGCACACCAGTACGGTGTTGATTATTCATGTTTCGTGCCTTCATCATGTTGGTGTTTGTCAGTTCTTTCTATCACCCACATCTCCTTCACTCTGGATAGTGATGTAGATTTGTTCATGTTTTTCAAGTCATCTATACGAAATGTTTCTCTAATGGCATTGATGATGTCCACACTATCCATTGGTTGTTATTCCTCTGCCTTTGCTATAGCAGCCAGATAATCTGCACTCTCCTGCCTGTATCAGGTAAAAAAAAAGGTTAAATGGGTCATTCGGAATGAGCTCAGTCTGAATTATCTTTATAGTCCGTTCAATTTGTCATGCTCACAGATAAAAATGTGTATCTGTGTAAGCAGTTGATGAAATAACTTGAAAACTTGCATGTGAACTACACATGTTCCAGACGCTACAAAATATTTTTTGCCATTCAAACAATCATACCATCTAGAAGTTTCCTTTTTGTGCTATATATTTAACGCCTCCATTGGCATGGTTGGAGAAAACTAATGTTTACAGCCATTTAATTCATTGATGACAAAAATAGCAACATTCAGGACGAAATCCGCGGGGGGTTTTTTTTTAACGATTCTTGCATTTCCCGCGCACCAATTCCAAACGCCGTTGACCGTGGTAAACAAATGAAGTCATAAGTGCGACACGGACTTTTAGTTAAAGGCGTATATCGAAATTAGTGTGAAGCTATTGGGTTAATCATAAAGAGAGGAGTGAGACAAGGATGCATTCTGTCACCAAGTCTATTTAACATCTACACAGAGAAAATCTTCAAACAACTAGAGGGAATGCCAGAACTCAAGCTCAATGGGAAAATAATAAACAACTCAAGATATGCAGATGACACCGTATTGGTAGCAGAACGTGAACAAGAATTACAAGAACTAGTGGACCAATTGGACAGAACTAGCAGGAAATATGGATTAGACATTAACATACAGAAAACAAAAACTATGGTAATCAACAAGGAAATGGAGAAACCTAAAATGAATATAAAAATACATGGAGAATTACTACATCAAGTAAAAGTTTCTTATATCTTGGTCAGATGATAACAGATGATGGCAGATGTATAACAGAAAATAAAAAGAGAATAGGAATGGCCAAGGATAATTTCAATAGTATGAGAAAGTTACTGACATCCAAACAAATTACAAACAGGCTAAAAATGAGAATGTTCACATGCTATATATATCCTATATTAATGTATGAATAATTACTTTATTTTTAGTTTTATTCTGGCCTGACATAGGTATCCGCCGCACATCTAGCACGCATGGGGAATACGCCACTGGCTGCGACAATACTGGTAAATGGGCGTTATATCAAAGACGTGTAAATTACAGTACTACATTAGTAAGGACAAATAAATGATTCAATATGAAAAATGACAATACTCGACGTTTCGACCATAGGCATTTTTCAAGAAATTATAAACGAACACGAAATACTAAATGAACTAAAACATAAAACTAAAGTAAGTATGAAATGATCTGACGTTATTATTCCTTGATAGTCGCTAGAAGAAATATAATTGCTAGTGTCGGCCCGACTAAAATCCTCATGGTCACTTGTACATGAAGGCATAGTGACCCTTAGCCTAACATAGAGTCACTCCGCACTAGTGGCCTGTCGTGTTACGTAAGGAGATAGGAGGTTCCAGTGGTCAACTGTTTGTAGATGAGAGAAGAGGGAAGGAGGAGGTGGGGGGACTATGTTTTATTCTAGGGAGCAAACCAACAACCTTTACATATTCTAGCCAGCAAACCAACAACCCTTACATATTCTAGCCAGCAAACCAACAACCCTTACATATTCTACTCCGACATAAGTATACTCATATCTCCTTCCCCCTTTCCATTTAATCTTCTAGAAATACCCATGTGGTGCTACTTACAACGTGATACTCCTGACTGTCAGGTCACAAGGGCTACTTACAGCGTGACACTCTTGGTTGTAAGACCACAAGGGCTACTTACACGTGAACTCATGGTTTAGCCACAAGGCTACTTACAACGTGATACTCATTGGTGCCAGGTCCACAGTGCTACTTACAACGTGAACTCCTTTCTTCAGACCCAGGCTACTTTAAAAGATGACACCATGGCTGCCAGACCACTAACATATACAACTGAACCTGGTTGTCAGACCACAGGGCTATTCAACGTGACTCCATTTGGCCGCAGGTCCACTACAATATGTCTTGTTGTTGCCACCAGGTCTAACAATATGTCCCCTGACTGCCAGGCTTACATATGACCTCTGGCTGCAGACCACAACAATATGACATTGAATTCTGATTTGTCCACGTCCCGAGATGTCTGATCCATATTAGCCGAGCAGGGTTACCGATACTGTTGTTGTTGGTTTGTACCAGGATAGAACGTATAAATCTCCCTCCCCTGTGACAAGACTGCGCTGCGTGACTTAGCTATGGAAGTTGAGTAACTATAGTACAGAGATGTCAGGTTCACTACATGGCAACACCTGTGTATATTTAGTACAGAGATGAACGTTACACATGGCAACCACCTTGTATATTGTATAGACACGTACGTTGATATGTTGATTTTGTTTCATAACAACCGTGATAGATAGGTGGTCGTATATCTTACGATATATTTTAGTACGGACATTGTTTGATAGATGGGAGTCAACCTTACGATCATTCGAACTATTTAGTGACTTAATAATGGTTGTCTCTCATCTCAAAGAAGTCAACACGTCTCTCTCTCCTTCTCACATTGTGTGTGTGTGTATATCTAAAATAGCAAAACACATCATTGTTATAAATTCAGAGTGTGCTGGAAGTGTCCTTCCCTTGATCTGGCAGCACTCTGCTGATTCAGATACTGGAGGTTAAAGTTCGTCAGAAGACTTAACCTTTGTCACAGTTTCGTACATTATAAGAGGTGTGTGCTAGTTTGATGGTAGGCAAGAGTTCGGCATTTCGTTTCCCCGTTACAAGTCATTCTATAAATAGTATAAGCATGTCATCTCATATTTTGTATTAGTCTGTCTGGACCTCAAAGACATTACTTGTTGATGGCAAATTATAGACATACATCTTGTTGCATATATTTGTTGAAGACTAATTGTACAATCGACTGTTTCTCTATCTTGTCCAACCAAATGTTTTATCAAGGTCGTTACAAAAGTAAATATTGCTCAACGAGTGCAACAGACTAACACAGTCACGTGACACTCAAATGCTACAAATGAATGTAATGCAAATCAAACGGTTAAAATATCACCAGTGTGTGTGTGTATGTGGCAAAGTAGTTATACAATGAGATGAATGATAGAAATACTGAACAGATAACAAGTGAAGAAATTAAAATACTAGAAAAGCAAACAGAGAGGAAGACCGACATTTGAAGATCTAGGTCTTCTAGATAAGGTTGAATAAGGTGGTCAAACATAATCACCAATTCTTTCTTCCTTTCGCTCGCCTGAAATATTGTCCATATATTCAATGTTGTTTGTTGTTTAAACTTCACTGTATTTTGTAGCTCACACACAGGTCTGTGTAGTGTTTTGATTTCAACAAAACAAGAGGATGTCACATATCTGAGAATCATTGTATTGTTAAGACGCTGAGAAAAAAAGTTGCACAAACAAAAGACAGAATAAACATGTCCCACCTGTAGTTGGGGATTGTGTTCCTAGATCGGATTCTCATTGACTGGTATGACCATCAGTATTTTACTTCGGTGAGTAATCATGTGTGCTCCAATCACTTTCTTACACAGGATAGAACCATCATCATATCACTTCGGTCGCCCGAGTGGTTACCGGAGCCCAAATTTGGGGTGTAAAGAATAGAACCACTGTTACCTGCCACGCATTTCGTAAGAGTCGACTAAGGAGGTTTGGCTGAAATCGGATGCACGTGTCCGCTAAGGAATGCTAACCTGAAACAAATGCTTGCAGAAAACGGATGCACCAGGCCATAAGGCGCATAACATGGTGCAACGACCACTCACAATGAGGAATGGAATAACGGATTCTACGGTCGTCAATCTGCCTCGGAGATTTAGCCACGCAGTAAGAATGTCAGACCTACCATCACGAGGGTGGCCAAAACTTACTGCAGGAAGAGGTCAGCACAAATGGGGAAGCAGAAATCATAGGAATTATATCCTACAGAACTGCCCCAGTATGCAGACTTGAGAAGAAAGAAGTGGCCCACTTACACTAGCGTCCAAGACAAACTGTATGACATGGCTGATAATCTGAGGCAGACGGCTACCTTTATTAGAGAATCCGAAATCCCAATCTAGTGAGAACGCAAAAGAAGATATCACTTTAGTGAGCAAACATGTGTGCTTCTATCACTTTCTTACATAGGAAGATCTCAGCTTCAGTGCACGAACTCCGTAGCACCAGCGAGGGCCTGGATAAAATTTTGAAGATGGTGAAGATCTTTTTGTATGAATTCTATTTTTTAATTTATTATAATGAATTTTGCCCGGGTAACGGCTTTCTAGCCTGTTCTCGATTTTGAACTGCCAATGGTTCTTTTACGTGCTCAAATTGAATACGGGACCTACATTTTATTGTCCGTCTCCGATAGGACTAGAAACTCGATCTGATCTACACTGAGATCAGGGATCTCTGGAAAAATGTCCAGGTGGCTCCAGAGGTAGCAAACCTGGTACACATGGCACTAGAGACGAGCACCTAGCCTCTACGCCACAGAGATCCCCCTGGATTGGATTCTGCAGTCACCTAAACACACCAGAGACTTTTAGGGATCATTTCTAAAGTATGTATTGCAGAGATGTTGAACAAATCTGAACGTCTGAAACTGATGTCATCATAGCTTGCTATGGAATTAATTATAACATGCTAACTGTCTATCTCAGCACTAATATGATATATTGTCTATCTCAGCAATGATATGATCTATTGTCTATCTCAGCACTAATATGATATATTGTCTATCTCAGCACTGATATGATCTATTGTCTATCTCAGCACTAATATGATCGATTGTCTATCTCAGCACTAATATGATCTATTGTCTATCTCAGCAATGATATGATCTATTGTCTATCTCAGCACTAATATGATCTATTGTCTATCTCATTACTAATATGATCTATTGTCTATCTCAGCACTATAAAATGATCTATTGTCTATCTCAGCACTGACATGATCTATTGTCTATCTCAGCACTAATACTACTTATCTGTATATTAAAAATATGATTTAGTTTATGTAGATGAGAACTAATGTGATTTAGTTTATGAAGATGAGAACTAATGTGATTTAGTTTATGAAGATGAGAACTAATGTGATTTAGTTTATGTAGATGAGAACTAATATGAACCATTGATATTGTTGCCATCAAAGATGTACACTATTCATGTTATGCCTTTGATTCGTTGGCCCTTTATGTCATTGATAAGTTGATCATTTATGTCATTGATAAGTTGATCATTTATGTCATTGATAAGTTGACCATTTATGTCATTGATAAGTTGACCATTTATGTAATTGATAAGTTGATCATTTATGTCATTGATAAGTTGACCATTTGTCATTGATAAACTGATCATTTATGTCATTGATAAGTTGACCATTTATGTCATTGATAAGTTGACCATTTATGTCATTGATAAGTTGACCATTTATGTCATTGATAAGTTGATAATTTATGTCATTGATAAGTTGACCATTTATGTCATTGATAAGTTGACCATTTATGTGATTGATAAGTTGACCATTTATGTCATTGATAAGTTGATCATTTATGTCATTGATAAGTTGACCATTTATGTCATTGATAAGTTGACCATTTATGTCATTGATAAACTGATCCTTTATGTCATTGATAAGTTGATTATTTATGTCATTGATAAGTTGACCATTTATGTCATTGATAAGTTGATCATTTATGTCATTGATAAGTTGACCATTTATGTCATTTATAAGTTGACCATTTATGTCATTGATAAGTTGATCATTTATGTCATTGATAAGTTGATCATTTATGTCATTGATAAGTTGACCATTTATGTCATTGATAAGTTGATCATTTATGTCATTGATAAGTTGACCATTTATGTCATTGATAAGTTGACCATTTATGTCATTGATAAGTTGACCATTTATGTCATTGATAAGTTGATCATTTATGTCATTGATAAGTTGATCATTTATGTCATTGATAAGTTGACCATTTATGTCATTGATAAGTTGACCTTTATGATTTGATACTTCAAAAAGCTTATCACTTCCGAACAAGCCTTGCTGGCGTATGTTAATAAATGAACACCAACATCAGAACCAGAATTTACAAATGAAACCAAACATTTAAATTCAACAAGATAGAAGTCGACAAATGTAGTGTGTCTACTGGTTACTGACGTAATAAAACCTAATCCACACCAGATATCTTCAGCAGCACAAACAAGTTATCAAATATCAAATCAGATGGAAACAACAATATTCAATACAATAACATTAATTAAACAAATGTGGACAAATAGGGTGCTCATATGCTATAATAAGACAAATATCTAAGACTTGTGTTCTCGGCACTCTACTGTATGGTAGTGAGACATGGACCACATATGTTCTCAGCACTCTGCTGTATGGTAGTGAGACATGGACCACATATGTTCTCAGCACTCTCCTGTATGGTAGTGAGACATGGACCACATATGTTCTCAGCACTCTGCTGTATGGTAGTGAGATGTGGACCACATATGTTCTCAGCACTCTGCTGTATGGTAGTGAGACATGGACCACATATGTTCTCAGCACTCTCCTGTATGGTAGTGAGACATGGACCACATATGTTCTCAGCACTCTGCTGTATGGTAGTGAGATGTGGACCACATATGTTCTCAGCACTCTGCTGTATGGTAGTGAGACATGGACCACATATGTTCTCAGCACTCTACTGTATGGTAGTGAGACATGGACCACATATGTTCTCAGCACTCTGCTGTATGGTAGTGAGACATGGACCACATATGTTCTCAGCACTCTACTGTATGGTAGTGAGACATGGACCACATATGTTCTCAGCACTCTGCTGTATGGTAGTGAGACATGGACCACATATGTTCTCAGCACTCTGCTGTATGGTAGTGAGACATGGACCACATATGTTCTCAGCACTCTATTGTATGGTAGTGAGACATGGACCACATATGTTCTCAGAACTCTGCTGTATGGTAGTGAGACATGAACCACATATGTTCTCAGCACTCTGCTTTATGGTAGTGAGACATGGGCCACATATGTTCTCAGCACTCTACTGTATGGTAGTGAGATGTGGACCACATATGTTCTCGGTGCTCTACTGTATGGTAGTGAAACATGGACCACATATGTTCTCAGCACTCTGCTGTATGGTAGTGAGATGTGGACCACATATGTTCTCAGCACTCTACTGTATGGTAGTGAGACATGGACCACATATGTTCTCAGTACTCTGCTATATGGTAGTGAGACATGGACCACATATGTTCTCAGCACTCTGCTGTATGGTAGTGAGACATGGACCACATATGTTCTCAGCACTCTGCTGTATGGTAGTGAGACATGGACCACATATGTTCTTAGCACTCTACTGTATGGTAGTGAGACATGGACCACATATGTTCTCAGCACTCTACTGTATGGTAGTGAGACATGGACCACATATGTTCTCAGCACTCTACTGTATGGTAGTGAGATGTGGACCGTATATGCCAGACAAGAACATCACCATAATACATATCACATCCATTGTCTCATGCAAATATACAACATCAGATGGCAAGACCACATCTCCAATATGGAAGTACTGGACAGTGCTGCCAAGCATGTATACCTTGCTGAGTCAGCGGCAGCTGGAATGGCTGGGACACATGAGTGATGGTAGAATCCCAAAATCATTCTATATAGTCAACTTGCAACAGGTACTAGACAGCATGGCACCCATTACTAAGCTGCATTGACACCTGCTAGAGTAAAACAGGAATGTGTAGCTCATGGATGTCTTTTGGGAAGGTGATAAACATGGGGTAAATATTAGATACAGGACAGACAGTAATCTATTCAATCTTAGGTGGTTAAAACCCTCCACCAAAGTAAAAGAATCAACTACCTCAAACCTGTTGTTTGCTGATAATTGCACCCTCGCTACCAACTCTGAGGAAGAAATGCAGACCTACATGGACAAGTTCTCAATGGCCTGTGATATGTTTGGCCTTACCATTAACACCAATAAAACTGAGGTCATCTTTCAGCCCTCACCTAGGGGTCAAAGGCGCAGTCATAGGGATGTCACACCAGGTTTAGTGAGCTAGCACTAATCAAGATCCTACCCCACCTCCATGTGGTGATCCTGGAAACAGACAGAGGATCCTGTCTGGCTAAGTGGGTAGGGATCGAAGGAGAGCTACTCTGGTATAAGTAGTGGTGCAGACGCAGTTACATTGGATGAGATCTGCTCGCAACACAGACAAGCAGAATCCCAGAGTGATTGTTTCTGCACGTCTCTCCCAGTCGATGGGAAATCTGAATAAATAAAAATTAATCTGAGAATACACAAGGTACGAGTCATCAGGAGAGCCATGTCTCCTCGAAACAATAGTTGCACCAAATTTGCCAACTCTCGACAAGAATCGGTCCAAAAAGATGCAATGCGCCATGGCGACACCAGGGAAGATTGCAGTAAACTCTGTATCAGATGCCAAGCGCAGATACACTTATTGGGTAATGTTGGCCGAGCGCAAATCCTAAGTTGCGTTCTAGTGCCTAACGAAACTGTCCTCCCTGGGACAACCGGGCAAGGTACTGTTACACTAACAACTAACATCCCCGGAAGAACTGGGGTGGGTGATCTTGGCAAGTGCAAAGATTTCTGTTGCGTTGCTAGCGGCGAATGAAACGATCCTCTAGAATTATCCGTGTGCAGCCCCAGTCCAGTGTTTCCCAGGGACAGAGAAAATGCAGAGTAGACATTGCAAATTGCCAAGTGCCGACACGCGCCCCAAAACCGGTGAGAATACTCCAATTCAGGAATAAACTCACTGTGGATAGAAAAATAAGGTCGATAATGTAAAGGTTTGACTGGTACATACCATTGGCGAAGGGCGATACTTTTCGGATGCCGATCATCCTACACAGAGTTTGGCTGAAATCGGATGCACATGTCCTAAATGTGTAAAAGTCTATGCATGTAGGGGCCTACCAAACCAATGTGCAACGTATACACGTTCTTGGCAAAGATCAAACATATCACAAAGACTGATTAAAATTGGTCATAAAGAACGAACGCAAAGAAGATCCCACACAGAGTAAGATGAATTCCAAACACCATGGCTCAGATCAAATAAAGGCCAATTAAACGGCCAAAAATTGATCGTAAATGTGACAAGGCATACTGTGGACATACTCTTAGGCGAAGATCATAAAGCCTAAATATACCGTGAAGAAATGGTTGTTAAAGAGTAATGAATACAAGAAACAGCCAAAAAGTGACCATCCCTAGAAGGTTGAGAATGCTCCTAAACCGGAACAACCTCACCCAAGCAAAATAGTAAATGCTATTTGGCATAGATCCAAGTCAAATATACGGCATTAAAATATCATTAAAGAGTGCTTATCATACGATGCGTACGGAACGACCTCACAAAAGGCAGAAAATCCGATAGAGAAGTCGAACTTCACTAAGTAACACTGGCCGTAAAAGTACCAAGGGTACATGGACTCAAGGCAAGTAGACCAGACCACAGGTTTCCTGCAATGATCACATTTGAAGGAACTAAACTTCAAGTACCTCTGAAGACGGCGAAGGCTCGTCTTTATGGTGAGGGAACCAGTCAAATGGGAAGCAGGCCTCACGCAAAACTCAAAAGCGCAATACCAGGTGTCATGACTCCCACCTGAATTGACAGCGGCAACCAGAAGAAGCCTGCCCGTAGAGAGTAGTAATATGGTCCAGTCATCCTATCTTGGCAGCATATCCTATTCACATTGGCAAACATAGACTGAGGTCAACAATAAGATATCCAAAGCCAGTGCTGCGTTCGGAAGGCTACGTGTCACTGTGTGGCCACAAAGCTGAAAGTTTACCATGACATAATGCTAACCACGCTGATGTATGCCAGCAGACACGCAAGAATACTAAACCACTTCCACACAAGCTGTCTATGAAGAAAACTAAAATAAACTGGCAGGACAAAATTCCAGATAGCGAAGTCCTCACAAGAGCAAACATCCCAAGCGTCAACACCCTGTTGCAGAAAGCCCAAGTCAGATGGGTCGGTCATGTTGTTCGATTGCCTGATAAACGCATCCTAAAACAGTTGATGTATGGCGAGCTTGAAGGGGGCAGACGTTCTGCTGGTGGACAGAAAAATGCTTTAAAGACACTTTTAAAGTGTCTCTGAAATGTTTCAATATAGACATCACATGCTGGGAATCCCTTGCGCAAGATCGTCACATCTGGCACTGTAACAACAAAAGAGGAACTCGCAAAGCTGAAAATCATCAAGTCGTTGCAGCACAAAGAAAATGAGCTGCATTAAAAGACAGAACACACAGCACCCACATGTCTAACTTTGATCATGTATGCCCCACTTGTAGTAGGGGATTGTGTTCTAGAATTGGAATCTACAGTCACCTCTGCACACACCAGAGAGGTGCAGCAGCACACATCTGAGGCTGTTGATGCTTGCGATGAACGGCTATTATTATGAACCAATATTACTCAATGTGCATATCTTGTAGGATGTCTATATTTCTCTATTCTTTGTCCAGGGTGTTGTCAGAATATTTCTGAACAAATTTATTTCAAAACCTTAGATTTTATTTCATCCATATGTTGTCACAAAGAGGAAGCTCAAAATTTCAGATATCTGGAAAGCAAACTACCATAGGATAGTGATTCAGAAAAGGACATCCAGAAAGGAAAAATGCAGAAAGTGAATCAAGATTTCTCCATACTCAACAAAATATGAAAAGTCAAAGAAGAAAATCTTAAAATAAAACTAAAAATATACAGAAGCTGTGTCCTGGAAGTGTTATTATACAATAGTAAGTGCTAGAAAATGACTCACAATATCTGACGGAAGTTGGAGACATTTCAAAGACAAATGTCTAACAAGAATCCTGCACATTTTATGGCTAAATACTGAACAAATGAGAGCTTACAATGAACAAATGAAGAGCTTACAAAGTGAACAAATGAAGAGCTTACAAAGTGAACAAATGAAGAGCTTACAAAGTGAACAAATGAAGAGCTTACAAAGTGAACAAATGAAGAGCTTACAAAGTGAACAAATGATAGCAGTGCTTTACAAAGTGAACTGAAGAGCTTCAAATGACAGCATGTTGAGACCATTAGTTTTTTAAATGAAGATAAAGATGGGTTAGGCATGTATGCTTATGCCAGTAGGGCATTGGCTAGGGCAACTCTCCAATAGACAGCAGATGAGGGCATTGGCTAGGCAACTCTCCAATAGACAGCAGATGAGGACATTGGTAGACAACTATCCAATAGACAGCAGATGGGGCATTGGATAGGACAAGCTTGCAATGACAGCGGATGGAGACATTGGATAAGACAGAACTCCAATTGACAGCGGATAGAGACATTGGAACATGAAGAATCAATCTTTGAGAAGAACTGTATGCAAATGGGACATGAAGAAGGAAATCTTGTGAAGCTGATGAGCAAATGGGACATGAAGAGGAAATGACTTGAGGAAGCTGTATGTCAAATGGAACATGAAGAGGAAATCTTGTAGAAAGCGCATGTCAATGGACATGAAAGGAAATCTTTGGAAGCTGTATGTCAAATGGGACATGAAGAGGAAACTCTTGGAGAAGCTGTTGTCAAATGGGACATGAAGAGGAAATCTTGTGAGAAGCTGTATGTCAAATGGGACATGAAGAGGAAATCTCTTGGAGAAGCTGTATGTCAAATGGAACATGAAGAGGAAATCTCTTGGGGAAGCTGTATGTCAAATGGGACATGAAGAGGAAATCTCTTGGAGAAGCTGTATGTCAAATGGAACATGAAGAGGAAATCTCTTGGAGAAGCTGTATGTCAAATGGAACATGAAGAGGAAATCTCTTGTGGAAGCTGTATGTCAAATGGGACATGAAGAGGAAATCTCTTGGAGAAGCTGTATGTCAAATGGAACATGAAGAGGAAATCTCTTGGAGAAGCTGTATGTCAAATGGGACATGAAGAGGAAATCTCTTGTGGAAGCTGTATGTCAAATGGGACATGAAGAGGAAATCTCTTGTGGAAGCTGTATGTCAAATGGAACATGAAGAGGAAATCTCTTGGGGAAGCTGTATGTCAAATGGGACATGAAGAGGAAATCTCTTGGGGAAGCTGTATGTCAAATGGGACATGAAGAGGAAATCTCTTGGGGAAGCTGTATGTCAAATGGGACATGAAGAGGAAATCTCTTGGAGAAGCTGTATGTCAAATGGGACATGAAGAGGAAATCTCTTGGAGAAGCTGTATGTCAAATGGGACATGAAGAGGAAATCTCTTGGAGAAGCTGTATGTCAAATGGGACATGAAGAGGAAATCTCTTGGGGAAGCTGTATGTCAAATGGAACATGAAGAGGAAATCTCTTGGAGAAGCTGTATGTCAAATGGAACATGAAGAGGAAATCTCTTGGGGAAGCTGTATGTCAAATGGGACATGAAGAGGAAATCTCTTGGAGAAGCTGTATGTCAAATGGAAATGAAGAGGAAATCTCTTGTGGAAGCTGTATGTCAAATGGAACATGAAGAGGAAATCTCTTGGAGAAGCTGTATGTCAAATGGAACATGAAGAGGAAATCTCTTGTGGAAGCTGTATGTCAAATGGGACATGAAGAGGAAATCTCTTGGAGAAGCTGTATGTCAAATGGACATGAAGAGGAAATCTCTTGTGGAAGCTGTATGTCAAATGGGACATGAAGAGGAAATCTCTTGTGGAAGCTGTATGTCAAATGGAACATGAAGAGGAAATCTCTTGGGGAAGCTGTATGTCAAATGGGACATGAAGAGGAAATCTCTTGAGAAGCTGTATGTCAAATGGGACATGAAGAGGAAATCTCTTGGAGAAGCTGTATGTCAAATGGGACATGAAGAGGAAATCTCTTGGGGAAGCTGTATGTCAAATGGGACATGAAGAGGAAATCTCTTGGAGAAGCTGTATGTCAAATGGAACATGAAGAGGAAATCTCTTGGAGAAGCTGTATGTCAAATGGGACATGAAGAGGAAATCTCTTGAGAAGCTGTATGTCAAATGGGACATGAAGAGGAAATCTCTTGGAGAAGCTGTATGTCAAATGGAACATGAAGAGGAAATCTCTTGGAGAAGCTGTATGTCAAATGGGACATGAAGAGGAAATCTCTTGGAGAAGCTGTATGTCAAATGGGACATGAAGAGGAAATCTCTTGGAGAAGCTGTATGTCAAATGGGACATGAAGAGGAAATCTCTTGTGGAAGCTGTATGTCAAATGGGACATGAAGAGGAAATCTCTTGGGGAAGCTGTATGTCAAATGGAACATGAAGAGGAAATCTCTTGGAGAAGCTGTATGTCAAATGGACATGAAGAGGAAATCTCTTGTGGAAGCTGTATGTCAAATGGGACATGAAGAGGAAATCTCTTGGAGAAGCTGTATGTCAAATGGAACATGAAGAGGAAATCTCTTGTGGAAGCTGTATGTCAAATGGGACATGAAGAGGAAATCTCTTGGAGAAGCTGTATGTCAAATGGAACATGAAGAGAAATCTCTTGTGAAGCTGTATGTCAAATGGGACATGAAGAGGAAATCTCTTGGAGAAGCTGTATGTCAAATGGAACATGAAGAGGAAATCTCTTGGGGAAGCTGTATGTCAAATGGGACATGAAGAGGAAATCTCTTGGAGAAGCTGTATGTCAAATGGAACATGAAGAGGAAATCTCTTGGAGAAGCTGTATGTCAAATGGGACATGAAGAGGAAATCTCTTGGGGAAGCTGTATGTCAAATGGAACATGAAGAGGAAATCTCTTGGAGAAGCTGTATGTCAAATGGAACATGAAGAGGAAATCTCTTGGAGAAGCTGTATGTCAAATGGGACATGAAGAGGAAATCTCTTGAGAAGCTGTATGTCAAATGGGACATGAAGAGGAAATCTCTTGGAGAAGCTGTATGTCAAATGGAACATGAAGAGGAAATCTCTTGTGGAAGCTGTATGTCAAATGGGACATGAAGAGGAAATCTCTTGGAGAAGCTGTATGTCAAATGGAACATGAAGAGGAAATCTCTTGTGGAAGCTGTATGTCAAATGGGACATGAAGAGGAAATCTCTTGGAGAAGCTGTATGTCAAATGGACATGAAGAGGAAATCTCTTGGAGAAGCTGTATGTCAAATGGGACATGAAGAGGAAATCTCTTGGGGAAGCTGTATGTCAAATGGGACATGAAGAGGAAATCTCTTGAGAAGCTGTATGTCAAATGGGACATGAAGAGGAAATCTCTTGGAGAAGCTGTATGTCAAATGGGACATGAAGAGGAAATCTCTTGGGGAAGCTGTATGTCAAATGGGACATGAAGAGGAAATCTCTTGTGGAAGCTGTATGTCAAATGGGACATGAAGAGGAAATCTCTTGGAGAAGCTGTATGTCAAATGGGACATGAAGAGGAAATCTCTTGGAGAAGCTGTATGTCAAATGGGACATGAAGAGGAAATCTCTTGGAGAAGCTGTATGTCAAATGGGACATGAAGAGGAAATCTTTTGAAGCTGTGTAATGCATGAAGAAACTTGAACTGATGTCAAATGGGACATGAAGAGGAAATCTCTTGTGGAAGCTGTATGTCAAATGGAACATGAAGAGGAAATCTCTTGGAGAAGCTGTATGTCAAATGGAACATGAAGAGGAAATCTCTGGAAGCTTGTGGAAGCTGTATGTCAAATGGGACATGAAGAGGAAATCTCTTGGAGAAGCTGTATGTCAAATGGAACATGAAGAGGAAATCTCTTGGGGAAGCTGTATGTCAAATGGAACATGAAGAGGAAATCTCTTGTGGAAGCTGTATGTCAAATGGAACATGAAGAGGAAATCTCTTGTGGAAGCTGTATGTCAAATGGAACATGAGGAAATCTCTTGTGGAAGCTGTATGTCAAATGGGACATGAAGAGGAAATCTCTTGGAGAAGCTGTATGTCAAATGGGACATGAAGAGAAATCTCTTGTGAAGCTGTATGTCAAATGGAACATGAAGAGGAAATCTCTTGTGGAAGCTGTATGTCAAATGGGACATGAAGAGGAAATCTCTTGGGGAAGCTGTATGTCAAATGGGACATGAAGAGGAAATCTCTTGGGGAAGCTGTATGTCAAATGGGACATGAAGAGGAAATCTCTTGGAGAAGCTGTATGTCAAATGGAACATGAAGAGGAAATCTCTTGGAGAAGCTGTATGTCAAATGGAACATGAAGAGGAAATCTCTTGGGGAAGCTGTATGTCAAATGGGACATGAAGAGGAAATCTCTTGGAGAAGCTGTATGTCAAATGGACATGAAGAGGAAATCTCTTGGGGAAGCTGTATGTCAAATGGAACATGAAGAGGAAATCTCTTGTGGAAGCTGTATGTCAAATGGAACATGAAGAGGAAATCTCTTGGAGAAGCTGTATGTCAAATGGGACATGAAGAGGAAATCTCTTGAGAAGCTGTATGTCAAATGGGACATGAAGAGGAAATCTCTTGGGGAAGCTGTATGTCAAATGGAACATGAAGAGGAAATCTCTTGGGGAAGCTGTATGTCAAATGGAACATGAAGAGGAAATCTCTTGAGAAGCTGTATGTCAAATGGGACATGAAGAGGAAATCTCTTGGAGAAGCTGTATGTCAAATGGGACATGAAGAGGAAATCTCTTGGAGAAGCTGTATGTCAAATGGAACATGAAGAGGAAATCTCTTGAAGCTGATGTCAAATGGAACATGAAGAGAAACTTTGTGGAAGCTGTATGTCAAATGGGACATGAAGAGGAAATCTCTTGGAGAAGCTGTATGTCAAATGGAACATGAAGAGGAAATCTCTTGTGGAAGCTGTATGTCAAATGGAACATGAAGAGGAAATCTCTTGTGGAAGCTGTATGTCAAATGGGACATGAAGAGGAAATCTCTTGGAGAAGCTGTATGTCAAATGGAACATGAAGAGAAAATCTCTTGGAGAAGCTGTATGTCAAATGGACATGAAGAGGAAATCTCTTGTGGAAGCTGTATGTCAAATGGGACATGAAGAGGAAATCTCTTGGAGAAGCTGTATGTCAAATGGACATGAAGAGGAAATCTCTTGGAGAAGCTGTATGTCAAATGGGACATGAAGAGGAAATCTCTTGTGGAAGCTGTATGTCAAATGGGACATGAAGAGGAAATCTCTTGTGGAAGCTGTATGTCAAATGGGACATGAAGAGGAAATCTCTTGTGGAAGCTGTATGTCAAATGGAACATGAAGAGGAAATCTCTTGGAGAAGTTGTATGTCAAATGGAACATGAAGAGGAAATCTCTTGGAGAAGCTGTATGTCAAATGGGACATGAAGAGGAAATCTCTTGTGGAAGCTGTATGTCAAATGGAACATGAAGAGGAAATCTCTTGGAGAAGCTGTATGTCAAATGGGACATGAAGAGGAAATCTCTTGGAGAAGCTGTATGTCAAATGGGACATGAAGAGGATATAGATGTGTTACTATAGGAATCAAAAATGCATGTCTTCAGAAGAATTACTTATCTTACTGGTATTTTACCTGATCAACGCATCTTTAACACTTTCATCATTATTAGGTTAGGGTTCAACTAGTATACTTGTCTGTTCTAGAAGATGATCTGATATATTTGTATTGTAAGTTTAACACTTTCATCATTATTAGGTTAGGGTTCAACTAGTATACTTGTCTGTTCTAGGAGATGATCCGATATATTTGTATTGTAAGTTTAACACTTTCCCTGGCAAACAAATTGTTTTCACCCAAGTCTGGCCTAACTGGCATGCTACTTTTTGAGCATGATCAGTTTTAAGGGTGATCATTTTTACAACTAAACCAACAAACTTAGAACTTTAAAACTTTAGAATACCTTCTTTAGTTTAAGAATATTCCATTTCCATTTGTTTTCTGATTATTCTGGTCTGGCAGTGTCACATATCAGTTTTCATGAGAGAGAGAGAGAGAGAGAGAGAGAGAAAGAGAGAGAGCAAGTGAGGGGGTGAGAAGAGAACAACTATGACCTACCCCTGTGCTACCAGAACTATATCCTATTTTATCACAATTGCTGCTAGCTAAATAGGCAGAATCAGTAAGATTGGACCTTGGTATCACTAGCTATATCCCTCATTTTGAAATGTTTTGTTATAGAACTCTGACTATTCATGGCAAATCAATCTGATCACGGGGTCAAAGGCGCAAGGAAGCGGCGCACCAGTATTAGGGAGATGGCTCTAATCCCCTGCTCTCACCACCAAGTGGTGACCCTGGTAACAGACTGTAGTTCCGGTCTGGCTAAGAGGGCAGGTGCCGTGGAGAGCTACTCTGGGGCAAGTAGAGATGCAAAGGTAGTCATGCTTGATGGGATCCGCTAGCAACATAGACGAGCGAACTCCCAGAGTGACTATTAATGATTGCCTCTCCGGCCGATGGGAAAAGCTAGAAGGATACATGTGAACTCGCGCGGAACGCGAAATCGGAGCCCAAGCATGCTCTCTTTAGCCGCTATTCTATTCTAGAACCGATGAGTATGCTGGGAGTCAGTTGCACATGGGCATCATGGGGCGAAACTCGGTTTTGTCCCCTCGAGTTGGACAGCCCAGTGGGAATTGACGGAAATGGTGAGGTAGGCACCATGGCAGAGCGAGAACGCACGCTGGCAAAGCCATAGTGGGCCCCACCGAGGAGCAGGCCGGCACAGCAAGCGCGGAAAGCGAGGCAAGCACTGCAGGGGCAAAACATGGCAGGCAAGAGGGTGTGCGTCCCACCCACATGAGCGGAACAACTGGAAAGCCCAGCAGAGGCAAAACCAGTACAAGCATGGCAGGCAAGAGGGTGTGCGTCCCACCCAAATGTGCAGAACAACTGGAAAGCCCAGCAAAGGTAAAGCCAATGCGCGTTTCCACTCGCAGGGAACTACTGCTGCCTTGTAGTTTGATACCAAGATATGGACAATCAAAGGCTAGCGGAGCAAATCGTAAGCAAACCTGACGGGCGGCAAACCAAGGTGTACATTAAAACGACCGGTTTTGCTGGGCAGATGGCGCTCATAAGCCCGGAAGGGCGGGCCATCTAAGGGTTGCTGCCCTAAAAGAAAATGGCAACCCACTGCCTTGTGGGTTTTCGGCTGGGGACAGCCAAAGGCTAGCGGAAAGCGTACCGCACACAAACGCTGGTTTAAATCGAACACCCCACCCAAGGATAAGCAACTGTGCTCCAATAGGTGCTGAAGGCTGATGCACGTACATTACGTTCTGATGTTTGGCTGTTTATATATCACAATAGAATGATAAAAATGGCTTTAGAACGATCGAATAAGAATCTAATCACATGCGCAATAATTTTGTCAAGATATTTTTAATATACAATAGAACTGTGTCAAGTAACTCTGTTGTTGGCTTGGTGAGATTCTCTGAATAAAAGCTACAATGACTTTCAGTGTGGGTGCTAGTGGACATGTTAAATAATTTCTATCATTTATTTTCCATCCATATGCAACATTTGAGTACCTGAATGTACTGCCTTTGATAAACATTTTGTCCATGGGAAACAACTGTCCATGGGAAACAAATGTCCATGAGAAACAACTGCCCATGTTATGTTATGCGATCGACGTCATGGCACATTGGGCATTCCCATTTGTGCTCCATCCTCCGCTGCAGCAGCCATATTAAAGTCCATTTGCTCACCGTACCCATGAGAAGCTGATTAGTATATCTTCTCTCTACCATGAAGACTGTCTGGCATGTCCAAACTTAATGCCTAATTCTCGAACTCGTTCCAGTGTCTGAGACTTGCCCATGTCACATAATTGAGAGCATACCACACTGATGATATAGGCTCTGTCCATACTTCTGCCCGCTTGAGTTAGGGCATTGTTTGCAAGAAAGTCAGCAAGCTCATTACCTTGCACTCCAGCATGTCCAGGTGTGTACAGCCAAATCATTTTCTTGAGATGTGATCTCTGAATGATGTCCACCCATTCCACGAGCAGACTTCCAGATTCAATCCTCTGAAGCATATTCATCGAGTCTGATATGATAATCGTATGGGTTACCTGCTGCTCAGTCACCCATGACAGAGCCCTGGAGGCAGTGGTGATCTCCATAGTCATGCTTGATGTTGTTGTCGCGAAAGTGCCTCAGTCCTTATGCAGTATGCTACCGTTTCATTGTGCTGAATAGGCCCAATATGATCGGGTTCAGAGTCTGACAGAGCCATCGGTGTAGATAATGATATCACCTGGATGGGAGTGCTGATCCACTAGTGCAAGAATCTCTGCATTGAATACGCCCGGAGCCAATTCTCTTCAGCAGCGTCCAAGTGTACTGACAACCCTGGTGTAAGCAGTCATATCCTCTGATATAGGCGTCCATTCTTCCCCAAGCCTAAGCTTGTCTAGAGTGCAGACCTGTTTAATAACATCATCTGCCTCGGCCATCCAGGATTGGCCTCTCTTCTAACACTTTCCCTTGTTTTCATCTATGGAATTGTGCAGAGGATGATTTGTGTCCGCAAAACTCTCAGATAAGCTTTCATCTGTGCGACTTTGTGTCTCATGGCCATCGTTGGCAAGTCAAGAACATAGCGCATTGCCGCACATGAAGTGTCACATGTCCATGGGAAACAACTGTTCATGGGAAACAACTGTCCATAGGGAAACAACAGCCCATGGAAAACAACTGTCCATGGAAAAACTGTCCATAGGGAAAAATTCCAAGGAAACAACAGTCCATGGAAACAACTCCTATGGGAAACAACTGTCCATGGGAAACAACAGTCCATGGGAAACAAGTCCATGGGAAACAACTGTCCATGGGAAACAACTGTCCATGGGGAACAACTGTCCATGGGAAACAATTGTCCATGGGAAACAATCTTTCAACTCTCTTTCTACTAATTGTTTCCCATGTCAGGTCACACAATCTTTCAACTCTCTTTCTACCAATTGTTTACCATGTCAGGTCACACAATCTTTCAACTCTCTTTCTACTAAAACATGCCTGAAAAATCGTTGTGAGTCCCTGTCTTTGATTTGTCAACGTAGTTGGTACTGTGTTTGCATCTGTGTGAGGCAATTATATTTTACAATACTGAAAAAAACGTTGTGAGTAACTGTCTGTTGATTTGACAACCTCATTACTACTGTGGTTGCATCTGGGTGAGGTATGATATCTTTCAAGACTGGTATTTGTCGTTGTGAGGCTCCTCTGCTACGAAGGACAAGGAATACGGACCAGGGGATTTAGCTTAAGGTAATATGATTAACTGTTAAATTTGGACTATTTTCAATAAGTTTGATTTATGGGAGATGTGATTCATTATTATTGTATTATGCTGCATTTGGTTTATGAACAATGATTATGTAAAGTTCAATAGATGTTTTGTAATTACTGTTCTTGAATTCGTGACGTTGGTGTTAGTTCTTTTGTGTTGTTGGTAATTAGAGTGTATTGATTCATGTGAGTGGAGATACTATTAGGGTTGTTCGTTTATGTTGTACCAGCTTGGAACGAGGCTAGGTATCACTGTTATAAGAAACAATCCTTTCAGAAAATACTCGTACAGAGAGCTGTCCTAGCAAATGCCACTACTGGCATATAATATAAATTCCCCATTTATCTGAATCTTCATCGTTTAATAATGGTCTTCAGTGATGCACAGTTTATTCTTTTTTAAAAGCTCTTAATTTGCTAATGTATTTTGTCAAAACATTTGCAGAATTCTTCTTAAACATTCATTTTGAAATATCTCCAACTTGTATATGATTGATGATGATTGGTTCTTGCAGATTACAGACAAACTGACCAGTGTCATAGATGAACCTACACTTCATTATGTACTGTTTGTATTTGCGTTGGCATAGTTAGCAGCAGACAAGAAAGCCAGGTGACCTTTTGGACATCTATTGGCAAAATGTCCTTTTTCACCACACTGAAATATAAACAATAAATTGTAATTGACAACAGTAAATGTCTGCTCTAAATGTTAGAGACTAATTTCTTTCTTAACTTCAACTGCACCTTGGACTATCTATGCTATTCACAATAATATGTCGAAGTGTAGCTGCTAAATAGAGGCATTCCTAATTGAAATTTCATAGGCAGGGGCCTCATCTGAACTGAACCGATTTTTTTACATCTTGGGGCCGCAGGTACAATAACATAAAGGGACAACGTTGAACCAGGGTCAGTGAGCTGGTACTGACCAAGACCCTACCTCACCTCCTCGTGGTGGCCCTAGAAACAGATAATGGCTCTTGTCTGGCTAAGTGAGTAGGGATCAAGGGAGAGCTACTCTGGTATAGGTAGTAGTGCGAGCGCAAACACGTCTCATAAGTGCAGAATCTTAGAGTAAATGCACCTGCATGCATCTTCTGGCCGATCACTAGAGATGGGAAAGTTGCATAAATGCAAAACAAATGTAAGAAGTAACAAGGTACTGGTTGTCTCTAAGCGTTTACTCATGTTAGTCCGGAGTCAATGGTCACACAATAATTGCCACCTCTCTGCAAGAATTGCGAGAAAGATGTAACATGTTGTGGCAACATAAGGGAAGATTGCAGTAAACTTTGTATCGGAGGCCAAGCGCAGATATATTTATTGGGTAAGGTTGGCCGAGTGCAAAACCTAAAGTTGCATTCTTGTGCTTAACAAAACTGCCCTACCTGGAACAACTGGGTTCGGTACTGTTGCGCAAGTGCAAAATGTAATGTTGTGTTCTTGTGCCGGGAAAAACTGCTATCCCCGGAAGAAGTGAGGAGGATGATAGTGGTGAGCACAAAAAGTTGCGCTATTGGTGCCAAATTGAATGCGCCTCTTGATTTTCTGTGTGCATCCTCAGTCCAGTAGTGTCCCAGCATAAAGAAAATGCAGAGCGAAATTGCCAAGTGCCGACACACGTCTCGAACTGGCTGAGAATGTTCCCAATCCGAAACAACCTCACCGTGGCTAGAGAAGCAAGGCCAAAATGGTAAAGGTTTGACAGGTTGTACAATCCCAAAAAGTGGCAAAGGCCAACACTTATCGGACGCGATTGTCCTACATGTGTAGGATGACATCCACAACATGCAACCACTCCCTGGCACAGATCAAAGAAAGGCCAATTAAACGACCGAAAATTGATCATTTGAGTGGCCCACATGTTCCAAAGGCCTAGAGGAGCTACCTAGTAAAAAAAAAGCATCGCAAAAATAGGATGTGCTGACCTACTTGTAGGCGCATAACAGGCACAATGCACAATTGCGCTTAGGCTCAGATCACATATAAATCACAAAGTGTGGTTAAATAAGTTGTCAATATAGTGTTTGAAGAAAAAGATGTTTACATCTCACAAGATTCTCTTGCCTACCTTAGAGATTAAAACATAAGGTACAAATGTAAAAACCAGGTAATTTTTCATATCATAAATGAAATTACTTAGTCTCAATATGTTATTTTTCATATCATAAATGAAATTCATTATCATCAAGGTGCGTATCCTTTATAGGACGTTGCTCTCTTTGCAGCACATCTGAAATTCACTCTGTCTCTTGCCAGTTCACCCACTTCAGCGATGGTCATGTTCATGGTTTCTTTAATATCTTGTAGCCATCTTCTTCTTGGTCTACCTCTGCGTCCTGGGACCCTGCCCTCTAGTATTGTTCTTTCCAGGCCATCGTGACGCTTGATGGGACCAAAGTATGTAATTTTTCTGTATAGTATATTGTTTATCAGCCAATTCTCTTTAACATTTAGTTCTTTCAGGACATCAGTGTTCTTTCTTTTTCTGTCCATGGTATTCGTAGGATCTTTCTGTAGCATTTAGTTTCGAAGGACTGGATTTTCGTTCTTAATTTCTGTGTAATAGTCCATGATTCACAACCATAGTAGCCACTGGGAAAATGCATGCTCTCAATTAAATGAAATTACTTAGTCTCAATATGTTATTTTGCCAATGAAAGTAATGAAACTAAATAAAGCTACATAAAACTTCATTTTACACGTACAAAATCTCAGGGGAAAAAACTTGTCATCCATTTAAAACTACAATATTAAAATAAATAAAATTGTCATCCATTTTATAACTACAATATTAAAATAAATAAAATTGTCATTTATTGTTATTGGGAGGGATGTGGGGTGGGAGGGGGTGGTGGAAGTATTTTACAGAAAAGTTTGGAACCTTTTTGACTAAAACCACTAAATGATGGCAAGGGGAGAGAGCTCAAACAAAACCCATGAAAATATGAGCGGTCATGAGTGATATTCCCTGTTCACGAGCTCTGAGCGAGACTTGCGGTAGAAGAGCTAAATTCGCAGAGAGATAAAGGGAAGACCAATAGTTGATGCTGGCTGTCAAAAGTTTGAGAAGGACTTTGGGTACTATCATCTATCCCGTAGTGAACAAGTTGCTATATGCCGCCTACGTACTGGCCATAACAGGCTTCGGGTCCACATGTTCAACAAATTTAAAATTGGCACAACTAGCATGTGCCACTGCGAAAAGGCGGATATGATGGCAGAGCACATACTGCAAGACTGCCAGTTGTTGGTAGGTCTCAGAGACAAAACCTGGCCCAATAACACAGAGCTTCACGAGAAGCTGTATGGAGAGACGGAGTTCATAAAAACAACAGTGCAATTCATGAAGAGATTTGGTTCATCTGTCTAGGCGGATCAGAGAGAGAGAGAGAGAGAGAGAGAGAGAGAGAGAGAGAGAGAAGACAAAACCAGAGCAGTGAGAAAAGACCAGAAGGTTGACGTAATCTTTGGGATCACAGGCAGTGTGAAGCCCATGCTCGAAGAACAAGTTAATTTACGGTAAATGTTGATTACAAAATGTAATATTATTTTTCTAACTCTGAAAGCATAAATTTGTTGTATGCACTTTATTAAATAGTTTTTCCTTCACAGCTTGGATTTTATAGTTATGTTCTTTTCTAAAGTCAACAGTGTGTGTGTGTGTGTGTATTATGAATAAGCACACAATGGGTGTGTGTGAGTATTGGTTAATAAGCTCTATAGGGGTGTGTGTGTGTGGGTGCTGCACATGACCAAGTAGTTAAAGTGATCTGAGCCCAGTAGAGTAGTGTTACATTTGCTGCACATCTTCTTCACCCTTCGCCCTAGGGAAGCATAGGTCCGCAACCAAGGCCTTCCAAGCCCGCCTATCCAAGGCCATCTTTCCAGTCTCGCCACTCTCTCCCGTTTTTGCATTCCATCTCTAACACCCGACTCCAGGTGTTTCTGGTTCTTCCCTTACTTCTAGTGCCCTGGGGGTTCCATCGGAGAGCCTGTCTCACGATGCTGTCAGGGGGTTTCCTCAGTAGGTGTCCTATCCATCGCCACCTTCTGCTCATTATCTCCTGTTCCACCTGCCGTTGTCCTGCCCTATCCCACAGTTCTCTGTTTGTGGTATTGTCATACCATCTCAAATGGAGTATCCTGCGTAGGCATCTATTGATGAATGTCTGCAGCTTTTTGGTGTTCACCTTAGTCGTTCTCCATGTCTCCGCTCCAAATAGAAGGACAGACTTGACATTTGAGTTAAATATCATTATCTTAGTTTTATTCCTGATCATTCTTGAACTCCATATGTTCTTCAGAATGGCAAATGCTGATCTTGCCTTTTGTATTCTAACCCTAACGTCTTCATCTGTGCCACCTTGAATGTTGACGACACTTCCTCTCTTTAGTGGTGATCCTCTCAGTAAGATTGGGTCT
Organism: Arion vulgaris; assembly: GCA_020796225.1. Classification (NCBI taxonomy): domain Eukaryota; kingdom Metazoa; phylum Mollusca; class Gastropoda; order Stylommatophora; family Arionidae; genus Arion; species Arion vulgaris. The sequence continues at coordinate 80,709,181 of CM036757.1, read as the reverse complement.
CTGGAACCAGCATTTAATCTCATGATCTTTGTTTTCTTCCCGTGAATAGTCAGGCCTAGTTGCTGTGAGACTGTTTCTAGTTTTGTTGTTTTCTCTTGCATCTACTGATGGTTGTAGAGAGGAGTGCTAGATCATCTGCAAAATCCAGATCCTCCAATTGATTCATCATGGTCCATTGTATTCCATTTCTTCCCCTGGCAGTTGTTGATCTCATTATCCAATGAATGGCCAGAAGGAAAAGGAAGGGCGATAAAAGGCAGCCTTGTCACACACCAGTCTTTATTTCAAAGGCCTCTGTCAGTTTTTCTTCATGCAGTACTCTAGCCGTTGTCTCCTCATACATTTTCTTTATTAGGTTGGTTAGCTTCTGGGGACGCCATAGTGTCGTAGAAGTTTCCAGAGTGTTTCCCTGTCTAGGCTATCAAATGCCTTTTCATAGTCCACAAAGTTGATATAGAGGGATGAGTTCCATTCGATGCTCTGCTCCACTATGATACACAGCGTCGATATTTGATCTGTGCAGGATCTGTTTTGCCTAAATCCTGCTTGTTCATCCCTTAGTACTGCATCTGTAGTTTCCTTGAGTCTCTAGGATGATTCGACTTAGTATTTTGCCTGGTACAGACAGGAGCATTATTCCTCTATAGTTCGAGCATTCTTGGAGGTCACCCTTTTAGGTAGTTTGACTATATAGCCCTCTCTCCAGTCTTTTGGTATTTCTTCCCTCTCCCAAATTTTTCCCAACAAGCCATGTAGTATGTCTGTTGAGATGTCAGCATTTGCCTTCATGGCCTCTGCAGGTATACCATCTGGGCCTGTAGCTTTTCCATTTCGTAGTTGGAGAATGGCCTTCTTTATTTCTGCTTTGCTTGGCTTGCTACAGTCGATTGTTAGATCTTTGCAGCTGGATCTATGTCCGGTTGGCCCTGGGAACTGGCCTGTTTAGAAGGTCCTTGAAGTGTTCTGCCCACCTCTGCATCTGTTCTTGAGCATTGCCGAGTAATCTTCCAGCCTTGTCCTTAATCGGTTTATTTGTTTGTTGATATTTCTCTGTCAATTTCTTTGTGTTATCGTATAAATCTTTCAGGTTACCCTTAGCTGCTGCTTCTTCTGCTTCTCTTGCCAGGTCCTCTATATACTTTCTTTTATCTGCTTTTATACACTCTTTACCTCCCTGTTGGTTTTTGTGTACTTTTCTTGTGCTGCTGCCTTTGCTGATCTTGTTCTGCTATTACAGAGGTCAGATTTGCTACACATGACCAGGTAATTAAAGTGATCTGAGCCCAGGTAGAGAGTAGTGTTACATTTGCTGCACATGACCAGATAGTTAAAGTTATCTGAGCCCAGTAGAGTAGTGTTACATTTGCTGCACATGACCAGATAGTTAAAGTGATCTGAGCTTAGTAGTAGAGTAGCCTGTCTTCAAGACTGTTACATTGTATAAAAATCTTACAATGTTTTATTATGTATTTATATTACTTGTATAACTCACTATATTACTTGTATAACTCACTACTTTATATTACTTGTATAACTCACTATATTACTTGTATAACTCACCACTTTATATTACTTGCATAACTCACTATATTACTTGTATTACTCACTACTTTATATTACTTGTATAACTCACTACTTTATATTACTTGTATAACTCACTATATTACTTGTATTACTCACTACTTTATATTACTTGTATAACTACTTTATATTACTTGTATAACTCACTATATTACTTGTATAACTAACTACTTTATATTATAGAAATGGTCTTTGAATTCTACATATTTTGAAAATAAGCTTGTACAACCAGTTACCTTTGTTAATCCCTGTTAGAGCCTGCCTCAAGATGATTGTTTGTCATAAACATGTTTATTTCAAACATTCAGTGATTCAATAGTTTATTAGATTTAATGTTTACATAAGCATTTTTAATATGTCAGGGCCTCTGTGGCAGAGATGTTAGGTGCTTGCATCTCGTACAAAGGTACTCGGTTCACTGGCTCATGTAGTCATCCTGATATTTTTCTAGATTCCTAATCTTAGTGTAGGTAAGATCAAGTTCCTAGTCCTATCAGAGACGGACAATAAAACATAGGTCCTGTGTTCAAGTTGAGCATGTAGAAGAACCCTTTTATTAATAATTCCTCTCGCACGCTATACATTACATAGGGCCTACAAGTAATTTCTCCATACCGCTCTGTCCTGGGCAACTCACTCAATATCTTCCATGGAATTGAGTTCTATATTTTTTGTCTCTCTCAGCAAAGTTTGTTTCAAGGTTTCCAATGGGCGTACTCTCTTTCTCGAACCCTTTGCCTCCCACTTCAATGCCTGCTGTGGTATTCTTTGATCATTTCTTCTCAAGGTATGTGCAACATATCTCAAGTTTCTCATTCTTATAACAGATGTTACTATTGGTTGACCAGACATTTCTCTAGTTTCATCACTTCTCCTGAATTCATTCCATTTTATGTTCATTATTTTTCAAATGTACTCAACTTGCTTTCTGTATCTTTAGTCATTTTCCAACTCTCGCTGGCATATGTTAGGATTGATAGAACATTTGAATTGAAAATTCGTAATTTAGTTTTAATACTATATAACTTGCAGTTCCATATTTTATTTAGGCTTTTAAAAGCTGATGTTGCTTTGCCAATTCGTATCATAATTTCTTTTTAACATTTCCTGTGCAATCAAAATTGCTATTTAAATAGGTGAACTGCTCTGTTATTTTTATCATTTTTGATTCCAGGGTGATATCTGCGTTACTTGCCATAGGTGTCTTCATTATATTTGTTTTTTCATAGCTTATCTGCAGTCAAACTTTTGATGCTATAGATGACAAGTTGTCTGTTTTTCTTTGCATATCTTGGTTGTTTCTACTTAAAAGGCAATATCATCTTCAAAATCCAAATCTTCTAGTTGACTATTTTCTACCCAATCGATGCCAGTTTCGCCCTGCAACATTTTCGCATCACCCAGTTAATGGCCACTCCAAACAATAGCAGAGATAGAATACAGCCTTGCTTTACTCCGGTTTCAACCATAAACCAGTCGCTGTGTCCACCATCAGTGCGAACTGCACACTGCGAACCATCATAGAGGCTCTTAATAATGTTTATTATTTTGTCTGGTATTCCATAGCATCTCATAATATTCCACAGGGAGATTCTGTGTAGACTATCAAAGGCTTTTTAAAATCAATGAAATTTAGTATAAGTGATTGTTGCTTCTCAATATGTTCCTCCAAAATTAGTTGTAGGGTAATATTATTACTAACTTCTACCAGGTCTAAAACCAGCTTGTTCTTCTCTCAGGATTGTGTCCACTGCTCCTTTGATTCTATTAAGAATAATTTTGTAGAAAGTCTTGGTCATTACTGATAATAGGGTGATCCCTCTCCAGTTGTTGCAATCTTTGAGATCACCTTTTGGGGGATCTTAACGATTATTCCCTTTTTCCATTGACCTGGGACAGTTTCTTCTTCCCGTACTTTATTAAATAATTCTTGCACCTGTCTAATAGTTGTATCATCAGCCGCTTTGAGCATTTCTGCAGTAATGTTGTCATCACCCGCTGCCTTATTGTTTATCAAGGAATGGATTGCCTCCTTGACCTCAGCTACATTTATCAATTCTTCGTTAATTAGTAGAGAGTTATTCCTTGCCTTTTCGTCAAATTTAGCAGTATTGGTGGATCAGGCCTATTTAGGATCCTTGGCAGTTCAAAATCGAGAAGATCAGACTGGAAAGTCGCTGCCTGGGCAAAATTCATTAGAAAGATTAAAAAATAAAATTCCTGCTAAATATTTTCACCATCTTCTAAATTGCATCAGGGACACCTGCCGATGCTACAGAGTTCATGCACTGCTGTTGTGGTATGAAGTTTATGCACTGCTGTTGTGATATGGAGTTTATGCACTGCTGTTGTGATATGGAGTTTATGCACTGCTGTTGTGATATGGAGTTTATGCACTGCTGTTGTGATATGGAGTTTATGCACTGCTGTTGTGATATGGAGTTTATGCACTGCTGTTGTGATATGGAGTTCATGCACTGCTGTTGTGATATGGAGTTTATGCACTGCTGTTGTGATATGGAGTTTATGCACTGCTGTTGTGATATGGAGTTTATGCACTGCTGTTGTGATATGGAGTTTATGCACTGCTGTTGTGATATGGAGTTTATGCACTGCTGTTGTGGTATGGAGTTTATGCACTGCTGTTGTGGTATGGAGTTTATGCACTGCTGTTGTGATATGGAGTTTATGCACTGCTGTTGTGTTATGGAGTTTATGCACTGCCATTGTGATCTTCCTGTATAAGAAAGAGGTCAGAGCACACATGGTTACTCCCCAAAGTGCAATGATGATGGTATTATCAATCAATTTTTTTTTAAATGTTAAACACATGTAAATAGATGAGTTACTGGACCGCAGCTTTGAAATATATAATATCTGAAAAAAATATGAACTTGTTAAATATACTTTGAATATGTAGAGTTGTTGTCAAAACTTCTCAAGAATGGACAAATTGGAACAATAGTAATTTCAGAAAGTCCCTTAACTCTTTCCACGCTTTAAGCCGCACACTGCGCCATGGCGGAAGTCTGTTGCACGCTTTAAGCTGCACACTGCGCCATAGAGTTACTTCCTTATAAGAAGTCTTTCTAGTTTTACTTCTACTGTTTTACTTATACTACTTTTTAACCTTGTTATTCTATTGGGTTGTCCAGTTTTCTTCAATTTAGTATATAATAAGATATATATGTTTATTTATTGACAAGTAGTTGGGATCGTAATTTTTTGTAAAATTTTATTTTTACTTCCTTGAATTAACTGCTTAAAAATTGAGGAAATAAATGGGCGGGGAAAAAAAGTGGCTAGCCCATTACCAATGAGTTAAAATATGTTCTTATTTTAGCATATAAATATCACCTTAGATGTTTTCACTATAAAGCATATTCTCACACACATCATCTCAAATTAGAAGATGACTTCACTATAAAATATGTCACACCAGAGCTTCTCAAATTAGAAGGATGTTTTCACTTCAAAATTATAAACCACATTCTCACTCACATCATCTTACCATATATATTATCATTTTCTTCAATGAATTCAACAGCAGAGTTTGGGCTCTTGCTTGCCCTTTGGGCTCAGTGCCCCTATAATGGTATCTGCATGTATTTGTAAGCTGTTATCACATTCAAATATTTCTCACTTCAATGCATGTTCTCACCTTAAAACATGTTATTTGATCTAGTGGTCGCCTCTCTCTGTGTGGAGCAGGTGGGTTCATCTGCTGATGATGATGTAGATGCTGGTGAGGTACAGACTGTGTGTGATTATGGTTTGATGAATCCTCCCCTGAAATCTGTGGAGATGATAAAATCAACATTAAAAAGTTGAAACTCAACATGGAGGACACAAGAAACATGGAGGACACAAGAAACATGGAGGACACAAGAAACATGGAGGACACAAGAAACATGGAGGACACAAGAAACATGGAGGACACAAGAAACCACCTAGACTTACTGCTACTTTCTATGAATGTTTTACAAGTTAAAGTTAATAATAATACTCCTCCTTTCAGGCCCCTTGACATATAGGTCGTTAACAAATATATACACTTCTATTCTGTCTTGTATTGTTCTTTTCATGTCTTAATAGTCACCTTAATATTCACTGACATCTTTCTCTCTCCCATGAGTTTTGCTATTTGTTTGTTTCACTTTTCTTGTGGGTTTCTGACCAGGACAAGTATTGCTATGCTATTAACTGGGTCTTCTTAATAAAATAGTAAGCCTCTTTCAGTCCTGTGGACAAATAACTGTATCGCCGGATAGGTGCTTCCACGTACTATTCTGATGCAGAATCACAATTTTACACTAACGCATTAGTGTATGTCTATCCAACATCAGCATCTTAATGTATGTCTATCCAACATCAGCTTCTTGATGTATATCTATCCAACATCAGCATCTTAATGTATATCTATCCAACATCAGCATCTTAATGTATATCTATCCAACATCAGAATCTCATCTTAATGTATATCTATCCAACATCAGAATCTCATCTTAATGTATGTCTATCCAACATCAGCATCTCTTCTTAATATATGTCTATCCAACATCAGTATCTTAATGTATGTCTATCCAACATCAACATCTTAATGTATGTCTATCCAATATCAACATCTCTTCTTGATGTATATCTATCCAACATCAGAATCTTAATGTATGTCTATCCAACATCAGCATCTCTTCTTAATGTATGTCTATCCAACATCAGCATCTTAATGTATGTCTATCCAACATCAGCATCTCTTCTTGATGTATGTCTATCCAACATCAGCATCTCTTCTTAATGCATGTCTATCCAATATCAGCATCTTAATGTATATCTATCCAACATCAGCATCTCTTCTTAATGTATGTCTATCCAACATCAGCATCTCTTCTTGATGTATGTCTATCCAACATCAGCATCTTAATGTATGTTTATCCAACATCAGCATCTTAATGTATGTCTATCCAACATCAACATCTCATCTTAATGTATGTCTATCCAACATCAACATCTCTTCTTAATGTATGTCTATCCAACATCAACATCTCTTCTTAATGTATGTCTATCCAACATCAACATCTCTTCTTAATGTATGTCTATCCAACATTAGCATCTCTTCTTGATGTATGTCTATCCAACATCAACATCTCATCTTAATGTATATCTATCCAACATCAGCATCTCATCTTAATGTATGTCTATCCAACATCAGCATCTCTTCTAATGAATGTATATCTATCCAACATCAGCATCTCTTCTTAATGTATGTCTATCCAACATCAACATCTCTTCTTAATGTATGTCTATCCAACATCAGCATCTCTTCTTAATGTATATCTATCCAACATCAGCATCTCTTCTTAATGTATGTCTATCCAACATCAGCATCTCTTCTTAATGTATATCTATCCAACATCAGCATCTCTTCTTAATGTATGTCTATCCAACATCAGCATCTCTTCTTAATGTATGTCTATCCAACATCAGCATCTCTTCTTAATGTATGTCTATCCAACATCAGCATCTCTTCTTAATGTATATCTATCCAACATCAGCATCTCTTCTTAATGTATGTCTATCCAACATCAGCATCTCATCTTAATGTATGTTATCCAACATCAGCATTCTATCAATGCTATCCTTCTTAATGTATGTCTATCCAACATCAACATCTCTTCTTAATGTATGTCTATCCAACATCAGCATCTCTTCTTAATGTATGTCTATCCAACATCAGCATCTCTTCTTAATGTATATCTATCCAACATCAGCATCTCTTCTTAATGTATGTCTATCCAACATCAGCATCTCATGTATGTCTATCAACATCAGCATCATATGTATATCCAACATCAGCATCTTAATGTATGTCTATCCAACATCAGCATCTCTTCTTAATGTATATCTATCCAACATCAGCATCTCTTCTTAATGTATGTCTATGCTACATCAGCATCTCTTCCTGATTTTAACTCTATATCAAATGTCATATTTACTCAGTGTTTTGTATGGTTCAGAAACATGGATAAGAATAAGTATTTGGATGAAACTTGGAAGTCATAATTAATGCCTTACATATTACAGAAGTGTGATGTACATATTACAGAAGTGTGATGTACATATACCAGTTGCAGAAACCTCCAACAACTCTAGGCGTGTAGTGCTATGCTTAGTGTTGCGAGAGCTTCTACTCAGGTAGGGTCTATTGGTCACCACTGCAGTATTCTCTCATTTCTAGCGTGGTAGATGCTCCAAAAACATAATTATTGATCACAAGGGATAATCTGCATGTGATTATAGTTCAAAGAGTCACTTCCAAGGGTGCTCTAGAACAACCACCAGTTCACCACTCAGCGTGAGCTATGTGTGATTTTTGCCAGCGAGGGTACCGAGCCACAATCTGCAAAGACAGACATTTGCAATCACTCGAATGTTCGATTTTTGGCTGTTTAATTGGCCTGTTTGATCTGAGCCTGCAAGTGTGCGTGTGTTGTGAATGACAATCTGCATGTGTAGGACAATCACATTCAAAAGTGTTGGCCTTTATCATTGTTTGGGTTTGTACGAGAAGACAAACCTTTTCATTATCTGCCTTACTTTTCTAGCCATGTGAGGTTATTCCGGATTAGGAACATCCTCAGACGTTTCGAGATATGTGTCAGCAATTAGCAGTTTTTACTCTGCATTTTCCTTGATGTCGGGAAATACTGGACTGAGCCTGCACACAAATAATCCAGAGTGTCATTTCATTAGGCACTCGCCAACATCACCCACCCCAGTTCTTCCAGAGATGGCAGTTTTTTCTCGGCACAAGAACGCAACATAACATTTTGCGCTCATGCAACAGTACCAAGTCCGGCTGTTCCAGGGAGGGCAGATTCGTTAAGCACAAGAACGCAAACTTAGGTTTTACACTTGGCCAACCTTACCCAATAAATGTATATGCACTTGGTCTCCAATATGGAGTTAACTGCAATCTTCCCTTGTGTCGCCACGACTCGTTACATCATTCTCAATGATTCTTGCCAAAATCTGGCAATTATGGTGCGACCATTGACTCCGGGGACATGAGTATAGGCCAACAGACAACTCGTACCGTGTTACTTCTTACACTTGATTGCATTTATGCAACTTTTCCATTATACATCGGTCAGGAGATGCGTGCATGCACTCAGGATTTTGGACCTGTAAGACGTGTTTGCATTTGCACTACTAAATATACCAGAGTAACTCTCCCACGATTCCCACCCCATTAGCCATACAGGATCCTCTGTCTGTTTCCAGGGCCAATACGATAAGGTGAGATTTGGTCTTGATCAGTGCCAGCTCACTGACATTGGCGCTGCATTGTCCCTTTGTGTTATTTGTTCCTGAGGCCCTAAACAGGTGAGATAAAAGTTAGTTATAGTGTATTATGTAAAACAGAGATAAAAGTTAGCTATAGTGTATTATGTAAAACAGAGATAAAAGTTAGCTATAGTGTGTTATGTAAAACAGAGATAAAAGTTAGCTATAGTGTATTATGTAAAACAGAGATAAAAGTTAGCTGTAGTGTGTTATGTAAAACAGAGATGAGATAAAAGGTGTAGTGTAGGCAAAAGACCCATGAATTCGTTACTTGATTCAAGCCAGACTGCTTAGCTGCATGACACTGAATTGCCTTGTGACCAGGCTGCATACACAAGTGGCAAACAATGTTCTGTTTCTTCTGAGCAAATATTGGATCTGGGTCTGGTATCTTGAAGGAAGGACTGCAAACAAAGTCAGATAGTATTGTACCATGTCAAACAGAAATCAAGTCAAATCAAATGTGTATACATTCTAGAACAGAGATAAGATACAGGCACAGATGTGTATACATTCTAGAACAAAGATAAGATACAGGCAGATGTAGTGTATACATTCTAGAACAGAGATAAGATACAGGCAGATGCAGTGTATACATTCTAGAACAGAGATAAGATACAGGCAGATGTAGTGTATACATTCTAGAACAGAGATAAGATACAGGCAGATGTAGTGTATACATTCTAGAACAAAGATAAGATACAGGCGCAGATGTAGTGTATACATTCTAGAACAAAGATAAGATACAGGCAGATGTAGTGTATACATTCTAGAACAGAGATAAGATACAGGCGCAGATGTAGTGTATACATTCTAGAACAGAGATAAGATACAGGCAGATGTAGTGTATACATTCTAGAACAAAGATAAGATACAGGCGCAGATGTAGTGTATACATTCTAGAACAAAGATAAGATACAGGCAGATGTAGTGTATACATTCTAGAACAGAGATAAGATACAGGCGCAGATGTAGTGTATACATTCTAGAACAGAGATAAGATACAGGCAGATGTAGTGTATACATTCTAGAACAGAGATAAGATACAGGCGCAGATGTAGTGTATACATTCTAGAACAGAGATAAGATACAGGCGCAGATGTAGTGTATACATTCTAGAACAGAGATAAGATACAGGCGCAGATGTAGTGTATACATTCTAGAACAGAGATAAGATACAGGCAGATGTAGTGTATACATTAATGGAAATACATAAATGGACATACTACATAGATCCATGTAACGTACAAATGTAACTCACCATATATGTCTACACATGTAACTCATCATATATGTCTACACATGTAACTCATCATATATGTCTACACATATAACTCACTATATATGTCTACACATATAACTCACTATATATGTCTACACATGTAATGTACTGTATATGTCTACACACATCTTCTTCTTGTTTGCTGATGTTCAATGTCTACACAATGAGTCCTGTTCTCTGGATGTATGTTTTTGTGTTTGTTAGTTCATAAAAGGCTTCCAAACAGCTTTATGTTGATGTCTGTCTCTGTTGGCCAGTTCTCTTTCCGCAGTTGATTCATTGGGTGACAATCTTGCAGGATGTGGTCAGCTGTCTGTGCGGTCTGTCCACAAGCACATGTGGGTGATGGAACTAGTTTTAGTATGTGTAAGTGTCTGTTCAGTCTGTTGTGTCCAGTTCTGAGTGGAAACAATATCACCTGCCTTGCTCTATCTAGATAGTGGTAATTGTTTCTTTGCTGGTCTTCTTTTCTAATGGCCTTGATGAGCGTTTTCTTTTCCTGGAAAGTGATTATTTGATTCCTTTGTTCATGTGTTGCTCCTTCCTTAGCTAGTTTGTCTGCTCTTTCATTTCCTGGTATGCCACAGAGTGCTGGTATCCACTGCAGCACCACCCTGCTTATGGTATTGAGCTCATTTAGTGTTTCTTTTAGTTCTGGCAGCTTTTCACTATTTAGGGCTTGCAATACTGACAGTGCATTGGTGAGGAATACAATCTGCTGACATTGACTTGTTGTGTTCTGTAGCATTTTAGCTGCAATGTATAGGGCCTGTGCCTCAGCTGAGTAGTTTGAGCAGAATTTTCCAGTGGATGTACAGGTGGATTCATTTGTTTGGTCTGGGTATCTTATATGAACTCCTGCCCCTCCATTTCTCACTGCTCTAGTTGCAGATCCATCTGTATATATTTGGATCCATGCTTTGCTTGGATATAGTTCTTGGATCATTTCACAGGCAACTGTTTTCTTTTGGAGAGTATTTAGCTCTCTCATGGGGCATGTGGTAGCTATGGTAGTTGTAATGGTAAAATTATGATGTTGTTCCCATAGAGTTGGGGAGAGTGTTGGTGTTATATCCTTGGTGATGTCTGGTAGATCGTCCTTATATGTTCTAATTAGTCTCTTAGACCGGTGCACAAAACTACTTCCTTTCAACCTCCCGCTGGCCAGATCTCTGAACCTAGCTTTCATTGGATGTGTTCGCATAATCTTGTATTTTTCTGCCTGTATGAGGCTCTTTGTGTCTCGTCTGTATGATAGAGGTGGAGTGTATGTGTTGGCATATTCTGCTATTTTCTGCCTATAGAGGCTCTTGTGTCTCGCTGTATGATAGAGATGGAGTGCATGTGTTTTCCATCGGCAATTGAGTGGTCTTCATAGCACCTGTAATCAACCGGAGGGATTGGTTCTGTACTTTATCCAGGGCTTGAAGATTTGATTTGGCTTGGTCTACATAGCACCTGTAATCAACCGGAGGGCTTGGTTCTGTACTTTATCCAGGGCTTGAAGATTTGATTTGGCTTGGTCTACATAGCACCTGTAATCAAACGGAGGACTTGGTTCTGTTCTTTATCCAGGGCTTGAAGATTTGATTTGGCTTGGTCTACATAGCACCTGTAATCAACCGGAGGGCTTGGTTCTGTACTTTATCCAGGGCTTGAAGATTTGATTTGGCTTGGTCTACATAGCACCTGTAATCAAACGGAGGACTTGGTTCTGTACTTTATCCAGGGCTTGAAGATTTGATTTGGCTTGGTCTACATAGCACCTGTAATCAAACGGAGGGCTTGGTTCTGCACTTTATCCAGGGCTTGAAGATTTGATTTGGCTTGGTCTACATAGCACCTGTAATCAACCGGAGGGCTTGGTTCTGTACTTTATCCAGGACTTGGTTCTGTACTTTATCCAGGGCTTGAAGATTTGATTTGGCTTGGTCTACATAGCACCTGTAATCAACCGGAGGGCTTGGTTCTGTACTTTATCCAGGGCTTGAAGATTTGATTTGGCTTGGTCTTCATAGCACCTGTAATCAACCGGAGAGCTTGGTTCTGTACTTTATCCAGAGCTTGAAGATTTGATTTGGATTGGTCTACATAGCACCTGTAATCAACCGGAGGGCTTGGTTCTGCACTTTATCCAGGGCTTGAAGATTTGATTTGGCTTGGTCTACATAGTACCTGTAATCAACCGGAGAGCTTGGTTCTGTACTTTATCCAGAGCTTGAAGATTTGATTTGGCTTGGTCTACATAGCACATGTAATCAACCGGAGGGCTTGGTTCTGTACTTTATCCAGAGCTTGAAGATTTGATTTGGCTTGGTCTACATAGCACATGTAATCAACCGGAGGGCTTAGTTCTGTACTTTATCCAGGGCTTGAAGATTTGATTTGGCTTGGTCTACATAGCACCTGTAATCAACTGGAGGGCTTGGTTCTGTACTTTATCCAGAGCTTGAAGATTTGATTTGGCTTGGTCTTCATAGCACCTGTAATCAACTGGAGGGCTTGGTTCTGTACTTTATCCAGGGCTTGAAGATTTGATTTGGCTTGGTCTACATAGCACCTGTAATCAACTGGAGGGCTTGGTTCTGCACTTTATCCAGGGCTTGAAGATTTGATTTGGCTTGGTCTTCATAGCACCTGTAATCAACTGGAGGGCTTGGTTCTGTACTTTATCCAGGACTTGGTTCTGCACTTTATCCAGGGCTTGAAGATTTGATTTGGCTTGGTCTACATAGCACATGTAATCAACCGGAGGGCTTAGTTCTGTACTTTATCCAGGGCTTGAAGATTTGATTTGGCTTGGTCTACATAGCACCTGTAATCAACCGGAGGGCTTGTTCGTACTTTATCCAGGGCTTGAAGATTTGATTTGGCTTGGTCTACATAGCACCTGTAATCAACCGGAGAGCTTGGTTCTGCACTTTATCCAGGGCTTGAAGATTTGATTTGGCTTGGTCTACATAGTACCTGTAATCAAACGGAGGGCTTGGTTCTGTACTTTATCCAGAGCTTGAAGATTTGATTTGGCTTGGTCTACATAGCACCTGTAATCAAACGGAGGGCTTGGTTCTGCACTTTATCCAGGGCTTGAAGATTTGATTTGGCTTGGTCTACATAGTACCTGTAATCAAACGGAGGGCTTGGTTCTGTACTTTATCCAGAGCTTGAAGATTTGATTTGGCTGCTGTTGAACTAAGATTGATTTGGCTGCTGTTAGACCAAGATTTGATTTGGCTGCTGTTGAACTAAGATTTGATTTGAGCTGCTGTTGAACCTAAGATTTGATTTGGCTGCGTTGAACCAAGATTTGATTTGGCTTGAGTCTACATAGCACCTGTAATCAACCGGAGGCTTGTTCTGTACTTTATCCAGAGCTTGAAGATTTGATTTGGCTGCTGTTGAACTAAGATGATCATCCATACTCTAATACTGGTCTTATTAGTCCAGTGTATACTCTCTTTAATGTCTTTTCATTAGCTCCCCAACTTGATCCAGCTAGTTTCCTCAGGATGGCTAACTTCCTTCTTGCTTTTGCCTCTGTTCTCTCCAGGTGGGGCTTCCATGTCATTATTTTATCTACTGTGATGCCTAAATAATGTGGTTCCTCGTCTGTTGGGACTTTTGTATTCCCGAGTCGTATTTCTCCTGCCCTGTCTTTGTTTGATAGTGTGAATAGTATTGTTGACGATTTTTCAGCGTTGATCTGCACCAACCACTTTTCTGTCCATGTTGCTATGTTGTCTGCAGCCTTTTGTATTTGTTTATTAGCTATAGTTATGTGTTCTTCTACACTCCATACTGCTAAATCATCAGCATAAATGGCAGTTCTCACATCCTGTGGCAGTCCGGGCCTGGTGATTTCCTTTCTTTAAGTCTGCCCAAGGCTGTTGCTAACTCTCCCATAGTGAATGATTTGTGGAAGATGTACGGAATGTTTTTATTTTTCCTATTGGAATATATCTCCTGCTGAACTTCTTGTTGCCTACATGAATTGACAGCAATGTCTCATATCTATACGCATATAAATTCCTGTAAACATCTACACATATAACTTACTGTAAACATCTAAACCACGACACTGGGCAACAACCCGGTAGCAGTGTGACGACAAAAGAAGAAAAGAAGAAAAATCTAACATATAACTACTGTAAACATCTACACATTTAACTTACTGTAAACATCTACACATGTAACTTACTGTAAACATCTACACATTTAACTTACTGTAAACATCTACACATTTAACTTACTGTAAACATCTACACATGTAACTTACTGTACATATTTACAGTTAGGGCCGTCTAAGCAAAAACCGTTGAGATAACACTGACATATTACTCTTCTGACATGACGGTTCTTACAGTGCGGACCTGTGGAAAATGTTATCATATAGTACAAGATTCAGTCAAGATGTTATCATATAGTACAAGATTCAGTCAAGATGTTATCTTATATTACAAGATTCAGTCAAGATGTTATCATATAGTACAAGATTCAGTCAAGATGTTATCATATAGTACAAGATTCAGTCAAGATGTTATCTTATATTACAAGATTCAGGCAGCCCGAGTGGTTACCAGGGCCCAAATTGGGTGTAAAGAATAGAACCACTGTTACCTGCCACGCATGTCGTAAGAGGCGACTAAGGAGATTGGGTGTGGGGCTAGCTACCCCACACCATAAAAAAACACTAGATGGCTACAGGATGAAGAGCGAACCGAGTAAACGCTGGTTGAAACCAGACACATTGCCGAAGGATAAGCACCAGAGCTCAAAATGGTGCTGAAGATGTGATGTAACACACACCAATGTTAGGGCTGCATGACTTAGATTTCCACATGGATAGAATTTATGGGGAGATCTGGTACATCGGTCTGGGTGGTGATCGCAAGAGATTCAGTCAAGATGTTATACAGGGTGTTCAAGATAAAAGTAGCTTGTCAAGGAGCCAATCTGGCATATATTTATGAAAATGAGAAGGTTCAATTATTATGTAGTAAAGGTCAGCTACAAGAATCTTTTTGTGATGTGTAATTATGGTGCGGACGGGCGAGAACCAATGTGACGTACTACGAGCTAGTCAGAACCGGTTTAAATAGTAAATAGATCAAATGTAATGCATAAATGGCAACTTTTGATTTATCAATCAAGCTACTTTCATCTTGAAAGCCCGGTATATTACAAGATTCAGTCAAGATGTACACATTTATACTGATCTGTATCAGTTTCAGAAGTGGTCAATAGACATTTATAGACAACAGTAAATATTTGTCAAAATTTACATACACAATCAGTATTTGATAGTAGTAGGCGTGTTTCAGTTGTGAGGTTCCATAGAACTGTGCCGCTGGGTGGGTACTTTCACAGCTCTGTTGGTAACTGTAAAGTCTGATACGGAGTGACAGTCTATGTTCCAATTCTCCAACCAAAATTATGAGACGGGTCTCTTGAGATCAGACTGCATCCTGAAGAAAAGTCTCTTTGTCTCTACTTGTTTTATCAGATTCAGTCAAGATGTTATACAGGGTGTTCAAGATAAAAGTAGCTTGTCAAGGGAGCCAATCTGGCATATATTTATGAAAATGAGAAGGTTCAATTATTATGTAGTAAAGGTCAGCTACAAGAGTCTTTTTGTGATGTGTGTAATTATGTGCGGATGAGGCGATGAACCAATGTGACGTACTAGAGCAGTCAGAACCGGTTTAAATAGTAAATAGATCAAATGTAATGCATAAATGGCAACTTTGATAGTATTTGATAGTAGTAGGCGTGTTTCAGTTGTGAGGTTCCATAGAACTGTGCCGCTGGGTGGGTACTTTCACAGCTCTGTTGGTAACTGTAAAGTCTGATACGGAGTGACAGTCTATGTTCCAATTCTCCAACCAAAATTATGAGACGGGTCTCTTGAGATCAGACTGCATCCTGAAGAAAAGTCTCTTTGTCTCTACTTGTTTTATCAGATTCAGTCAAGATGTTATACAGGGTGTTCAAGATAAAAGTAGCTTGTCAAGGGAGCCAATCTGGCATATATTTATGAAAATGAGAAGGTTCAATTATTATGTAGTAAAGGTCAGCTACAAGAGTCTTTTTGTGATGTGTGTAATTATGGTGCGGGACGGGGCGATGAACCAATGTGACGTACTACGAGCTAGTCAGAACCGGTTTAAATAGTAAATAGATCAAATGTAATGCATAAATGGCAACTTTGATAGTATTTGATAGTAGTAGGCGTGTTTCAGTTGTGAGGTTCCATAGAAATGTGCCGCTGGGTGGGTACTTTCACAGCTCTGTTGGTAACTGTAAAGTCTGATACGGAGTGACAGTCTATGTTCCAATTCTCCAACCAAAATTATGAGACGGGTCTCTTGAGATCAGACTGCATCCTGAAGAAAAGTCTCTTTGTCTCTACTTGTTTTATCAAACTGTGCTCAAAATACAAGTCAAAGACTAACTTACCATGTCTGCAGAAGCCCCTATCATACCATGGACAGTCCCGCACTTTATTCTTTGGATCAATATGTAAGAATGGACACTCTTTGTTACTGCACTGACCTAGATAGCAGACAATATATATATATATATATATATATGTATATACACACACTGCTCTGCCTGATTTACAATGAAAGCATTCAATGCATGTTATTTACAATGAAAGCATTCAATGCATGTTATTTACAATGAAAGCATTCAATGCATGTTATTTACAATGAAAGCATTCAATGCATGTTATTTACAATGAAAGCATTCAATGCATGTTATTTTAAATGAACGATTCAATGCATGTTATTTACAATGAACGCATTCAATGCATGTTATTTACAATGAAAGCATTCAATGCATGTTATTTACAATGAAAGCATTCAATGCATGTTATTTACAATGAAAGCATTCAATGCATGTTATTTACAATGAAAGCATTCAATGCATGTTATTTATTCATTCAATGCGTGTTATTTACAATAAAAGCATTCAATGCATGTTATTTACAATGAAAGCATTCAATGCATGTTATTTACAATGAAAGCATTCAATGCATGTTATTTACAATGAAAGCATTCAATGCATGTTATTTACAATGAACGCATTCAATGCATGTTATTTACAATTAAAGCATTCAATGCATGTTATTTACAATGAAAGCATTCAATGCATGTTATTTACAATGAACGCATTCAATGCATGTTATTTACAATGAAAGCATTCAATGCATGTTATTTATTCATTCAATGCGTGTTATTTACAATAAAAGCATTCAATGCATGTTATTTACAATGAAAGCATTCAATGCATGTTATTTACAATGAAAGCATTCAATGCATGTTATTTACAATGAAAGCATTCAATGCATGTTATTTACAATATATTAATATATATATTTATTCATCAATGCTCTGCTATTTACAATAAAGCATTCAATGCATGTTATTTACAATGAAAGCATTCAATGCATGTTATTTACAATGAAAGCATTCAATGCATGTTATTTACAATGAAAGCATTCAATGCATGTTATTTACAATGAAAGCATTCAATGCATGTTATTTACAATGAAAGCATTCAATGCATGTTATTTACAATGAAAGCATTCAATGCATGTTATTTACAATGAAAGCATTCAATGCATGTTATTTACAATTAAAGCATTCAATGCATGTTATTTACAATGAAAGCATTCAATGCATGTTATTTACAATGAAAGCATTCAATGCATGTTATTTATGTCATTCAATGCATGTTATTTAAATGCATTCAATGCATGTTATTTACAATGAAAGCATTCAATGCATGTTATTTACAATGAAAGCATTCAATGCATGTTATTTACAATGAAAGCATTCAATGCATGTTATTTACAATAAAAGCATTCAATGCATGTTATTTACAATGAAAACATTCAATGCATGTTATACACAATGAAAATAAACGCATGTTATATATGAACTCATCTAGACAGATCTAGCACAATTGACGCCTGCTCTCCTGTTACAGGCATGGGACGCTGAATACCTGAAGGACCTGGTTCCATCCTGAACTGTTTACAATTAGTGCGTCTGTAGCAACCACAAATAGACTTGAATCAAATCAAAACTTTGGTAAATAAACGATCAAATCCACAGAAAAAGTGACGTTATTATTGTGAATAAATGACCAAACACTGGAGAAAGTTAAACATTTTACATATTTGGATAGTAAAGTGTCAAACAACGGAGACACGATGAAAGAAATAAACTCTTGTATTGCTATAGCAGCTAGTGCCTTGACTAAATTAACAAATATCTGGCAATCTCGAGACCTTAGTATATGCACAAAAGTTAAATAGTTTAGGTCATGTGTGATTCCTGTAGTGACCTACAGTTGTGAAAGTTGGAAATCAACAAAGAAAATTGATAAGAAACTGGACAGCTTTGAGAATAAATGTCTCCGAAAATTATTAAAAATAAAATGGAGTGATTTCATTTCGAACAACACAGTGAGAGATAGAACACGCCATCAACCTGTATCAAATATTATAAGGAAACGAAGGTGGAAATATTTAGGTCATGTTCTTAGATCAGATGAAAAGAGACTAAATCGACAAGTCCTTATGTGGTCATCAGTTGGGAAAAGAAAACGTGGAAGACCTAAGACCACACTTCAAAGAACAATCCTACAAGAAAGTAAACTATTGGGATGTAAACCATACAAGATCTCCAACTGCTAGCAACGAACCACATCACATGGAGATCTAAAACCTCTGCCCTATGTGCCACCTTTGGCACGAAAGGAACAAACTAACTATTATTGTGAAGAAACTAGAAGGATAAAAATAGACACTAAAAATATTAGAAGTAAAACTAAAAAGACTTGTATAAATGAAACAACTTGAGTGGCACAGTGTAGCCTGCAACGGATTATGCTGTGGCACAGTGTAGCCTTCAATGGATTATGCTGTGGCACAGTGTAGCCTTCAACGGATTATGCTGTGGCACAGTGTAGTCTTCAACGGATTATGCTGTGGCACAGTGTAGCTTTCAACGGATTATGCTGTGGCACAGTGTACAGCAAATAGCCTTCAACGGATTATGCTGTGGCACAGTGTAGCCTGCAACAGATTATGTTGTGGCACAGTGTTGCCTTAACGGATTATGCTGTGGCACAGTGTACGGCAAATAGCCTTCAACGGATTATGCTGTAGCACAGTGTAGCCTACAACAGATTATGTTAGTGGCCACAGTGTAGCCTTCAACGGATTATGCTGTAGCACAGTGTACACAAATAGCTTTAACGGATTATGCTGTGGCACAGTGTAGCCTTCAACGGATTATGCTGTGGCACAGTGTACGGCAAATAGCCTTCAACGGATTATGCTGTGGCACAGTGTACGGCAAATAGCCTTCAACGGATTATGCTGTGGCACAATGTAGCCTTCAACGGATTATGCTGTGGCACAGTGTACGGCAAATAGCCTTCAACGGATTATGCTGTGGCACAGTATAGCCTTCAACGGATTATGCTGTGGCACAGTGTATGACAAATAGCCTTCAAATGGATTATGCTGTGGCACAGTGTAGCCTTCAACGGATTATGCTGTGGCAAAGTGTAGCCTTCAACGGATTATGATGTGGCACTGTGTAGCCTTCAACGGATTATGCTGTGGCACAGTGTAGCCTTCAACGGATTATGCTGTGGCACAGTGTAGCCTTCAACGGATTATGCTGTGGCACAGTGTACGGCAAAAAGCCTTCAACGGATTATGCTGTGGCGCAGCGTGCTGCAAAAAGCATGGAATGAGTTAACTATGTGCTGAAACAGACGTAGGTGAAGATCTGCTGATCTCTGTGAAAGATATCAAAGATACAATTAAGAGATTTTTTAAATGTACTCCTGCCCCTGATGACATCAGTTATAAAGATATTGACAGGCTCTTGAAGAAGCAAATATGGAAGATCTATGCAAGGACAACAACAGCCTCCAAAATGGCATCATCACAGAAAGCTGGCTACATAGCTTCTTAATTCCAAGTGAAAAAACCTGGAAATAATGTCTGACATGTCGGTAGCTATAGAATTATCACAATGCCAGAACACAATAGGGAAAACTAGTGGATAAGACAATATTTAGCAAGATGGCACCAGAACACAATAGGGAAACTAGTGGATAAGACAATATTTAGCACTATGGCATCAGAACACAATAGGGAAACTAGTGTATAAGACAATATTTAGCAAGATGGCATCAGAACACAATAGGGAAAACTAGTGTATAAGACAATATTTAGCAAGATGGCATCAGAACACAATAGGGAAAACTAGTGTATAAGACAATATTTAGCAAGATGGCACCAGAACACAATAGGGAAACTAGTGGATAAGACAATATTTAGCAAGATGGCATCAGAACACAATAGGGAAAACTAGTGTATAAGACAATATTTAGCAAGATGGCATCAGAACACAATAGGGAAAACTAGTGTATAAGACAATATTTAGCAAGATGGCATCAGAACACAATAGGGAAAACTAGTGTATAAGACAATATTTAGCAAGATGGCACCAGAACACAATAGGGAAACTAGTGGATAAGACAATATTTAGCACTATGGCATCAGAACACAATAGGGAAACTAGTGTATAAGACAATATTTAGCAAGATGGCATCAGAACACAATAGGGAAAACTAGTGTATAAGACAATATTTAGCAAGATGGCATCAGAACACAATAGGGAAAACTAGTGTATAAGACAATATTTAGCAAGATGGCACCAGAACACAATAGGGAAACTAGTGGATAAGACAATATTTAGCAAGATGGCATCAGAACACAATAGGGAAAACTAGTGTATAAGACAATATTTAGCAAGATGGCATCAGAACACAATAGGGAAAACTAGTGTATAAGACAATATTTAGCAAGATGGCATCAGAACACAATAGGGAAAACTAGTGTATAAGACAATATTTAGCAAGATGGACCAGAACACAATAGGAAACTAGGTATAAGACAATATTTAGCAAGATGGCATCAGAACACAATAGGAAAACTAGGTATAAGACAATATTTAGCAAGATGGCACCAGAACACAATAGGGAAACTAGTGGATAAGACAATATTTAGCAAGATGGCATCAGAACACAATAGGGAAATAGAGAGGCCTTTGCTGGGTTCATATTCGCTTCCAATTCGTTGCACCATTCACCAATCCTATTCAGCTCACACTGTAATGCAGATGCGATATCATTTCTGTCCTTGGCCATGCGATATACCAGAATATCATCGGCGTACGACATTGTTCTGCCAACTCCGACCCTTTGTGTGCTGGTTACCCGACGGTGTATACATTGAAAAGGACTGGCGAGAGTGGTGATCCCTGGGGAAGGCTCATTAGGACCTGTTGTGGTTGTGATGCCCATGAACCGCAACGCATTGATAACGTGCGCTCAAAAAGTGCAGCAGCAATCCACTTGACCAAGCGTGTTTCCACCTGCATATCCATCAATAACTGCATAAGTAAGGTGTAAGAGACATTGTTATATGCATCCTGCAAATCAATGGCGGCTGCTGCCATTTCCATCCCCATCTGAAACCTCTCATACGCATCATATGCAAAGACCGCTGCATTGCACCAGGTGTCCTTTCCTGGGCGATAGCCGCCGAGAGTGGAGGGAAAAGACCATTTGTCTCCATTATATTTAAAACTCTACGGGCTATGAATTTTTCAAGCAGTTTGCCGACAGTGTTTTGCAAGGTAATAATTCTATATCCATTTGTGCCTGTGAGATCTTTTCCAGGCTTAGGCAAGGGTCTCAGATAGCTGTGCAGCCAATCATCAGGAATAGTGCCAGTATGGATACTTTTATTGAAAAGCTTGCATAATTCAGTTGTTCTCCAGACATTTTATGTGACTGTACCGAACACCATCAGGATCAGGCGCTGTATCCGAGCATGTCTTTAGTATTGATTTGATATTATCGACAGAAATGTATTCTATATTGTCGTCCATGACAGTCTGCATCTCATGCGAATGGTATACGATCTGCTGCATCCTTCTACGTTCCTCTCTGTCTTTCTTTTCTGTCTGGAGAATAAAGTTATGCAAGAACGCCTCACCCCTCTCATCTGTCCTCAAAATTACTCCACTGTCCAGTTTCAGATTAGGCATTGAAAAAGGTCTCTCACCGCCATTCATGCTGTAGTGCAATCTCCAGAATTTTGCGAGTGATTGCTCGTTTCCAATTTAAACGCAGAATTTCTCCCATATAGTGTGCTTGGCTTCTCTTGCAATCTGCTTGAAATGTATTTGATGGTTATTTGATGGCAGGTATTTCTCATTTGAAAAAACTGTGTCTACATTAGCAGGAGAACATCATGTATGAAGATCTTCCCTCTTCACCTCCCCCTCCAACCCTGAGTCATAACAAGACAGTCTGTTAATAGCACATAATTGTCTTTTCTCACTTAAGTCAAAACCGAGCATAGTACAGTTGTTCTCTAGGTAAGGTAGTGCAGTTGTCTCATGGTAAGATATGCAGTTGTTCTCTATGGTAAGATAGTACAGTTGTTCTCTATGGTAAGATAGTACAGTTGTTCTCTATGGTAAGATAGTTCAGTTGTTCTCTATGGTAAGATAGTGCAGTTGTTCTCTATGGTAAGATAGTACAGTTGTTCTCTATGGTAAGATAGTACAGTTGTTCTCATGGTAAGGTATAGTGCAGGTTGTTCTCTATGGTAAGATAGTACAGTTGTTCTCTATGGTAAGATAGTGCAGTTGTTCTCTATGGTAAGGTAGTACAGTTGTTCTCATGGAAAGGGTAGTGCAGTTGTTCTCTATGGTAAGATAGTACAGTTGTTCTCTATGGTAAGATAGTACAGTTGTTCTCTATGGTAAGGTATCAGTGTCCCGGTAAGATAGTACAGTTGTTCTCTATGGTAAGATAGTACAGTTGTTCTCTATGGTAAGATAGTACAGTTGTTCTCTATGGTAAGATAGTGCAGTTGTTCTCTATGGTAAGATAGTGCAGTTATTCTCTATGGTAAGATAGTGCAGTTGTTCTCTATGGTAAGTAGTGCAGTTGTTCCTGGTAAGATATGCAGTTGTTCTCATGGAAGATAGACAGTTGTTCTCTATGGTAAGATAGTACAGTTGTTCTCTATGGTAAGATAGTACAGTTGTTCTCTATGGAAGATAGTACAGTTGTCTCATGGTAAGTAGCAGTTGTTTTCTATGGTAAGATATGAACAGTGTTCTCAGGTAAGATATGAGTTGTTCTCTATGGTAAGATAGTACAGTTGTTCTCTTGGTAAGATATGCAATTGTTCTCTATGGTAAGATAGTGCAGTTGTTCTCTATGGTAAGGTAGTACAGTTGTTCTCTATGGTAAGATAGTGCAGTTGTTCTCTATGGTAAGATAATGCAGTTGTTCTCTATGGTAAGGTAGTACAGTTGTTCTCTATGGTAAGATAGTGCAGTTGTTCTCTATGGTAAGATAGTGCAGTTGTTCTCTATGGTAAGATAGTGCAGTTGTTCTCTATGGTAAGATAGTACAGTTGTTCTCTATGGTAAGATAGTACAGTTGTTCTCTATGGTAAGATAGTACAGTTGTTCTCTATGGTAAGATAGTACAGTTGTTCTCTATGGTAAGATAGTGCAGTTGTTCTCTATGGTAAGATAGTGCAGTTGTTCTCTATGGTAAGATAGTGCAGTTGTTCTCTATGGTAAGATAGTACAGTTGTTCTCTATGGTAAGATAGTGCAATTGTTCTCTATGGTAGGATAGTGCAGTTGTTCTCTATGGTAAGTTAGTACAGTTGTTCTCTATGGTAAGATAGTGCAGTTGTTCTCTATGGTAAGATAGTCAGTTGTTCTCATGGTAATATAGTGCAGTTGTTCTCTATGGTAAGTTAGTACAGTTGTTCTCTATGGTAAGGCAAACTAAAACAATGGTTCTGCACAGACTTACCAAATTTGGAAAAAAAGAAGCACTCTGGCATTTTAGACATATCAAACTCATGAAGAAATTCACAGTCATCTCCCTTCTTGCAAAGTCCCCTCAACCAATGCTTGCAGACAACTGTGCGATCACCTTTGATATGCCTGAATGGACAGGCTGAACCCTTGTTACATACTGATGTCAGAAAGTATGTGCAAATGGCAGCACCAGATTCTGGCAAATATAATCATTTTGACAATATTTCATTAACATATGATAATTATTTTGACAATATTTCATTAACATATGATAATTATTTTGACAATATTTCATTAACATATGCATAAAAGATGAACATTCAGTATTAATATAATGAAGATGACCTAATATCACAAGCCATCAACATCATGTGCCATCCATACATCAAAAGTTGGTTGCAAAGGATTTCCAGCAAATTCTATCCCTTGTCTTGGTGGTACACTCCAACAGGATACTATCTGTCTACCTCTAAAATCTTTGAACCCTGGCCACCTGTACCTTAAAACCCCCCTACCCCTGAGCTCCTGTGCAAAAATAGTCCATATCAGAGTTGTATTAAGAACAGGATAATTTAGCACACTCAAGTGCACTATAATTTGTTATTAACTTACCCCATCATCTCCGTTATTATTCCTGCTTTTTTTCTATTTGCAGAATACTAAATTTTTAATCTACTCGATATAATATGTGGGCACGCTCGAATACTCCTGTACATTGCTCTCTAGATTGAACATTTATTGCTTGAATATCAATCGATTAAAACTATTCTTCATGGTCTAAATGATCATCCAACTCACTTTTGATATCCTTAACAGAATAATCACAGTCTAATTCATCTTTAGATTCATTCAAAACAAGTTCAACAGCTTACTCTGTTATCCTTTTAGAGTGACCATTTCCGATATTTCCAGAATTTCTTTTCATTATGATAATACTACAATAATTACCTTATCAGTACAAAAAAATATCCCACAATGTCCACCATCTTGCTTAACCATGTAAAGCACATGTTTTGTTTGACACTATTAATTTTCAAATACTGAATAATAATGATAAAATCTTCTCAGATCAAAAATGTGGTCAAAGGCGCAAGGAAGCGGCGCGTCAGGATTAGGGAGATGGCTCTAATCCCCTGCTCTCACCACCAAGTGGTGACCATGGTAACAGACTGTAGTTCCAGTCTAGCTAAGAGGGCAGGTGCCGTGGGAGAACTACTCTGGGGCAAGTAGAGATGCAAAGGTAGTCATTCTTGATGGGATCCGCTTGCAACATAGACGAGCGAACTCCCAGAGTGACTATTAATGCTTGCCTCTCCCGGCCGATGGGAAAAGCTAGTGGAACCTCGCGTGGCGAAACTCGGAGCCCGCGCAATCTCTCTCGAGTCTCCTCTCTTGAGCCGATGAGTATGCTGGGTGATGAGTTGGACCGCATGTTGGTCCACATAGGTCAAAGTCTAGCCCCCATCACAGAGATGGGGGCACGAATCAAAGCCATCAAAGAGACGTTAACTCGCGTGTAGCGAAATTTGGAGCCTGCGCATGTTCTCTCTTGAGCCACCTCTAGAGCTGATGAGTATGCTGGGAGTCGAGTTGAGCTGCATGTGGACCATCATGGGTGAAACTCGGTTTCTGCCCCCTCGGAGTCGGACAGCCCAGAGGGAATTGACGGAAATGGTGAGGTAGGCACCAGGGCAGAACAAGCACGCATACGGACGTTGCAAGGGTGGCACCACATGGGACGAAATCCGTGACCCCATCTCATGGGTGGGATACCGGGTTGAGTCACAGGCGGTGACAGCCCAGGTAAATGTGAGCATGATATGGAAGGCACAAAAAATGTGAGCATGGAAAAAGCTGATGGTGACCAGGCACCAGGGCAGAGCTAGCACGCATGCTGGCAAAGCCATAGTCGGCCCCATCGAGGGCAGGCCAGCGTGGAAGCGGAGGCGTGGAAGCGAGGTAGGCACTGCAGCGGCGAGCATGGCAGGCAAGAGGGTGTGCGTCCCACCCACATGAGCAGAACAACTGGAAAGCCCAGCAGAGGCAAAACCAGTGCAAGCGCGGCAAGTACGGCAAGCGCCAAGCATGGCAGGCAAGAGGTGTGCGTCCCACCCAATGAGCAGAACTGGAAAGCCCAGCAGAGGCAAAACCAGTGCAAGCGCAGCAAGCATGGCAGGCAAGAGGGTGTGCGTCCCACCCATATGAGCAGAACAACTGGAAAGCCCAGCAGAGGCAAAACCAGTGCAAGCACAGCAAGCATGGCAGGCAAGAGGGTGTGCGTCCCACCCAAATGTGCAGAACAACTGGAAAGCCCAGCAGAGGTAAAGCCAGTGCGCATTTCCGCTCGCAGGGAACTACTGCTGCCTTGTAGTTTGATTGGGGACAATCAAAGGCTAGCAGAGCAAACCGTACATAAACCTGAACGGCAGCAAACCAAGGTGTTCATTAAAACGACCGGTTTTACTGGGCAGATGGCACTCATAAGCCCGGGAGGGCAGGCCGTCTAAAGGTCGCTGCCCTAAAGAAAATGGCAACCCACTGCCTTGTGGGTTTCGCTGGGACAGCCAAAGGCTAGCAGAAGCGAACCGCACCAACGCTGGCTGAAATAGAACACCCCACCCAAGGATAAGCAACTGTGCTCCAATAGGTGCTGAAGGCTGGTGCATGTACATTACGTTCTGATTTTTGGCTGTTTATATATCACAATAGAATGATAAAAATGGCTTAAGAATGATCGCGAGCGAGAGAGATATTTTGGGATGTGCAATGATTACATTCAATATGGTTCTAAGGGTTAATGTTTCCCTATCAATTACATCTCAATCTTTTCCCTGCTCTCTGGTCTTCAAATGTCCCATCCAATATAACTTTGAACAATGTATCATGTCTTTTAACTCTTTCCACGCCCATTTATTTCCTCAATTTTTAAGCAGCTAATTCAAGGAAGTAAAAAAATTTTAAAAATTTTTTAATTACGATCCCAACTACTCCTCAATAAATAAACATATATATATTATTATATACTAAATTGAATAAAACTGGACAACCTAATAGAATAACAAGGTTAAAAAGTACTATAAGTAAAATAGTAGAAGTAAAACTAGAAAGACTTCTTATAAGGAAGCAACTCTATGGCGCAGTGTGCGGCTTAAAGCGTTCAACGGACTTCCGCCGTGGCGCAGTGTGCGGCTTAAAGCGTGGAAAGAGTTAATGTGACCAAAATACTGTACATGTTTAACTTTAATTTCTTTGCGTAATTTTCTTTTCCCTCCTACTTGTTGAATCACTTCTTTATTATCTTTCCTTTCACTCCCCTGACTCTTCTCTATATTCACATCTTGAATACCTTAATTCTTTCCAGCAGCTTGTTCATTGTCCATGTTTCTGCCCCATACAACAATGACGAGTAAATGTAACATTTGAGGATTTTCATTTTCCATGGGTTTGTTATTTGCTTGGATGTTAATATCTTTCTCAAGTTGGAATATTTTTGGTCGTTACTATTCTCTTTCTAACTTTCGTTTCACTTCTTTCATCTTCTTTTATTATATCTCCAAGGTATACAGATTAGTAATAATCATCATCATTGTACTCCAGACAAGTCCATTTGTGCTCAGATCTCCTCCTGAACATTTTCATCAGCATAAGGTGACTGATTACCCCAGTTCTGTGTTAATTAATTAAATGCCTTATACCACCAGCAAAGTGTTCATATCTGACACTTTCTGGTTTCAGTCTCATCTCACTGAAGTGTAGTCAGCCCTGTAACAAGTTCCTTTCATAGGTAAGTAGTTACCAACGATAGCAAAAGAAATGTGTTTCACCCCTAGTTGGTACATTACTTTTCTGCCAGCCTTCTACATCAATAAGCAGGTATTTTGTAATGTGCTGATGTATTAGCCACCTAGAATCCTTTGCAAGTGGCTCTGGGAAGGTCAGCCATTACTATGGAGTTGTTCAAAGAGCATCACCAGCATATGTTCGCAGTATTGATATGTGAGACTTCTAGCACCAACGTGAAATGGCATGCAATGTTAGGTCTCATTTTCTTTACTGACATTTTATACCGCATTAATACTACATATCTCTGTGAGTTGCTTGATGTGGTGCTACTGGACACTGAATAAAAATACAACTATCCAACTTGTAAAGTATTGTTCCTATGTTTCATCAGTCATTTGTACTTTTACTCAGTGTTACACCTGCTGTCATCAGTATATTACTGATCACTGACATTACATAATCAAAATGGTACACCAATTGAGGATACTGACAATACATTTATACTATACATGACATGATGGTCATGTAAACTGTTGTTGGTTATTTAACATCACAATACATAGTCCAGACGGATCCATAGGTGTTCATTCTCAGGCAGCGGGTTCTGAAGGGTATGAATGCTGATGGTTTCCAAGACTTGCTCGTCAAATACAGTTAATACAGCAATGCCAATAATACACTGAATTCTGTTACCCAATAAAAAATTACTCTGGCAGCCAGACCAAACTAAAAACGGTTGAAACAGTGCACAAGTCTACACCTAAACTTCAAAACTAACTCTAACTAACTGTGCAGTCACTAGCTGTCACTACAGTGACAGTCAGTGATCCCAAATGCTAAGTTAGTGTGTTATGTAGTTACTACTTTAATAATAATAATAATGTAAGAGTTTGTTTGTAGCTAAGCAATCAATGAATCATTTCAATAACCAATTTCAATTAATCCGTAATCGTCAGCCTCAAGAAATATCGTTGATACGTCGGACACATGCAAACAGTATTAACTTTAAGTAACTAGATAGAAAATATTTTACTTACTGTCCATTCCAGGAAAAGGTAGAGTTTGTGTTCCTTTCTGAAGTTCAAGGGCCACTTCAATCTCAAATTTAATGCCATCTACGGGAGCTACAATCTCCTGCATGTTGATAATAATATTCTTCCCAAACGATAGTTGGCGAAGTACACAATTATTTGTCTTCAATTCAAAAAGTAAAAAGAGTAGTGTGCCCGTGTATGTAAAATTATTGGAGCAAACTTAACAAAACAAATATTTTCGTTGCATTTTAACCATTTCTTATCAAATGTTCAAACAAGTGAAAGGAATGTCGGGGTTCAATCAATGGGAGAGTAATAAACAATCTAAGATATGCAGGCAGACGATACAGAGATGGTTAGGTTATAACAACAAAATTGCTAGAATTTATAGACCAAGTAAATCATCATCATCAAGTAGCTGGTCCTTTGGGAACTTGGCTCCCATGATAGCAGTCCTGAAAAACTCTGTTCTGTGCAAGTTGGCAGGCGTCAGCAGCAGTCATTCTCAGAACAAAATGACATCTTGTACCCATCGTCTTCTAGGTCTTTCTCTCATTCTTCTTCCAGGTACCATTCCCTCCAAAATTATTTCCTCTAGACACTCATGTCGTTTGATGTGTCCGAAATATTTAATTTTCCTTGATTTTATGTTCTTTAATAGGCAAGTATCTTTAATATCAAGCTGTTGCAGAACAGAAGCGTTTGTTCTTTTGTTTGTTTTTGTTCAGAAGCGTTGAAATGGAGCATGTTAGCAACTTGCGTTACAAGTGGCGAATTGTGATTCCTTCCTTTCCCTTGCGTTCCCTGCCTAGACTGATGGACCAACTTTTATCATGAATTTTACTGTTGTTTTTAGGGACTCCGTTCCTCCGTACAGCTTTTCGCGAAGATCTGTGTGTTGTGGCCACGGCTCTTTCCTTATACCTGCTAACCTTTGACAGTCTTGCAAGACATGTTCTGCCGTCATGTCTGCCATTTTGCAGGGACACAAGCTAGTTGTGCCAATTTTAAATTTATGGAACATGTGGGCTCTGAGCTTGTTGTGTCCGGTACGGAGGCGCAGTATGGCAACTTGTTCACTTCGAGAGAGACCATAGTATCCGTCACTGGCTGTGTGCTGAGGGTGGTCTTTTGCCCATTTGCTTCTATAGTGCGAACCGATGGTTGTTTTGACTTCCTCATAACCGATCTCGAGATCAGTCTGAGGTAGTCGCCCGCCCTCTTTGGCTAGCTTGTCGGCTGCTTCGTTTCCCTAACGTTGCAGTGTGACGGTATCCACTGGATGACGGTGCGTTTGAGTGAACTCGTTAGTTCAGCGAGGGACGTTTTGAGCTCATCGTTGCAGAGAAGGAAACTGTCGTAAACATTCATAAGCGTCTATGTGATGTGTACAGAAATCTTGCAGTTGACATGAGTATAGTAAGTCACTGAGTAGAAAGAATAAACGAATCGAGGT
The DNA here is from genome assembly GCA_020796225.1 of Arion vulgaris. Classification (NCBI taxonomy): domain Eukaryota; kingdom Metazoa; phylum Mollusca; class Gastropoda; order Stylommatophora; family Arionidae; genus Arion; species Arion vulgaris. Next base: position 80,678,753 of record CM036757.1, on the reverse strand, counting down.
GTAAATACGGAGCTGCATGATCTGCCGCGCTGTGGACGTCCTGCCACAACTCATAAATGGTGAAATGAGATAGGAGCATTATTCTTAATGATAGGCGAATCACAACTCAACAATTGATCTTACAGCTGTCAGTCAGCAATGATAGTGCAAATGCAGTTATAAGAAGTCGCGGATTTCTTTAAGGTTTGCGCAAGGTGGGTACCTGGAAGACTCACAATTGAATGGTAAGGAAAGCAGTTTCTTCTGAATTGTTGGGGCGTTTCAGTGCTGGTGGAGATAATTTTTTGGCTAAAATCGTTACAGGTGGCGAAACATGCACATTATTTTTAACCTGAGACAAAAAGATAGTCAATGATTGATTGGGTCATCATCATTGCACTTCGGTGAGTAACCATGTGTGTCCAATCTTTTCTTACACATGGATAACTAAGCGGCAGTGTACGAACTCCGTAACACCGGCGAGGATCCCCGATGTAATTTGGAAGATGGTAAAAAACTGCTCCGACCAAAGCCACGGTCCACCATGCTCAGCATAAATACCCGATAAAGGAGAAGCAGGCGTTGAATAAAAAAAAAAAATTTAACACAGACAGCACCTAATTTGTGTTTTCTTCATTGTGTTAATAATGTTGTACTCAGATAAGTAACTTAGAGTGTGTATCGTCTGCTTGGGTTTCTTGTTGACTTTCTTTGGCAAGGGCAATGGCCACTACTACCATGATCTCACCGTCAGCAACTAGCGACTGGGTCTCTTAGTTTTGTTTAATAATGTTGTAGATAAGTGACTTAGAGAGGGCACTGACCACCACTACCATGATCTCACCGTCAGCGACTAGCGACTGGGTCTCTTAGTTTTGGTTCTACTTATTTTTGTATCTGGCATATATTTATACTTCCGCCTTAGTTATATCAAAACACGACAGTACAAATGTACCACCCAAATGAATGATAGTTATCTAACTAAACATTTTTGTAGTCGACACACTAGATTGTCAAGATCCTAAAGGCTAATTATGTTGTGACACAATGAACAATGAAATAATATTGCGAACAAGCAAAGGAGAATACCACCCAGGTCAGACAGTGTATGGGTAAGTTAGTGTAAAGTTAGTTGTTTAAAGTTTAATACAAATTTAATAAGTATTTTTTAAATTTATTATAATTATTAATTAATAAATGAAATGCATTAGTCACAGCGACGTGATTAGTGAAGATCACAGCACTCCGGACAGGTCCATGAATGCTCGAATCTCCTCCCCAATATCTTTACCAGCGTATAGTATAGTATAATAATAATAATAAATAATAATAATTCCTATACGTTACATAGGGCCTGCAAGTAATTTCTCCATACCGCTCTATCCTGGGCAACTCGCTCAATCTCCTCCATCGAACTGAGACCGATATTTCCTGCCTCTCTCAGCAAAGTTCGTTTCAGGGTCTCCTTAGGTCGACCTCTCTTTCTTGAACCCTTTGCATTCCACTTCAATGCCTGCTTTGATATTCGTTGATCATTTCTCCTCAAGGTGTGTCCAACATATCTCCATCTTCTCTTTCTTATAACAGTTGTCACTAGTGGTTGACCAGACATGTCTCTGATTTCATCACTTCTCCTGAATTCGTTCCATTTTATATTCATTATTTTTCGTAGACATCTATTTTCAAATGCATTCAACTTGCTTTCTATATCTTTAGTCATTTTCCAACTCTCGCTGGCATATGTTAGGATTGATACAACATTTGAATTGAAAATTCGTAATTTAGTTTTAATACTATATAACTTATAGCCGCTGTAGCGTAGTTGTTAGTGAACGCCCGCAAGGCTGGTGGTCTGGGTTCAGCTCCCGCAATGCACGTGGAATTTTTCCCAACCGCGACGGCTCTCAGGTCGACCTAGCCTCAACTGGGTAACAGACATACTCTGGGAAAGTAAAGGCGGCCGGCGTGATGCTGAACACGTCACCCATCGTGTGCCGACGGTCAATGAAAAATACAGCCTAACACTGTATTGACCTATATACCACGAGGTATGAAAGGGTTCCTTCCTTTTTTTTTTTACTATATAACTTGCAGTTCCATATTTTATTTAGACTTTTAAAAGCTGATGTTGCTTTGCCAATTCGTATCATAATTTCTTTTTTAACATTTCCTGTGCAATCAAAATTGCTACCTAAATCGGTGAACTGCTCTGTTATTATTATTATTTTAGATTCCAGTGTGATATCTACATTACTTGCCATAGGTGTCTTCATTATATTTGTTTTTCATAGCTTATCTGCAGTCAAACTTTTGATGCTATAGATGACAAGTTGTCTGTTTTTCTTTGCATATCTTGGTTGTTTCTACTTAACAAGGCAATATCATCTGCAAAATCCAAATCTTCTAGTTGACTATTTTCTACCCAATCGATGCCAGTTTCGCCCCTGCAACATTTTCGCATCACCCAGTCAATGGCAACTCCAAACAATAGCGGAGATAGAATACAGCCTTGCTTTACTCCGGTTTCAACCATAAACCAGTTGCTGTGTCCACCATCAGTGCGAACTGCACACTGTGAACCATCGTAGAGGCTCTTAATAATGTTTATTATTTTGTCTGGTATTCCATAGCATCTCAGAATATTCCACAGAGAGATTCTGTGTAGACTATCAAAGGCTTTTTAAAATCGATGAAATTTAGTATGAGTGGTTGTTGCTTCTCAATATGTTCCTCCAAAATTAGTCGTAGGGTAATTATTTGGTCTAAGCAGCTTCTCCCAGGTCTAAAAACAGCTTGTTCTTCTCTCAGGGTTGTGTCCACTGCTCCTTTGATTCTATTAAGAATGATTTTGCAGAAAGTCTTGGTCATTACTGATAATAGGGTGATCCCTCTCCAGTTGTTACAGTCTTTGAGATCACCTTTTTGGGGATCTTAACAATTATTCCCTTCTTCCATTGATCTGGGACAGTTTCTTCTTCCCATACTTTATTAAATAGTTCTTGCACCTGGCTAATAGTTGTATCATCAGCCGCTTTGAGCATTTCTGCAGTAATGTTGTCATCACCCGCTGCCTTATTGTTTATAAAGGAATCGATTGCCTCCTTGACCTCAGCTACACTTCTTCGTTAATTGGTAGGAGCTGTTTCTTGCCTCTTCGTCAAACTTGAGTAGTACTGGTGGATCAAACTTAACAAAACAAATATTTTTGTAATTTAGCAAAGAACTATATCTTCAGGAAGGCCGCAACCAATTACTTGACACCCAGTTCTATTAAACTAGTTCTTCTGATGTCACACTATCTAACAATAGTAAAGTCCGTACAGTAATTAAAAACTTAATTGCCTCTAACGACCTTCCTACCGGCGCATCATCACTTTGTGTCATTGATAGCTGTTTAGACAAACCCGCATTTTATATGCTCCCCAAAATTCATAAACTGAACAATCCGGGTAGGCCCATCATTTCTGCTTTCTCTTGTCCTACGGAACATATCTCCGAATTTCTTGATAGTATCTTCAATCCTATAGTCACCACACCACCTTCATTCTTGAAAGATACGAACCACACCTTGTCTGTTTTTTTGTCTATTGAGTTGTTGCCTGGCAGGACTTACCGTCTCTTCCTCCTTGATGTGTGCTCATTGTACACCTCCATACCTCATTCCGACGGACTTCAAGCTCTCCAGTTCTTTCTCGACAGGAGAACTAACACTTGTCTCCACCTCGGCTCTCCTTCGTCTTGCAGAACTAGTTCTCACTCTCAACTCCTTTCAGTTCAATGACCAGTTCTTTGAGCAGATCAGTGGGGTCGCCATGGGTACTAAAATGGGACCCAGTTATGCTTGTCTATTCATGTGTCATCTTGAACACCTAGTATGGAATTCCTATGATGGCCCTCTTCCGTCTGTGTATCATAGATACATTGATGATTGTATTGGCATTACCGATATGCCTGAAGCCGATTTGTCACGCTTCATTAATTTTTCATTAATGTCTTCAATTCGGCTATTCGGTTTACATCTCACAAATCTACCTCTTGTGTCAACTTTCTTGACATCACTATCACTATCAGCCTATCCACCATCACTACATCAGTATACTACAAGCCTACTGATGCACATAGTTTCTTCTTTATACCTCTTCCCATTCCCAGGCTTGTCGTGACTCTTTACCATTCTCTCAACTCTTGCGCCTTATCGCCTCTGTAGCGAGGCGATGATTTTCTTGATAGAGCTCACGGATGCTTGATTTCTTTCGTAGCGCTTATACCCGGATAAGGTGCTTGCATCTGCTATGCGGCGCGTTCAGCAAATTTCTCGCCAGGAGGCTCTCTAACCAGCATAGAACTTCCAATTCTGACAGGGTGAAACTTGTCTTAACTTTCAACCCTCATAGTTCCCTTGTGAAGAAAGTCTTATTCCGTCATCTCTCCATTCTTCAGTCTGATCCTGAGTTCAATCTGATTCTGATCAGTGTTCAATCTTTCAACACTATCCTTTGGTGGCATACAGACGGGACAGAAGTCTTAAGGATATGTTGGCTCACAGTCGCCTCAAGCCTAATATCCAGAGTCATTTTGGCACCATCCAGTGTGGCCGTCAGCGCTGCAACACGTGTGCTTATGTAATACAGACCTGCACTGTGTCTTTTCCAAAAGCCACGTTCGTTATTGAAGACAGTTTCACTTGCGAGTCCCGTAATATTATCTATGCCATTATCTGCAAGCGGTGCAACAAGGCCTATATTGGGAAACCGGCAGGAGACTCAGTGACCGATTCGCCCAACACTTGTGCGATATACGCCAATGCTCTGTGACCCCTGTAGCTACCATTTCAATGATACTGGCCATTCAGGAGCTTGCGATGTCAGGTCACAGCCATCCGATCATGTTCCTCTGATGATCGTAGTCGATTTGCTCTGGAGAACCGTTTTATTTCGTTATATGGTACCTGCGGCCTCTTGGACTCAACGCATTACATTCCTATGCTTTTTAGTACTTTCTCATCTCATGCCTTGTAATCTATATGTGTATTTGCTTCATATATATAATTTATATTTTCACTTGATTGTATATTGTTTCTCTTCTTTTCCACTTCTAGTTTTGTGTTGCACTCATTTCGTTATTCGTTTTTATTCCCAGATTTTCATTAGATAAATTTGCATGTTTCTGTTATCGTCCATTTGTAAGTGTTCTCTATAATTCGTCACTCCTGTTGTGTCGTTTGCTTGATAAAGGCCTTTTGGTCGAAACGTTGCTGTTTATCGTCACTGTTTCTGTATTTTGTAAAACTATAGTACTTTGTTTGTACGTGTTTCGCTACTGGTGGATCAGGTCTATTTAATATTTCGTCAAAATGTTCTGCCCATCTTTTCTTCTGCTCGGTATCTGATGTTAGATCTTTACCATCTTTACTCTTGATTGGGCCACCCTTTGAAACAAAAGTTCTAGTAAGTTGTTTTAGTGTGTTGTAAAGCATTTTACTGTTTCCAGTCTGAGCTGCCTTTTCTACTTCTTCGGCCAGTCGATTGACATATGCTCTTTTATCTCTTCTAGCCGCTCTTTTCACTTCCTTGTCTTTTAGTCTATATTCCTCTTTAGCTTGGATTTCATCTGTTGCATCCTTAGTATTAAATATCGCTAGTTTCATCTTGCTTCTTTCTTGAATACATTTTCAGGTGTCATCGCTTATCCAGGGTTTTCTGTCTTTCGTCTTTAATCCTGCGCTACTATTTGCTGCCCCCAATAGTGTGTCCTTTATCTTAGTCCATTTGTCTTCAATGTTCTGTTCATTTTCACCATTGAGTAACTCAAACCTATTCTTAAGTTTGAGCTGATATTCCTCTTTTACTTATTTATTTTGTAGTCTTTGACTGTCTATTCGCAGTTGTTCTTTTTAGTATGGTGAATTTTCAATTTCAGTTTCAATTTACCTATGTATAAATTATGATCACTTCCTACATCTGCCCCTCTGTATGCACGGACATCCAGCAATGATGTTCTAAATTGTGTATTTATGCACATATGGTCAATCTGATTCCTGGTCACTCCATCTGGTGAGTGCCAAGTAAGTTTATGAATTTCCTTATGTGCAAAGATGGTACCTTCAATTACTAAGTTTGACAGCATACATAACTCCACCAGTCTTTCTCCATTCTCATTCATTGTGTTTATTCCTTGTTTTCCTATAGCTCTCTCTGCCCCTACATTATCACTTCCAACCTTTGGCATTAAAGTCCCCATTACTACTAACAGGTCATGTTTTTGGGTCTTGTTAATTTGATCTTGTAGTTGCTCATAAAATGTGTCTTTCTTATCATTGTCAGCCTCATTTGTTGGTGCATAACACTGCAGTATTGTCATATTGACATGCCTGGTACTGAAGCGGGCTCTAATTATCCGACTCGAGATGGGTTCCCATTCTAACATGCTCTTTGCTACTCTAGGTGTCATCATTATACCCACTCCTTCAAAATGCTTACCATCTTCTCTCCCTGAATATATGAAAGTTAATCCACTAACTACTCTTCTATCTGTTCCAGGCCATCTCACCTCACTTAACCCCAGTACGTCCAGCTCGTATCTCTTCATTTCTTTTGCAATTTGGGCTGATTTTGTAGCCGTGGCCATCGTTCTCACATTTCAAAATCCAATTTTAGTGTGTGTTTTGGAGCCAAGTAATGTCGAGTCGGGTTGCTGACTTCCATAAGCGGCATAGTATAGTATAGCGGAACGATTAAACACGTCAGTTCGGTTTTGGTTAATCAAATGTCTAGAGACTAGTCACTGTGCCAACAAAGTGTTGAAGTAGTGTTGGCAAGTCCCATTGTCACCCCCATCCCCTTCACTCTGGATGGAGATGTATATTTAAAAATAGTTTTATAGTGATCTATCTATAGTATAGGACCTACTTCTCTTATGGCATGATTAAGATGTCTGCACTACTATCCATTGACTGTCCGTTATTGGTCATTGCTATATCAGCCAGGTGACCTGCACACTCATTGCATTGTAAATTGTTATCATTACATTCTTGTATGCCCTGGTACCAAAACAAAGATTAATTGGGCCATCTGGGATGTGTTGTTCTATCGTCTTCTTCTTTGCATTCGTTCTTTCGACAAATTTTAATCACTCTTTGTGATATGTTTGATCTTTGCCAAGAACCTGTATATATTGCACATTGGTTTGGTAGGCCCCTAAATGCATAGACTTTTACACGTTTAGGACATGTGCATCTGATTTCAGCCCACCCTCCTCAGTCGCCTCTTACGACATGCGTGGCAGATAACAGTGGTTCTATTCTTTACACCCCAAATTTGGGCCCGGTAACCACTCGGGCGGTGTTGTTCTATGTGACCAGCCCTTCCTGTCTTATACATCCAGCCTGAATTTTCTTAGCATATTCATTGATCGTTTACTATTCCTGCGTGTGTGAATTTCTGTGTACTCAACACTCGAAGCCACAGTTACAGTTTTGAATTTCATTGTGAGGGTCAGGGTGTGTGTAGTAACAGCAAAGTCATCACTGTCCTGCTTGACAGTTTTGCATCTCGAACTTGCAGTAAATCCACATGCACTTTGCTTGCCTTGAATGACAGAGCCATAAGTGTATACAACTGCATCACAATCCTGCATGTATTTATCTACCATCACCTTGAACTCTGTATTTATTATAGTAGGAACTTGTTCTGCACAGCATCTGTCAAGTTTGATGTGAACGTAAATGTTTGTATCACAGGTATTGGTACTCACTAGTTGCTAAGATTACTATCCGCTGGGGCTGGATAACATCTTCTGCATGACACATCCATAACCCACCTCTCTCTAAGTCTATTCCCAACAGGTATAGCATATCATGGCGGGCAACGAATGTCAACCTCTACCCTGAGGCAGCCACATGACCTGGATAACTCAACTCTATTATCCAGGGTGGGATAGTCCAGAAGGTTTCCCCACAGCTTGACAGAGTGCATTTCCGGTGCACCAAAGAACTACATGCACCACCACGCTTTTCATTCCGCCTAGTCTGCACACCAACATTAGAAGAACCAGCCCATTGTATAATATCATAAGTATAAGCTGTTCAAAGTTTGTATCTGCCATTACCTTTATTGCCGATAGACCTTTCATAGCTTTGATAATAGTGGGATCTAATGCTCTTTGAATGATTCACACCCGAGTATTTTATAGAGCTGGTTCTTTCAATGTCTATACCACAATGTTTGACTTTTAGCATTGATTTGTTGACAACATGTTTGTTCAGGGAAAACCAAATTACTGTTGCTCCGGATGGTTTGAGCGCTGCACCAGAAAGATATCTCATCCAACTGCATCCGCAACTCCCAAACAACACTGATCCCATCCATTCCTCATCTGCACACCTGAATCTCAACTATATATGAGAGATCTTCAACTATGTCACCTAGCTGCGCCCCTGTGTTTTCTGGACAAAGAGGAAAGGTACTAGACAGAGAAGAAAGATACTGAACAGAGAGAAAATTTTCTAGACAGGCACAGTTGGATATCATACAGCACTGACCACCAGTGAAATGATTGTGACCAGGTTTTTTAACACAGTATGAAAAAATTATAGTTGACAAATTTTTTCTCATGTCTTTCAGAGGTGTCTATCTCAATGTCTGCAGACCAACAGAGGCTAATGGTATTAAAATCAGCTTCAGAGCTTTGGAAACATGTAAGTTACCTTTCTTTCTTTTGTTTGAAATATGTTGTCTTTAGCTACATTGTTGTCTCTTGTATAAACTTCACTGACTTTGTGGTTCACACAGAGCTAAGATCCAAGTGTTTCACTCGTCCTGTACGTTTGCCTCAATTTATAATACTGATGGCAGTTATGAAGTATGTTTTCTGCAGTTGGGAGTGTCTGGCCATATGGCTGAACTTCTATAGTCTGTCCATTAATTCGTGAGCACGTTTGAAATTGATTTTTTTGAAAACTACCTGTTGGATCTCAGTGTTTTTTTGCAAGCAGCCTTAGAATATCCATGACGCTAGAGAAATATTTTTTCCAAGAAAATTTGATGTAGTTTGAAATATTTCTTCTTCAGGTTATATTAAAATCAACCTCACCGGATTGTACACAATAGTAACAGATTTACGGTACACAGACGCGTTGTTCTAAAATACATTATGGTAACATTGAAATATCGTGAGTTTCACGAATTCCCGTTCACCTAACCAGTCGACTTTGAAAGCGGAAAGCATATGACGTTATAATTGGGATACCATTGTATAGTTATAGGCGTATCTTGCTATTTGTATGAAGCTATTGTATCATATTTGTTGGCTTATCAAAACTGACATTGATATCACATTCATAATGAGTCTGAAGTGCACATTTATAACAATGCAGAAGGTTACAGTTTTAATATACCAACACTACCGTAGAATCTAAGAGAGGTCATCTATATTGCGATATTCATAACCCTGAGAAGCGAGCGCAACTGGCGCTTGGTCTGAATAGAGAATCCTTTTCCCGATGGATTAAACAGGACACAAAGTGCACTAATGTCAAGCAAGGAAGGAAAAGAACAATTGACGACTTTGACATAGATGTCATAAGGCGGGAGCTCTTGAAAATGTTTGCGACAAATCAACTTGTTACTCTCAGGAAACTGAAATTAAAACTGCAATCAGATTGCAGCATAGACATTTCTAAAAGTACTCTATGAAAAATTGTAAGAGCCGGCGGCTTCACCTTCAGAAAAACTATAGGCGGCAGGAATATTATTTGTGAAAAGCCACATTTAATTGCTGCCCAAAGTAAATACCTGAGGCAGATCCGTAGGCGCGGAGGCAATGCTATGATATTGTATATTTGGACGAATCCTGGGTCAATGCTCACCACACCAATGCTAAAGAATGGCAATCAGTAGACGGTGAACAGAAAGAAAAATACCAAGCAGCAAAGGCCAGCGTATTATACTAACACATTCAGGAAGTAGTGAAGAAGGTCTTGTCCATGACGCTGGACTTATTTTCCAATCAAAAGTACCGACGGTAGGGACTACCACACAGAAATGAATGGACATATTTTCAGGCACTGGATGGAGAAAGATCTACTTTCAATTCTAAACAGACCATCATGCTTGGTAATGGATAATGCATCCTATCACAACGCAGTATCAGCGGAAGACAAAGTACTAACTGCATCAAATACAAAAGATCAAATTAGGACTTGGCTTGCTAAGGAAAATGTCAGCTTCGATGATACATATTTGAAACCCGAGTTGTTGCACCTGGTGAGGATGACAAATAAGACAAAGGTGTTTCATATTGACAAAATCATTGCGGAATACGGCCACACGTCTTTGCGACTACCTCCATATCATGCTCACCTCAATCCGATAGAGCTTGTCTGGGCTAAAGTAAAGGGCAAGTTGCCGAACAGAACAGGACGTTTAAAATGTGTGATGTTGAAGTTCTGACACGTGAGTCCTTCTCAATGATAGACATGCAGTTCTGGAAGAAGTGTGTTGAACATGTGCTCCGAGAGGAGTACTGGCACCGAGATAGATTACAATTTGTCCAGCCAGTAACAATTATCAACCTCATGGAATCGTCAGATTTGGGATGATACAAATCATATTTTGATTACAGACTGAGAAATAGCAACGTATACATTTCCATATCCAAATTCGTCTACCATCATACAATTTGTGGTGAAGTTAAGACACCCTGGGGTCTAATGGTGACCGAAGGGAGGACTAACTGTTGCATATTGTATCCAAGTTCACGATTGCACATAAAGGGCAACACACTTAATTACTTGACCTATCAAGTTAATATGGAGATACACCTATGAATAGAATTGACATGGACAAATTCTAGGGATACTGTAAAATCTAAAATTTGAGCCCCGTATTTGCAATTGTCATAAAGATCAAGGAATATGCCGATGTGCAAAATCCGTAGCATCTACGGACTACTGGTTAGCTTTATTTTAGCGTCATGGATATTCTAAGGCTGCATGCAAAAATCACTGAGATCCAACAGGTAGTTTTGAAAATCAATTTCAAACGTGCTCACGAATTAATGGACAGACTATAATTTGAATTTTGTATACATGTTACTATGGTCAATTTTGTCTTGTTTTGAGTCACAGAATGACATCTTGTTCTAATATGTTCATAGTTTGATAGTTTTATTTTGGTGCTGGTGTCTTTTTGAATGATTTGATCATCATTTTCTTCTGATACAGTTCTTATATTTGAGAAGTGCGCAAACTACTGTGCACCCATGACTTTTCCCTTGTTGACAATGTACATTAATATTATCTTTGATAGAATTTACACTTTTCCCTTGATGGTGACAAGATACATTAATATTATCTTTGATAGAATTTACACTTTTCCCTTGATGGTGACAAGATACATTAATATTATCTTTGATAAAATTTACACTTTTCCCTTGATGGTGACAAGGTACATTAATATTATCTTTGATAGAATTTACACTTTTCCCTTGATGGTGACAAGGTACATTAATATTATCTTTGATAGAATTTACACTTTTCCCTTGATGGTGACAAGATACATTAATATTATCTTTGATAGAATTTACACTTTTCCATTGATGGTGACAAGATACATTAATGTTATCTTTGATAGAATTTACACTTTTCCCTTGATGGTGACAAGATACATTAATATTATCTTTGATAGAATTTACACTTTTCCCTTGATGGTGACAAGATACATTAATATTATCTTTGATAGAATTTACACTTTTCCATTGATGGTGACAAGATACATTAATGTTATCTTTGATAGAATTTACACTTTTCCCTTGATGGTGACAAGATACATTAATATTATCTTTGATAGAATTTACACTTTTCCCTTGATGGTGACAAGATACATTAATATTATCTTTGATAGAATTTACACTTTTCCATTGATGGTAACAAGGTACATTAATATTATCTTTGATAGAATTTACACTTTTCCCTTGATGGTGACAAGATACATTAATATTATCTTTGATGGAATTTACACTTTTCCTTTGATGGTGACAAGATACATTAATATTATCTTTGATAGAATTTACACTTTTCCATTGATGGTAACAAGGTACATTAATATTATTTTTGATAGAATTTACACTTTTCCCTTGATGGTGACAAGATACATTAATATTATCTTTGATAGAATTTACACTTTTCCATTGATGGTGACAAGATACATTAATGTTATCTTTGATAGAATTTACACTTTTCCCTTGATGGTGACAAGATACATTAATATTATCTTTGATAGAATTTACACTTTTCCCTTGATGGTGACAAGATACATTAATATTATCTTTGATAGAATTTACACTTTTCCATTGATGGTAACAAGGTACATTAATATTATTTTTGATAGAATTTACACTTTTCCCTTGATGGTGACAAGATACATTAATATTATCTTTGATAGAATTTACACTTTTCCCTTGATGGTGACAAGATACATTAATATTATCTTTGATAGAATTTACACTTTTCCCTTGATGGTGACAAGATACATTAATATTATCTTTGATGGAATTTACACTTTTCCTTTGATGGTGACAAGATACATTAATATTATCTTTGATAGAATTTACACTTTTCCTATGGTGACTATTATCTCTGATAGAATGTACACTTTTGATATATTAATTTATTCAGTGGTATGCTACTTAAAACTTTACTCCTTGACAACTCTTCAAAAAACATCTTTATCGTATGCAAGATATCCCACAAAGTGCATCCATATTATTCTTTACCTTGCCATCATTCTCTGTCCTGGTAGTATATACCCTTCCATGATTGTCTTCTCCAAGCAATCATGACATTTTCTATGACCAGTTACTGATGTACTACATACTACTATCCTGCTATGTCTGACAAAAAAACAGAGAAGGACAAAAGAAAGAAAGAAGACATACTACTATCAGTTCTGATTGGGACATTTTCTAGGCTATAAAGTTAGGCTGTTTGAAAATGATAATTCTAGTTTTAAACTGTTTAATACAGCTCAAGGTACATGCAGTAAAACTATCAATGTGCTTTGACAATTGTACAGTTGTTTTGGACATCTAAACTATCCATTAGATTTCCTGTCTGACCTGAGATTGTTCATGGAAGAACATCAGCAGTCTGATCACAGACAATAAACACAATTGTGAAAGTGTATCAATGGAAGAACAGCAACAGTCTGATCACAGACAATAAACACAATTGTGAAAGTGTGTCAATGGAAGAACAGCAACAGTCTGATCACAGACAATAAACACAATTGTGAAAGTGTGTCAATGGAAGAACAATACGGTCTGATCACAGACAGTAAACACAATTGTGAAAGTGTGTCAATGAAAACTCATATCAAAATATATACAGACAATAAACACAAAGAAAGGATATTTCAAGTGTAATGTAGAAAAGCTGTCAGAAGACAATAGAAATCACAGATTAGTGAAAATGTCAGGAAGACATTAGATATTTCACAGTTTTGTGGGACTCAGAAGACACAAGAATATTTCAAAGTGTTATGGAAGAAAACTGTCTGTACAGACATTAAGAATATTTGAAAGATGTTAATGGAAGAACTGTCTGATAGACAATAGAATATTTCAAATGTTATGGGAAAAACTGTCAGATCAGACATTAAATACAATAAAGTGTTATGGAAAACTATCAGATAGACATAAATATTTGAAAGTGTTAATGAGGGAAAACTGTCAGATAAGACAATAAACAATTTGAAAGATGTTATGGAAAGAAATACTGTCTGATAGACATTAAGAACATTTGCAACATGTTAATGGAAGAAAAAACAGTCGATAAGACAATAAATACAACAGATGTTAATGGAAGAGCAACAGCTGATCAAGACAATAACACATATTTCAAAGTGTTCAATGGAGAAAACTTGATCAAGAATAGACATTAGGAAATTTCAATGGAAGAAAAACTGTCTGATAGACATTAAATATTTAAAGTGTTAATGGAAGAACGCACAGTCTGACAAGACAATAATATCACAATTGTGAGTGTGTCAATGGAAGTATTTCAACGGGTTTGATGGGAAACTAATAGACATTGGGGAAAGTTTCACATGGTGGAAAACTGTCAGATACGACAATAGCAAATTTAATAGATGTTATGGAGAAAACTGTCTGATAGACATTAAAATTCACAGATTTGGGGAAAACTGTCAATGGAAGAATATTTAACGAGTTATGTGGAAAACCAATAGACAATTGGAAATTTCAAGGAAGAAAAACGTCAGATAAAGACAGTAGGAATATTGTAAATGTTATGTCAGAAAACTTCAATCAAAATATTTAACAGATTAGTAGAATCAGGAAGACATAGGGAATATTTCAACAGATGTTATGTGTGGGAAAACTGTCAGATAGACATTAGGGAATATTTCAACAGATGTTATGTGAGAAAACTGTCAGAAGACATTAGGGAATATTTCAACAATGTTATGTGGGAAAACTGTCAGAAGACACTAGGGAATATTTCAACAGATGTTATGTGGAAAACTGTCAGATAACATTAGGGAATATTTCAACAGATGTTATGTGGGAAAACTGTCAGATAGACATTAGGAAATATTTCAACAGATGTTATGTGAGAAAACTGTCAGATAGACATTAGAGAATATTTCAACATGTTATGTGTGGGAAAACTGTCAGATAGACATTAGGGAATATTTCAACAGATGTTATGTGTGGGAAAACTATCAGATAGACATTAGGGAATATTTCAACATGTTATGTGTGGGAAAACTGTCAGATAGACATTAGAGAATATTTCAACATGTTATGTGAGAAAGCCGTGTCTATTACATCTACAAGTATATGTCTAAAAAAAGTTGATTGCATATTCTTTACATGACTTTGCGAATCAACCTCAACTTTGTAACGCTGTTTGTGATTTTTCTAGGCATTATTACATTCAGTAGATTGCCATTGCTTTCTGAACGGGTGGTGCCATCGTCCTTTTGTTAAAATCTGCGCGAAAAAATTTGCAACCAAACTGTCTACAGCGTGATTCAAACTCAGAACGTCAAGGTTAATAGACCGAGTCATTAACCCCTAGGCCACAGACGCCACCTGTCTATTGGTCACATATGTCTACATTATCTATTATATCTACAAGTATATGTCTACATTATCCATTATATCTGTAAGTATATGTCTACATTATCTATTATATCTACAAGTATATCTCTACATTATCCATTATATCTTTAAGTATATGTCTACATTATCTATTATATCTACAAGTATATGTCTACATTATCTATTATATCTACAAGTATACGTCTACATTATCTATTATATCTATAAGTATATGTCAACATTATCTATTACATCTACAAATATATGTCTACAATGTTGACATTTATATATTGCAGGTGTGTATGAATATGAATGTCACGGAAATAAAAAACTGAAAAATGAAACTGCTCATGTGGATTTTTCTGATGTCAACCTGTACTCACAAGCAGGTCAGTAGGTCAGAATTATATGCCACAATTTGTAGCATATTGGATAAAGTCAAATATAGACAAACATTAGTTAGTGAATGAAGAAAACTACAGTGTGACCAGAATAATCTTTTCTCTTTTTGTTAACACAGCAGGGAAATGTGCACATTCAATTGTAAATACTTCAAATTTCATCAGTTTAATGATTCCTATATTGATGTCATATATCGAAAGTTTACAGAACAAAGTCTCCATTATATGTTTAATCATGTAGCTTACAAAAGTGTTTAACTTGTCAAGTGTTTAACATTGTAACTAGTAGAAGATAGTACTGGTCAAGTATTTAACCTTGTAACTAGTACTAGTAGAAGAAAGTACTGGTCAAGTATTTAACCTTGTAACTAGTAGAAGATAGTACTGGTCAAGTGTCTGACCTTGTAACTAGTAGAAGATAGTACTGGTCAAGTGTCTGACCTTGTAACTAGTAGAAGATAGTACTGGTTAATTCTGAGCAATTTTGTTTCTTTGTCCTACATTTATCTTTTATATCCTTGTTTAGTCTGTCATATTCTTCTGTCTATTGTCTGCTTCTTGCATCCATTAACTTCTGCCTCTTGCCTGCTGTTTCTTCTTGCATCCATTAACTTCTGCCTCTTGTCTGCTGTTTCTTCTTGCATCCATTAACTTCTGTCTCTTGTCTGCTGTTTCTTCTTGCATCCATTAACTTCTGTCTCTTGTCTGCTGTTTCTTCTTGCATCCATTAACTTCTGTCTCTTGTCTGCTGTTTCTTCTTGCATCCATTAACTTCCACCTCTTGTCTGCTGTTTCTTCTTGCATCCATTAACTTCCACCTCTTGTCTGCTGTTTCTTCTTGCATCCATTAACTTCCACCTCTTGTCTGCTGTTTCTTCTTGCATCCATTAACTTCCACCTCTTGTCTGCTGTTTCTTCTTGCATCCATTAACTTCTGCCTCTTGTCTGCTGTTTCTTCTTGCATCCATTAACTTCCACCTCTTGTCTGCTGTTTCTTCTTGCATCCATTAACTTCCACCTCTTGTCTGCTGTTTCTTCTTGCATCCATTAACTTCCACCTCTTGTCTGCTGTTTCTTCTTGCATCCATTAACTTCTGCCTCTTTTCTGCTGTTTCTTCTTGCATCCATTAACTTCCACCTCTTGTCTGCTGTTTCTTCTTGCATCCATTAACTTCCACCTCTTGTCTGCTGTTTCTTCTTGCATCCATTAACTTCCACCTCTTGTCTGCTGTTTCTTCTTGCATCCATTAACTTCTGTCTCTTGTCTGCTGTTTCTTCTTGCATCCATTAACTTCCACCTCTTGTCTGCTGTTTCTTCTTGCATCCATTAACTTCCACCTCTTGTCTGCTGTTTCTTCTTGCATCCATTAACTTCCGCATCTTGTCTGCTGTTTCTTCTTGCATCCATTAACTTATGTCTCTTGTCTGCTGTTTCTTCTTGCATCCATTAACTTCTGTCTACTGTCTGCTGTTTCTTCTTGTATCCATTAACTTCTGTCTCTTGTCTGCTGTTTCTTCTTACATCCATTAACTTCCACCTCTTGTCTGCTGTTTCTTCTTGCATCCATTACTTACCTCTTGTCTGCTGTTTCTTCTTGCATCCATTAATTCACCTCTTGTCTGTGTTTCTTCTTGCATCCAATAACTTCACCTCTTGTTTCTGATTTCTTCTTGCACCCAGTTAACTTCCACCTCTTGTCTGCTGTTTCTTCTTGCATCCATTACTTAATCTTGTCTGCTGTTTCTCTTGCATCCATTAACTTCTGTCTCTTATCTGCTGTTTTTCTTCTTGATCCATTAACTTCTGTCTCTTATCTGCTGTTTCTTCTGCATCAGTTAACTTCATTTCTTGTCTGCTGTTTCTTCTGTATATTAACTTCTGTCACTTAGTACGGGTGTTCTTCTTGTATCCATTAGACTTCCACCTCTTGTCTGTCTGTTTCTTCTTGCATCCATTATCTTCATCTTGTCTGCTTTCTCTTCTTGCATCCATTAACTTCTGTCTCTTGTCTGCTGTTTCTTCTTGCATCCATTAACTTCCACCTCTTGTCTGCTGTTTCTTCTTGCATCCATTAACTTCGATCTTGTCTGCTGTTTCTTCTTGCATCCATTAACTTCTGTCTCTTATCTGCTGTTTCTTCTTGCATCCATTAACTTCTGTCTTTGTTGCTGTTTCTTCTTGTATCCATTAACTTCGCATCTTGTCTGCTGTTTCTTTTGTATCCATTAACTTCTGTCTTTGTTGCTGTTTCTTCTTCATCCATTAACTTCCACCTCTTGTCTGCTGTTTCTTCTTGCATCCATTAACTTCCACCTCTTGTCTGCTGTTTCTTCTTGCATCCATTAACTTCCACCTCTTGTCTGCTGTTTCTTCTTGCATCCATTAACTTCTGTCTCTTGTCTGCTGTTTCTTCTTGCATCCATTAACTTCTGTCTATTTGTCTGCTGTTTCTTCTTGCATCCATTAACTTCACGTCTTATCTGCTGTTTTCTTGGGAATAATTAATGGTTTATTCATGCCTTTCAGATCCATTGATCACCATTTCTGATTTTAAGACAAATAGTGCTGTTCTCGACTGACAGCAGAGCGGCTCCCTATGCTGGTGTCTTGGTGAGTCCCAAGATGTGTTCTCATGACTGACAGCAGAGATCTACCAAATGCTGGTGATTTGGTGAGTCCCCAGAGTTGTTCTCTGACTGACAGCAGAGATGTCTACTAATGCTGGTGATACTTGGTGGTCCCCAGAGCTGTTCTCTGACTGACAGCAGAGACGTCTACCTAATGCTGGTGATACTTGGTGGTCCCCAGAGTTGTTCTCTGACTGACAGCAGAGACGTCTACCTAATGCTGGTGATACTTGGTGGTCCCCAGAGCTGTTCTCTGACTGACAGCAGAGACGTCTACCTAATGCTGGTGATACTTGGTGGTCCCTAGAGTTGTTCTCTGACTGACAGCAGAGACGTCTACCTAATGCTGGTGATACTTGGTGGTCCCCAGAGCTGTTCTCTGACTGACAGCAGAGACATCTACTAATGCTGGTGATACTTGGTGGTCCCCAGAGTTGTTCTCTGACTGACAGCAGAGACATCTACTAATGCTGGTGATACTTGGTGGTCCCCAGAGTTGTTCTCTGACTGACAGCAGAGACATCTACTTAATGCTGGTGATACTTGGTGGTCCCCAGAGTTGTTCTCTGACTGACAGCAGAGACGTCTACCTAATGCTGGTGATACTTGATGGTCCCCAGAGTTGTTCTCTGACTGACAGCAGAGACGTCTACTTAATGCTGGTGATACTTGGTGGTCCCCAGAGTTGCGTTTCAGCAGTAGCTCAAGACATGAGAGATGTACATATTAGTTAGTTGGTTAGGTCTCTTGATCAACATCATCACAAATTGGACATGTCAATACATGTTCCATCCTCCAGTTTAGCAACCATCCTAATGTTCCCACACTTCCTGTGTAAGTGATGTTAGTTTACATATTTTTCTCTATTCTGCAGACAACACATGCATGCATGTCCATGCTTGAACCCCATTTCCGCATGTGTGTTCACAGGGCTCTCAAGGGAGCAAAGAATAGTAACACTGCGACCTACAAGGCATGTCATAAGAGGTGACTGAGGCATGGGTCTAGGGAAACTGCTGTAGTAAATAAAAAGCTTTGCAGAAATCGAAGGTGCAGGTCTACATGTAGGTGCATAACTCGCAGCGTACAATCACCCTTAAGCTCAGACCCATACAAATCACAAACAAGGATTAACAAGTGCTTGATCTGGAGTGTTAGAAGAAGAAGAACCCCCCATTTTAATCAGACAACTCAATGTATCTCTGATTCTGTTTCTACATATGTGTTCACTTGTATATGTGTTCACTTGTATATGTGTTCACTTGTATATGTTCAAACTACTGTGTATTGTTGGAATGCATTGTATACAATCTATTATCTACCTTTACATACTACGACATTATTGTCTTCACAGATTGTTTTGATTTTGGCTCGTATGTCTTTCCATTTAAATTTGATCTACCAAAAGAAATACCAGGTATTGTGTTTATTTGATGAGAGATAACAGTGTGAAGTCCAATGTTGTGTTTATTTGTTGAGAGATAACAGTGTGCAGTCCAATGTTGTGTTTATTTGATGAGAGATAACAGTGTGCAGTCCAATGTTGTGTTTATTTGGTGAGCAATAACAGTCTATAGTCCAATGTTGTGTTTATTTGATGAGTGATAACAGTGTGCAGTCCAATGTTGTGTTTATTTGATGAGAGATAACAGTGTGCAGTCCAATGTTGTGTTTATTTGGTGAGCAATAACAGTCTATAGTCCAATGTTGTGTTTATTGATGAGAGATAACAGTGTGAAGTCAATGTTGTGTTTATTGATGACGAGATAACATCGTGAGCTCCTAAATGCGGTAGAATAGATACTAATGTGTACGCTGAGGTAGAATAGATACTTATGTGTACGCTGAGGTAGAATAGATACTTATGTGTATGCTGCTGTAGAATAGATACTTATGTGTATGCTGCAGTAGAATAGATACTTATGTGTATGCTGCAGTAGAATAGATACTTATGTGTATGCTGCAGTAGAATAGATCTTATGTGTACGCAGAGGTAGAATAGATGTTTATGTGTATGCTGAGGTAGAATAGATACTTATGTGTATGCTGCTGTAGAATAGATACGTATGTGTATGCTGAGGTAGAATAGATACTTATGTGTATGCTGCAGTAGAATAGATACTTATGTGTATGCTGCAGTAGAATAGATACTTATGTGTATGCTGCAGTAGAATAGATACTTATGTGTATGCTGAGGTAGAATAGATACTTATGTGTATGCTGAGGTAGAATAGATACTTATGTGTATGCTGAGGTAGAATAGATACTTATGTGTATGCTGAGGTAGAATAGATACTTATGTGTATGCTGCAGTAGAATAGATACTTATTTTATGCTGAGGTAGAATAGATACTTATGTGTATGCTGCAGTAGAATAGATACTTATGTGTCGAGAGGTAGAATAGATAATGTGTGCTGAGTAGAATAGATACTTATGTGTATGCTGCTGTAGAATAGATACTTATGTGTACGCTGAGGTAGAATAGATACTTATGTGTACGCTACTGTAGAATTGACAATTCAAGTATATGAACACTTTTAAAATATGAAATTCCTGTACAAGAAATATTATATACAAGTTCTCTATTATATGTTATCCTATTTGAACAGACAGAAATTGTTCAGTTTATATACCCACCAGTATATCCAGTCATCAGTTATTATTGTGTTCAGTTTATACCCACCAGTATATCCAGTCATCAGTTATTATTGTGTTCAAACAATTCTCAGTATTTAGTTTAATACATGAAGTTTCTCGTAGAAAAATGTGAAGATCTCTCTTCTGCAGGCACTTTTCAATATTTGGGTCATACCAGCAAAACATCTTGGGAGGTTCAAGTGACATATACATTAAATGCTAAGGCAGCCGGTGCAGATATTCTACAGGTTAGTGATCCATGGATAACTTTAATGCACGGATAACTTGTAGTGCATGGATAACTTTAGTGTGTTGATAACTGTAGTGCATGGATAACTGTAGCGCATGGTTAACTTTGGTGCATGGATAACTTGTAGTGTATGGATAACTTGTAGGGCATGGATAACTTTAGTGCGTGGATAACTTTAATGTGTGGATAACTTGTAGTGCATGGATAACTTTAGTGCATGGATAACTTTAGTGCATGGATAACTTTAATGCATGGATAACTTTAGTGCATGGATAACTATGTATATGGCCTTTTCGTCTTTACAGACGGTCAATTGGCAAGTGTTTTACTGTGACAACTTCTGAGTTTTCGCTTTTCTCTCTTGTCGTTCAGCTCGTATATAAGTCTCTTCTCAAAGACTCTGCGCCCTTTCGTAATGTGGCTTTCCACAAAACTCTGTCATCAGCTAGTCCCTCCCATGTGCTGGGACCTATAGAAAAGTTTTCATTGAGGCTTTGCAGACATCTTTATATCTGAGCAGTGGTCTGCCCTGGTGCCTCTTCCCCTCCGAAAGTTCACAGAACAACATTTGTTTTGGTATGCGGCAAGTTTCCATTCTTCTCATATGTCCCAACCATCTTAGTCGTCTACTGCTGATCATGCCCATGATGGAAGGCAGTTTGCACGTTGCAGTACTTCAGAGTTGGTTATCTTGTCGTACCACCTGATGTTCATAATCTTGCGGAAACATCAAAGGTGAAAGATGTTAAGTCTCCTCTCGTGTCTTGAGTAGACTGTCCATGTTTCTGAGCCATATAGTAAAGAACTAATTACGCAGGCTCGATATGGATAACTGTAGTGCATGGATAACTGTAGTGCATGGATAACTTTGGTGCATGGATAACTTGTAGTGCATGGATAACTGTAGTGCATGGATAACTTGTAGTGCATGGATAACTTTGGTGCATGGATAACTTTAATGCATGGATAACTGTAGTGCATGGATAACTTGTAGTGCATGGATAACTTTAATGCATGGATAACTGTAGTGCATGGATACCTTTGGTGCATGGATAACTTTAATGCATGGATAACTTGTAGTGCATGGATAACTGTAGTGCATGGATAACTTTAGTGCATGGATAACTTTAATGCATGGATAAATGTAGTGCATGGATAACTTTAGTGCATGGATAACTTTAATGCATGGATAACTTGTAGTGCATGGATAACTTTAGTGCATGGATAACTTTAGTGCATGGATAACTTTAATGCATGGATAACTTTAGTGCATGGATAACTTTAGTGCATGGATAACTTGTAGTGCATGGATAACTTTAATGCATGGATAACTTGTAGTGCATGGATAACTTTTATGCATGGATAACTTGTAGTGCATGGATAACTTTAGTGCATGGATAACTTGTAGTGCATGGATAACTTTAATGCATGGATAACTTTAGTGCATGGATAACTTTAGTGCATGGATAACTTGTAGTGCATGGATAACTTTAGTGCATGGATAACTTTAATGCATGGATAACTTGTAGTGCATGGATAACTTGTAGTGCATGGATAACTTTAGTGCATGGATAACTTTAATGCATGGATAACTTGTAGTGCGTGGATAACTTGTAGTGCATGGATAACTTGTAGTGCATGGATAACTTTAGTGCATGGATAACTTTAGTGCATGGATAACTTTTAGTGCATGGATAACTTTAATGCATGGATAACTTTAATGCATGGATAACTTGTAGTGCATGGATAACTTTAATGCATGGATAACTTGTAGTGCATGGATAACTTTAGTCATTAAAATGTTGGATTTATGTCTACAAATAATAGTAGCCACCCATCATCAGCAATGACGAACTATCTTCAGACTTTTGCCACCTGTCTGTGTGCAAAGTGGACTGTAGTCCAAAATTTGGTACAGAATCTCTTATCAAAGATGAGAGATATATGTGGTTATGGTTGTAGTTGTGAATGTTGCCTGTTATGTTTCTTTTTGATAGCACATTTTCTCCAAGCTTAAGCAATGTGGAGCTTCTCATTGATGTGGACACCTCTACATGTGTTAGTGTGTCTTACTGGGGGGCCCTGCACTGGGGGACCATGCACAAAGGCTTCCACAGAGATGATGTAGATTAATCTTTTTAGAGACACCATCAAAAACCTTTGAAGCACCTCTTCTGTTCACCTTGCTGTCTTTGTTCTTGCAGAATTTGCTGTATAACAGTTGTTTAGAGATGCATTTATGAGACACAGAACTACATGATGCAAAACCTCTTGTCTTCTAAGTGAAAGAGCCAATGATGATGATATGAGGCATGCACACAACATGTTCCCATCCATCTCACTTGAACTTTCTGCAGCAGCATGAGGTTGTGTCTGGAATAATGACTCTCATAAGTGCTTCACTATCTGGTACTCTATACTGCATCTTAGTTCTAAGAAATCTACTAACACTAGACCTGGAACATCTCAAGTTAGCCATGATAATCTGTTTAGTTAAATGTTGGACATGATTCAAAGAAAAGTACACAAGGAGAAAACTAAGCTAAATAAGTCAACAGTTAATTGGGGGCTCTTGGAAATACAAAATTTTGAAACACTGAAATTAACCACCGATCATATTTCTCTAAATACTCTCCAACTATCCGTGAAAATTAGCGTTTTTTAATCCTTTAGCTGCTAAGGACGTATATATATATGTTTTTCCCATTCACTTCTAACACATCTGTTATTATTTCTCCTCTGTGGGTTAAAGATGTGTTAACACGTTATACATTGCTACTGTCACTGCTATAGGCGTACATTCACGTGTGTGACCTAGAAACAAAGAGTAGCTATTTTTAGCTCAGCCATAAGAGAGTATGTAGCAGCGAGAGGATTAAGACCATGATCAGCTATTTTTAAAAAACTTTTTCATGCCTGTCCAACAGCATTGACTATACAACATGGAAAATGGGGTCAGACTTCAACACTGCCAGCACAATCCAACTTTAACAAAATCAACTGTCAACAAAACCAAGCTATGAGAATTATTATGGAATCAGTGAGGTCTACCCTAATACAGGAAATGCTGAAGACTACAGGCCTACAACCAATGAAGGATATAAGAGACAGCAGAACAAAAAACAAGCAGAAAAGTTCAGGAGACTAGAAAATCACCCAATGTACCACAGAATGAATGGGCTAGGAAGGGACAGATTAAAACGAACCAACTTTCCATGGATAGCCAAGATAATGATAAAAAAAAGTCTATTTGTGAAGGTTGAAGAGTACAACCCAAAATAGAAATGTGTGACAGGTAGTGCCATATACATTCTTTTGTTCCAGTGGAAATTAACCCTAACCCTAGGGTTAACAATCAAGATGGAAGTGAATAGACAATAGACCCTAGAGTTAGTGAGAACTTAATCAATTAATACGCTAGAAATTATTTCAAAAGCTACAGACATTTCCACATGTCAAATTAAAATTCAATTTTTTTCAAAAATGTAAGATAGTACTTGTCTTTGTTGTTTTCTGAACTGAGATGGTAGTAGCTCTTGCAAATCTTGTTTCACACAGACTTCACAGCTCATTGTGATCTACCAAGTTCAGGAAGAAGCACTCAAGGACAGTAAATGGGGGTCAGCGTGCTCTGTGTCCTATGAGACAACTCGTTTCTTCCTGAGACGACAGAAAATTCATATAACAGCCAGGTACAATGAGTAACTTTAAATAGTACTAAAATCAAGAGATAGTATGATTGCCAACAACCAGAAGTATTCTGATTTATGAAAACATGAGGGACTAGGGTCTTTCTCTTCTTCTTCTTCCAACCAGGGCTGCAAGTTTTCACTTTTTTACCAGCCAGCGTCCAAGTGTAGAATCTACATGTTTTTCTACAGTTGTGGAAGGTTACCATAAAGGTATTGTTTACAGATTGGTGTGAGGGAGGGTTCTTGTCTATTGGTTTTGGTTACTAAACTGACGTCATTGCACTCCGGGCAGACCCATAGGTGCTCAGTCTCCCCAACAGACATCGAAGAGTATGCATACTGATAGTTCCTGTGGCTCGCTGATTAAACACACCTCTCACTCTGCCTCTCAGGCATCCAGTTTGACTTGAACAACGGGTAAGTCCAAACTGTCTAAATCGCTTTATCGATTCAACATCGATTTTAGTGTCCTCATCCAACAGACAGTCGTGAAGAGACCGAAGAATATCCCCTTATCCATCTTCAACTCCCCAACAATCAATACTGTTGATGCAAGCCTGTCCGCTCTCTCATTACCGTAAACACCTGCATGCCCAGGACAGTATATCCACGTAAGCCACTGGAGGTTAGAAACTTCTATAGACGACATCCACTCATGCGAAACCTGCCCTTCTGGATCTTGTGAAGCATCGACTGAGAGTCAGAGACAACAACTGCCCCAGTAAATGAAGTCCCAGAGATCCAATGGAGGGCAGCATAGCGACCTCAACCTCCACCCTGATACTAGAAGTAGTTGTCCTGTATGCCCCACTTCGCTCTGCAACAACCCTACCATGCGCATTAGCCAAGAAACCCCAGCCGGATCTCTCACCACGTTGAACCGACCCATCGGTATATACAACAACATCATCATCCCTTGCATTATCTTCTATCAGCTGCTTAACTGCGAGATCAGCCTTCATGTTGCCCCAATCTCTACATTCTCTTCCAAGAGTAATGATAACGTTGAGATAATTGGTCATGCTACCATCTGTTGGGATCCATTCTTCCCCTTTTGGTAGAGTCGCAACCGTAGTCACCTGGCCAATTGTTCTCTCAGCCTGGGTCATCCACTACATGCCACGCTTGATTCTCGTGCCCTTAATATCATTAGTGTTCTTGTGTAGTGGATGTCTCTTATCCGCAGTAACCCGCATATATGCCTTGGTTTGAGCAATTGCATGACGGGAGCGTAGTGACAGAAGGCCAAGCATATATCTCATCTTCACAATGGGGGTATCTCTAGTGCAGTCCAGGACTATACGCATACTTCATTCTGAACCCGTCTAGCTTTTGTAGTCCAGGACATTCAATTACTGCGTAAATTGTGTAAAGCATATTACTGTATAGATTACAAAGTTAGGCTGTGTAGCATATTACTGTGTAGATTACAAAGTGAGGCTGTGTAACATGTTACTGTATAGATTACAAAGTGAGGCTGTGTAGCATATTACTGTGTAGATTACAAAGTGAGGCTGTGTAGTATGTTACTGTATAGATTACAAAGTGAGGCTGTGTAGCACGTTACTGTGTAGTATGTTACTGTGTAGATTACAAAGTGAGGCTGTGTAACATGTTACTGTATAGATTACAAAGTGAGGCTGTGTAGTATGTTAGTATATAGATTACTGTATAGATTACAAAGTGAGGCTGTGTAGTATGTTACTGTGTAGCATGTTACTGTATAGATTACAAAGTGAGCTTGTATTTTTCATTTCTGTGTCCCATTTATTATCTTATCGTGATACAAGATGAATTATTTCTTCAGATAAATGTAATACTTCATATGACTTTCTTGTCTTCACCGTATTTCTATATGTTTTATAAATGTGCTGCTTCTTTATACTTTGTTTTATTGTATGTTTATGAAGGGAGACCTTTTGCTTGTTACAATGGATTTTTTCTGTAGTTTTGCTTCATTAAAACTGTGTATTCGTAGACTTGTACATTTACCACATATACTGTACTCTTAACAAAATAAACCTAGACTTGACCACATATACTGTACTCTTCACAAAATAAACCAAGACTTGACCACATATACTGTACTCTTAACAAAATAAACCTAAACTTGACCACATATACTGTACTCTTCACAAAATAAACCTAGACTTGATCAGAAAGAATCTGGCCATCAATGGCGGAATGCAGGAGGGCCATTCAGAATCAGGACTGTTTGATTCTGAACTCTACTTTGCTAGCGCATTTCCACCATGTTTGGTCAGGTATTTTCCGGTTTTGCTTGTCGAGCTACTGAGTTAGTGCTTGAGCAATGCTGTGAGCTATGAATCTTACATGGAATGCTTTTTGCTGTGTCAGCCATGCGTTTTTGTGTGTATTCAGAAAATGGCAGACAGCGGTTATGATGAACTGACTCAATCTGCTTTATGCAGTGATATTGCATGTGCAGATAGCTGGATTTTGTTGTGATTGATGTTCCCTCAAGCGAATTGCAGTTCAAGTGATGAATAGTTTTGTGTTGACACTTCAGCGACGGCCATATGCATTTATGCGATGCAGGTTGCTTTTTGTGGCGGTACGGCTGTTTCATTCTGGAATTAGTTCACACTCACAGGAGACAGTTCACAGTTGTTAGCATTTTGTGTGATTTTTTTTGGCACAGGAGACGGAACAATTATGGGGTGACCCGTTGCAGTGAAGCTGGAACCGTACATATGAACTATGAAGATATATTGTACTCTTAACAAAAGAAACCTAGAATTGACCAGAAATAATACACTTATTCTAAGAACACCAAAGTGAAGTCTAAATAATCATTTTGTTAAACCTCTATCTTGACAATTTGTTCATTTTTATTGATCAAACTATTTTGTCTGTGTGTGCTATTGGTTGCTTGTATATTTTAGACTGATAGAAAACTACCAGACATCAGGATCTAATATGCAACTACGTCTTATTGTAACCAACCCAACCAAATTGAAAGTAAAAGCTTCAGAATTCTGGTAAGTGTTTAACTAGAGCAGTAATAATACTTGTTCTAGCTATACTGGGAGTGCGGGGTTTACTCTTAAACTTCTAGTGTTTCACCTTTTATTTTTTTATGATGACTTGCTCCAATACTAACAGTCATATAGGTTTCCTTGCATTGAAAGACATGTTAAATATGATGACTTGCTCCAATACTAACAGTCATATAGGTTTCCTTGCATTGAAAGACATGTTAAATATGATGACTTGCTCCAATACTAACAGCCATATAGGTTTCCTTGCATTGAAAGACATGTTAAATATGATGACTTGCTCCAATACTAACAGTCATATAGGTTTCCTTGCATTGAAAGACATGTTAAATATGATGACTTGCTCCAATACTAACAGTCATATAGGTTTCCTTGCATTGAAAGACATGTTAAATATGATGACTTGCCCCAATACTAACAGTCATATAGGTTTCCTTGCATTGAAAGACATGTTAAATATGATGACTTGCCCCAATACTAACAGCCCTATAGGTTTCCTTGCATTGAAAGACATGTTAAATATGATGACTTGCCCCAATACTAACAGCCATATAGGTTTCCTTGCATTGAAAGACATGTTAAATATGATGACTTGCTCCAATACTAACAGCCATATAGGTTTCCTTGCATTGAAAGACATGTTAAATATGATGACTTGCCCCAATACTAACAGTCATATAGGTTTCCTTGCATTGAAAGACATGTTAAATATGATGACTTGCTCCAATACTAACAGCCATATAGGTTTCCTTGCATTGAAAGACATGTTAAATATGATGACTTGCTCCAATACTAACAGCCATATAGGTTTCCTTGCATTGAAAGACATGTTAAATATGATTTACTTGCCCCAATACTAACAGCCATATAGGTTTCCTTGCATTGAAAGACATGTTAAATATGATGACTTGCCCCAATACTAACAGCCCTATAGGTTTCCTTGCATTGAAAGACATGTTAAATATGATGACTTGCCAATACTAACAGCATATAGGTTTCCTTGCATTGAAAGACATGTTAAATATGATGACTTGCTCCAATACTAACAGCCATATAGGTTTCCTTGCATTGAAGACATGTTAAATATGATGACTTGCCCAATATAACAGCCATATAGGTTTCCTTGCATTGAAAGACATTTAAATATGTGACTTGCCCAATACTAACAGCCATATAGGTTTCCTTGCATTGAAAGACATGTTAAATATGATGACTTGCACTAACAATAGCTTAACATGCCTATAGCATAGGTTTCCTTGCATTGAAAGACATGTTAAATATGATGACTTGCCCCAATACTAACAGCATATAGGTTTCCTTGCATTGAAAGGGGGGGGGGGGGGGGGGGGGGGGGGGGGGGGGGGGGGGGGGGGGGGGGGGGGGGGGGGGGGGGGGGGGGGGGGGGGGGGGGGGGGGGGGGGGGGGGGGGGGGGGGGGGGGGGGGGGGGGGGGGGGGGGGGGGGGGGGGGGGGGGGGGGGGGGGGGGGGGGGGGGGGGGGGGGGGGGGGGGGGGGGGGGGGGGGGGGGGGGGGGGGGGGGGGGGGGGGGGGGGGGGGGGGGGGGGGGGGGGGGGGGGGGGGGGGGGGGGGGGGGGGGGGGGGGGGGGGGGGGGGGGGGGGGGGGGGGGGGGGGGGGGGGGGGGGGGGGGGGGGGGGGGGGGGGGGGGGGGGGGGGGGGGGGGGGGGGGGGGGGGGGGGGGGGGGGGGGGGGGGGGGGGGGGGGGGGGGGGGGGGGGGGGGGGGGGGGGGGGGGGGGGGGGGGGGGGGGGGGGGGGGGGGGGGGGGGGGGGGGGGGGGGGGGGGGGGGGGGGGGGGGACATTTAAAGCTTGCAATAACACCAAACCTAAAAATGAACCCACTAATAGTTTCTATGACATTTATATGTGACCAATATATGTTTCTTATGAACATAAATGTTATTATATAGGTTTTGCTAATTTAAATATGTATGTTCCTTGATTGAAAGACATAAATATGTGCATATAACACATTATTTCCTTGCATGAAAGCATGTTAATTTGCTCACAATAGTCAAGATAGGTTTCTTGCATTAAAGCATTAAATATGATGCTTGCATTGATCAAATATTTTTGCATTGAAATCTTAATATGGTTGGGAAAAAATTAATTATCACTTGAAAACACTATTAGATTTGTTCATCAGAATATATCGCATATAACATAAGGAAGAAAGAATATTATCTGCAACAAAAATTAGTGCCATGAAACTTAAATTTTAGGCAGCCAAACAATTGTGATGCCCCAAAAACATTATTCCTTACTATGAAAGGCTCATGGCAATTGCAAAACATAAAACCCTATTACACCTTACTTACTTGAAGAGACAGTCATAGTGTTGGCAATTAAACACAAATCCTACATTGAACTTATACTGTGAAGAGACAGCATGGAGTTCTGCATTAAACAACAAATATAACTTGCCCACTTAAAGAAGGTTTCTTGTAGCATATACTGAGTTGCAAAAAACACCACATAATGTTACTCTTACAGAAGAAAGAGCTCATGCAGAGTTTAACAAACACATACAGTAACCTTATATTACTCACATGAGAACTAATCTCTTAAACTTAGGTTTCACTTTATTTAAGACTTGATCCTAAACACTAAGGTGATGAAGCATTTAACAAGCTCCATAAAATCAAGCCACTGACCTACAGTTTAACTAACGGATAGTGGCCAAAACATACACTCATGACAAAAATGCAGATGGGGCAGTTACAACAACAATCAACACAAGGAAGAGCACATGCATTACTAGAAAACACCAAATTGTAAACACAAAGCACATCTCAAACTGTAGAGATGAACAAACACCTCATGCATTACACGTGAAAGACACATGCATCTCTGCATAAACAGAGACCTAGATGACCTCACAACAAAGCATTACTTGTGGAGAAGAGACAATATCAAAACTTTCACCTCATTAATGCAGTCCTCAATAACATCAATCCATAAACACCTTAACTAACCACAACAACCATTTTCTACTAGTTTTACCTTTTATTTTTATGATGACTTGCTCCAATACTAACAGTCATATAGGTTTCCTTGCATTGAAAGACATGTTAAATATGATGACTTGCCCCAATACTAACAGCCATATAGGTTTCCTTGCATTGAAAGACATGTTAAATATGATGACTTGCTCCAATACTAACAGCATATAGGTTTCCTTGCATTGAAAGACATGTTAAATATGATGACTTGCTCCAATACTAACAGTCATATAGGTTTCCTTGCATTGAAAGACATGTTAAATATGATGACTTGCTCCAATACTAACAGCCATATAGGTTTCCTTGCATTGAAAGACATGTTAAATATGATGACTTGCCCCAATACTAACAGTCATATAGGTTTCCTTGCATTGAAAGACATGTTAAATATGATGACTTGCTCCAATACTAACAGCCATATAGGTTTCCTTGCATTGAAAGACATGTTAAATATGATGACTTGCCCCAATACTAACAGCCATATAGGTTTCCTTGCATTGAAAGACATGTTAAATATGATGACTTGCTCCAATACTAACAGCCATATAGGTTTCCTTGCATTGAAAGACATGTTAAATATGATGACTTGCCCCAATACTAACAGTCATATAGGTTTCCTTGCATTGAAAGACATGTTAAATATGATGACTTGCTCCAATACTAACAGCCATATAGGTTTCCTTGCATTGAAAGACATGTTAAATATGATGACTTGCTCCAATACTAACAGCCATATAGGTTTCCTTGCATTGAAAGACATGTTAAATATGTTGACTTGCCCCAATACTAACAGCCATATAGGTTTCCTTGCATTGAAAGACATGTTAAATATGATGACTTGCCCCAATACTAACAGCCATATAGGTTTCCTTGCATTGAAAGACATGTTAAATATGATGACTTGCCCCAATACTAACAGCCGTATAGGTTTCCTTGCATTGAAAGACATGTTAAATATGATGACTTGCCCCAATACTAACAGCCATATAGGTTTCCTTGCATTGAAAGACATGTTAAATATGATGACTTGCCCCAATAGTAACAGCCATATAGGTTTCCTTGCATTGAAAGACATGTTAAATATGATGACTTGCCCCAATACTAACAGCCATATAGGTTTCCTTGCATTGGAAGACATCTTATATATGGTTGGGAAAGCAAATTAAATTGACTATCAAGCTATGAGAACAAGCACTACTATTTAGATATAATGGTTCATCCGAGTGGACCCATATATACACAGACGGATCATCAGACATGACAGCGAAGGAAAGGAGGGGCCGGAACCATCATTATACTCCAAGACGGCACCACACTAAAAAATTCAAGTGCCACTGGAGAACTCTCAACAAGTTTTAGAGCCGAACAACAGGCAATTGTGGATGCCTCAAAAACACTGTACACCTTACTACTGTGAGAAGGAGAGCAGCTCATGGCAGATGCTCGTGGCAGATTGCAACAACACAAACACCACATACATTGTACACCTTACTACTGTGAGAAGGAGGGGCAGCTCATGGCAGATTGCAACAACACAAACACCACATACATTGTACACCTTACTACTGTGAGAAGGAGAGCAGCTCATGGCAGATGCTCGTGGCAGATGCAACAACACAAACACACATACATTGACACCTTACTACTGTGAGAAGGAGAGCAGCTCATGGCAGATGCTCGTGGCAGATTGCAACAACACAAACACCACATACATTGTACACCTTGCTACTGTGAGAAGGAGAGCAGCTCATGGCAGATGCTAGTGGCAGATTGCAACAACACAAACACCAAATACTTTTACACCTTACTACTGTAAGAACGAGAGCAGCTCATGGCAGATTGCAACAACACAAACACCACATACACTGTACACCTTACTACTGTAATCCCAGACATCGAGACCGTAAGTTTACTCTTAAACTTCTAGTGTTTCACCTTTTTATTTTTTTTTTATGATGACTTGCTCCAATACTAACAGTCATATAGGTTTCCTTGCATTGAAAGACATGTAAATATGATGACTTGCTCCAATACTAACAGCCATATGGGTTTTCCCTGCATTGAAAGACATGTTAAATATGATGATTTTCCCAATACTAACAGTCATATAGGTTTCCTTGCATTGAAAGACATGTTAAATATGATGACTTGCTCAATACTAACAGCATATAGGTTTCCTTGCATTGAAAGACATGTTAAATATGATGACTTGCTCCAATACTAACAGCCATATAGGTTTCCTTGCATTGAAAGACATGTTAAATATGATGACTTGCCCCAATAGTAACAGCCATATAGGTTTCCTTGCATTGAAAGACATGTTAAATATGATGACTTGCCCCAATACTAACAGTCATATAGGTTTCCTTGCATTGAAAGACATGTTAAATATGATGACTTGCTCCAATACTAACAGCATATAGGTTTCCTTGCATTGAAAGACATGTTAAATATGATGACTTGCTCCAATACTAACAGTCATATAGGTTTCCTTGCATTGAAAGACATGTTAAATATGATGACTTGCCCCAATACTAACAGCCATATAGGTTTCCTTGCATTGAAAGACATGTTAAATATGATGACTTGCCCCAATACTAACAGCCATATAGGTTTCCTTGCATTGAAAGACATGTTAAATATGATGACTTGCCCCAATACTAACAGCCATATAGGTTTCCTTGCATTGAAAGACATGTTAAATATGATGACTTGCCCCAATACTAACAGTCATTATGGGTTTTCCCTTGCATTGAAAGACATGTTAAATATGATGACTTGCCCCAATACTAACAGTCATATAGGTTTCCTTGCATTGAAAGACATGTTAAATATGTTGACTTGCCCCAATACTAACAGCCATATAGGTTTCCTTGCATTGAAAGACATGTTAAATATGATGACTTGCTCCAATACTAACAGTCATATAGGTTTCCTTGCATTGAAAGACATGTTAAATATGATGACTTGCTCCAATACTAACAGTCATATAGGTTTCCTTGCATTGAAAGACATGTTAAATATGATGACTTGCCCCAATACTAACAGCCATATAGGTTTCCTTGCATTGAAAGACATGTTAAATATGATGACTTGCCCCAATACTAACAGCCATATAGGTTTCCTTGCATTGAAAGACATGTTAAATATGATGACTTGCCCCAATACTAACAGTCATATAGGTTTCCTTGCATTGAAAGACATTTAAATATGTGACTTGCTCCAATACTAACATTATATAGGTTCTTGCATTGAAAGACATATTAATATATGATCTTGCCCAAATATAACAGATCATATAGGTTCTTGCATTGAAAGACATGTTAAATATGATGACTTGCTCCAATACTAACAGCATTATAGGTTTCCTTGATTAAAGACATGTTAAATATGATGACTTGCTCCAATACTAACACCACATAGGTTTCCTTGCATTGAAAGACATTAAATATGTTGATTGCCAAACAACAGCCATATAGGTTTCCTTCATTGAAAGACATGTTACAGATTGATGGCTTGCCCAATACTAACACCATATAGTTTCCTTGCATTGAAAGACATGTTAATATGATGACTTGCCCAATTTACAACAAACCGTATAGTTTCCTTGCATTGAAAGACATGTTAAATGGAGATTGCCCCAATCCCTAACAGCCCTTTATAGGTTTCCTGCATTGAAAGACATGTTAAATATGATGACTTGCCCCAATAGTAACAGCCATATAGGTTTCCTTGCATTGAAAGACATGTTAAATATGATGACTTGCTCCAATACTAACAGCCATATAGGTTTCCTTGCATTGAAAGACATCTTATATATGGTTGGAAAGCAAATTAAATTGACTATCAAGCTATGAGAACAAGCACTACTATTTAGATATAATGGTTCATCCCGAGTGGACCCATATATACACAGACGGATCATCAGACATGACAGCGAAGGAAAGGAGGGCCGAACCATCATTATACTCCAAGACGGCACCACACTAAAAAATTCAAGTGCCACTGGAGAACTCTCAACAAGTTTTAGAGCCGAACAACAGGCAATTGTGGATGCCTCAAAAACACTGTACACCTTACTACTGTGAGAAGGAGAGCAGCTCATGGCAGATTGCAACAACACAAACACCACATACATTGTACACCTTACTACTGTGAGAAGGAGAGCAGCTCATGGCAGATGCTCGTGGCAGATTGCAACAACACAAACACCACATACATTGTACACCTTACTACTGTGAGAAGGAGAGCAGCTCATGGCAGATGCTCGTGGCAGATTGCAACAACACAAACACCACATACATTGTACACCTTACTACTGTGAGAAGGAGAGCAGCTCATGGCAGATGCTCGTGGCAGATTGCAACCACAAACACCAAATACATTGTACACCTTACTACTGTAGAACGAGAGCAGCTCATGGCAGATTGCAACAACACAAACACCACATACACTGTACACCTTACTACTGTAATCCCAGACATCGAGACCGTAAGTTTACTCTTAAACTTCTAGTGTTTCACCTTTTTATTTTTTTTTTATGATGACTTGCTCCAATACTAACAGTCATATAGGTTTCCTTGCATTGAAAGACATGTTAAATATGATGACTTGCTCCAATACTAACAGCCATATAGGTTTCCTTGCATTGAAAGACATCTTATATATGGTTGGAAAGCAAATTAAATTGACTATCAAGCTATGAGAACAAGCACTACTATTTAGATATAATGGTTCATCCCGAGTGGACCCATATATACACAGACGGATCATCAGACATGACAGCGAAGGAAAGGAGGGGCCGGAACCATCATTATACTCCAAGACGGCACCACACTAAAAAATTCAAGTGCCACTGGAGAACTCTCAACAAGTTTTAGAGCCGAACAACAGGCAATTGTGGATGCCTCAAAAACACTGTACACCTTACTACTGTGAGAAGGAGAGCAGCTCATGGCAGATGCTCGTGGCAGATTGCAACAACACAAACACCACATACATTGTACACCTTACTACTGTGAGAAGGAGAGCAGCTCATGGCAGATTGCAACAACACAAACACCACATACATTGTACACCTTACTACTGTGAGAAGGAGAGCAGCTCATGGCAGATGCTCGTGGCAGATTGCAACAACACAAACACCACATACATTGTACACCTTACTACTGTGAGAAGGAGAGCAGCTCATGGCAGATGCTCGTGGCAGATTGCAACAACACAAACACCACATACATTGTACACCTTACTACTGTGAGAAGGAGAGCAGCTCATGGCAGATGCTCGTGGCAGATTGCAACAACACAAACACCACATACATTGTACACCTTACTACTGTAATCCCAGACATCGAGACCGAAACTGAGGAAACAAGTTCTAAAAACTAAAACACTGGATCACATCAACAATCAATTTCCAACTTCACAGTCAACGCATTCCTTCACCCATGGATCTTCAGAGGAAGCAGTAAGTCAAACAGGAGCTGGAATACATATACAAATGCCAAACAGCTCTAAACTAGAACATTCAGTTTAAGGTGTTGATATAAAGATGTAACCTCAAAAAGAACTAAAACATTCAGTTGCTACTGGAGAACTCTCAACAAACTACATGACAGAACTGCCTACAATCATAGAGGCCACAAAGATACTGAAAGAACAAAGACTTTGAGGATCAAATATGACCCTAATATGTGACTGTATGACTGCTCTCCAGACTATCCAAAAAGAACCTGGTGACCTCTTAACAAGAACTGCTATTGAACATCTAAACCAACATTAAAATAACACTGCAATAGATTACAGTACACTGATAACTGAGGCAGCTGGTATACTTGCAAAAACAGGGACAAAAAAGGAACAATCCTACCACAGATTCTCACTGAAGGAAGCAAAAACACATATCAAAGTAAAATACAAGGACAATACAAATGTGAATGGAGTCATAGAACAGACAGTACACACAAGCCCCTATCTTAAAGGTAAACAGAAACCAACAAACCACCATCTTTAGGTTCCGCATAGGACACAAGTCCATCTCCATAAACAGAGAGCTGAACAAACTGACTATTGCACATGCCAAATGGCCTCAGGCTCCTGAATGCATCCTTGAAACTCATCACTTCCTCAATTATTTAAGGTCTCAGATGTGGCCATATTTTCTTTAGCAAACTTCTTCAATCTCTGGTCATGCGCTTAATTTACTGTAGACCACAGACTGGGCAGTCAGCTTCAGGTCTGTCAGGTTTCCCAAAGCTTAGTTTTCAGGTCGACTGGATGTGGCGACATGTTGCTTCTCAGATGTGGCCATATGAGACTAATCTGAAAGAGAAATTGTGGGCCACCTGTTCGTGGAAGAAACGATTGAAGATTTTTAAAAATTCCTGAATCATTTTATAAAGGTCCTGGTTCACAAACCATGCAAAAAGAGTTTCTTACTAGACTAGTTTAAATCTACATTTGGTATCTGTACTAGATTCATGTATAGTTGGAGTCTGTACTAGATTCATGTATAGTAGGAGTGTACTAGATTCATGTATAGTAGGAGTCTGTACTAGATTCATGTATATTAGGAGTCTGTACTAGATTCATGTATAGTTGGAGTCTGTACTAGACTCATGTATAGTAGGAGACCAACAAGTCTGAAAAGTTCCTCTTCATGAAGATCTGCCCATGAACCATAAGATAGTTTTGTGTGAACTGTGGCAGTGTGGTATTATAGCTTTATTCTTTCTTTAAGCATATTGACACCAAGAAGAAGTGTACACACAAGAAGAATAGTTTTCTTATTGGAATTCACTCATTTAACAAATGTTTGTTATTTCTGCTTATTGTTTTCTTCAAGCTACTACGCTACCTGAAGTTGTATGTACGTGAGAAGATGGCTGACAAGATGTTGGATAACATGGAATATAACAGTGATGTCTTTCATATAGCTCCAGAGAATGGTCCTCATATTGTTTACAGTAGAGGAGATCTCGCAGTTTTGACATTGACAGGTATGTACTTCTTGTCAGTCAGACTTTCATCTTGTCATAAACAGTGTTGTCTTATAGTCACTTGTGCAGTCATGGGAAGCTTAAGTTTCTATTGTTGTAGCAAGAAATACATGGAGAAGAGATTTAAAAGAACTAGAAGGAGCTCCTTGGCTGTGAAGCATTGACATTTAACAAGAAAGTGGAAAACATATATCTGCTTTTAAATATCGAAATAGGGGAAGACTGCAGTAAAACTTGGTAAATAGTGAAACACGGACAAACAAAGTACTATAGTTTTACAAAATACATAAACAGTGACGATAAACAGCAACGCTTCGACCAACAAGGCCTTTATCAAGCAAATGAACAAACAGGAGTGACAAATTAAAATGAAACACAAATGGACGACCAAATACCAACGTATCTAAGGAAAATCTGGAATAAAACGAATAACAAATAAATGTAACACAAAAACACACATAAAAACTAGAAATAGAAAAGAAACAATGAAACATCTAGTAAATATATAACTTGAATACATGCAACATATACCCATATAGATTACAAAGCATGGAAGAGAAAGTACTAAGAAGCATAAGAATGTAATACATGCAACATATACCCATAGAGATTACAAAGCATGGGAAGAGAAAGTACTAAGAAGCATAAGAATGTAATACGTTGAGCCCAGGTGGTCGCAAGGTACCATACAAAGAAATCAACCGATTCTGCAGAGCAAATCGACTACGATCATCAGAGGAACATGATCGGATGGATGTGACCTGGACATCGCAAGCTCCTGAATGGCCAGTAAATGGGTAGCTACAGGGGTCACAGAGCATTGGCGGATATCGCGCAAGTGTTGGGCGAATCGGTCACTGAGTCTCCTGCCGGTTTCCCAATATAGGCCTTGTTGCACCGCTTGCAGATAATGGCATAGATAATATTACGGACTCGACATGAAACTGTCTTCAACAACGAACGTGGCTTTTGGAAAAGACACCGCAGGGTCTGTATTACATAAGCACAAGTGTTGCAGCGCCGACGGCCACACTGGATGGTGCCAAATGACTCTGGATGTTAGGCTTGAGGCGACGTAACCAACATATCCTTAAGGCTTCTGTCCCGTCTGTACGCCACCAAAGGATAGTGTTGGAAGATTGAACGTGTATCAGGATCAGACTGAAGAATGGAGAGATGACGGAATAAGACTTTCTTCACAAGGGAACTATGAGGGTGGAAAGTTAAGACAAGTTTCACCCTGTCAGAATTGGAAGTTCTATGCTGGTTAGAGAGAGCCTCCTGGCGAGAAATTTGCTGAACGCGCCGCATAGCAGAAGCAAGCACCTTATCCGGGTATAAGCGCTACGAAAGAAATCCAGCATCTCGTGAGCTCTATCGAGGAAATCGTCTATTGAGTTGTTGCCTGGCAGGACTTACCGCCTCTTCCTCCTTGATGTGTGCTCATTGTACACCTCCATACCTCATTCCGACGGACTTCAAGCTCTCCAGTTCTTTCGACAGGAGAACTAACCCACTTGTCTCCACCTCGGCTCTCCTTCGCCTTGCAGAACTAGTTCTAACTCTCAACTCCTTTCAGTTCAATGACCAGTTCTTTGAGCAGATCAGTGGGTCCCATGGGTACTAAAATGGGACCCAGTTATGCTTGTCTATTCATGGGTCATCTTGAGCACCTAGTATGGAATTCCTATGATGGCCCTCTTCCGTCTGTGTATCATAGATACATTGATGATTGTATTGGCATTACCGATATGCCTGAAGCCGATTTGTCACGCTCATTAATTTCATTAATGTCTTCAATCCCGCTATTCGGTTTACATCTCACATCTCTACCTCTTGTGTCAACTTTCTTGACATCACTATCACTATCAGCCTATCCACCATCACTACATCAGTATACTACAAGCCTACTGATGCACATAGTTTTTTTCTTTATACCTCTTCCCATTCCCAGGCTTGTCGTGATTCTTTACCATTCTCTCAATCTTGCCTCGTCGCCTCTGTAGCGAGGACGACGATTTCCCCGATAGAGCTCACGAGATGCTGGATTTCTTTCGTAAGCGCTTATACCCGGATAAGGTGCTTGCTTCTGCTATGCGGCGCATTCAGCAAATTTCTCGCCAGGAGGCTCTCTCAACCAGCATAGAACTTCCAATTCTGACAGGGTGAAACTTGTCTTAACTTTCCACCCTCATAGTTCCCTTGTGAAGAAAGTCTTATTCCGTCATCTCTCCATTCTTCAGTCTGATCCTGATACACGTTCAATCTTCCAACACTATCCTTTGGTGGCGGACAGACGGGACAGAAGCCTTAAGGATATGTTGGTTCACAGTCGCCTCAAGCCTAACATCCAGTCATTTTGGCACCATCCAGTGTGGCCGGCGGCGCTGCAACACTTGTGCTTATGTAATACAGACCCGCACAGTGTCTTTTCCAAAAACCACGTTCGTTGTTGAAGACAGTTTCACGTGCCAGTCCCGTAATATTATCTATGCCATTATCTGCAAGCGGTGCAACAAGGCCTATATTGGGAAACCGCAGGAGACTCAGTGACCGATTCGCCCAACACTTGCGCGGGTATACGCCAATGCTCTGTGACCCTGTAGCTACCCATTTACTGGCATTCAGGAGCTTGCAATGTCCAGGTCACATCCATCCGATCATGTTCCTCTGATGATCGTAGTCGATTTGCTCTGCAGAATCGGTTGATTTCTTTGTATGGTACCTTGCGACCACGCGGGCTCAACGGATTACATTCTTATGCTTCTTAGTACTTTCTCTTCCCATGCTTTATAATCTATATGGGTATATGTTGCATGTATTCAAGTTATATATTTACTAGATGTTTCATTGTTTCTTTTCTATTTCTAGTTTTTATGTGTGTTTTTGTGTTACATTTATTTCGTTATTCGTTTTATTCCAGATTTTCCTTAGATACGTTGGTATTTGGTCGTCCATTTGTGTTTCATTTTAATTTGTCACTCCTGTTTGTTCGCTTGCTTGATAAAGGCCTTGTTGGTCAAACGTTGCTGTTTATCGTCACTGTTTATGTATTTTGTAAAACTATAGTACTTTGTACGTGCTTTTAAATATAAGTGTTACAGAAGAGTCCTCTGTATATCATGGACAGTAAAGAAAAAAATAGATCTATCCAGAAAGAACTCAAAATCAAAGAAAACTGGCTGATGCTACAAATAAGAATGAGAAAATTGAAGTATTTTGAATATATAAAGAGACATGAAGGGCTGGAGAAAACCATCATGAACGGAGACATCCCGGCAAGCAGCAGAAAAGCAAGACTACGGAGAAGAGGGAACTGATGGTTTGAGCATGATGCCTGCCGAGGCAGGACATCTGGCCCATGAGAGAGAGACATTCCAAAGGACTGTTAATATGGCAAAGTTCTGCTCAGGCAAGCTATTTGATTATGATTAAAGGGGTTTAAAGTCGAAGGATTGACTTCATTGCACCGGTTTTTCCCCATATGGCTCAGTCCTCTCCACAGAAATGGCATGCAACCTGCAGAGTATTGCACAAAGCACGTAACTCCGTAGCTCCAGCAACAATCCTAGGTGTCTCTGGAAAAAACTGCTCGTAAACAGAACTGCGCTGTCCGGATTCAAACCTACAACCTTTGACTCGCATGGCAAATGGCATAACCACTTAGCCACAGAGACCACCGCTTTGATGATGATGAGAAAGAGCTTCAGGAGATAGCTAAAGATAGGAAGACTTGGCATGCACAGGTTGAAGCCTCAATCAGGGTTAAAAAGAGATGAGAGAAAGAGAGAAGAATGCACTGAAGATGTCAGTGTGTTGTAGGATGGACTATGAGTGGTAGTACAGAGGTTTTCTTGAACATTGTTGTTTGAGGTCTTGTCGTTTAGGCTAACGTTGGTCCCTGTTGTAACATAGGTTCGATTTGCATTCCATGACCTCTTCTACATAATATCCATATCCGCCTAAAGCCTTGATTGATGATTTCTTGATTGTCGATGATGCTGTCAGGATGGCGGTGGTGATCAATTAATGATGATGGTAACATGAGAGTACAATAGAACTATCAACTCATTCTTGAAGATTTTTATATTTGTTTATTAGTGATGTTATTTACACGGCTTCTAAAACGCCTCCTTTATAAGTCGTGTATATTTTCTACTCTGTTCCTAGACAGTCACTCTGTCATTTCTGCTTTCTATGTAGATGTCTCGTTGTTATGTGTTGCGCTTCTGCTTAGAGAGTGCAACACATAGTCTACTAAATTATATATATCCTATAAACTAAACTACTTGTCTGGTCTACTGGCTACCCCTGGAGCCTCCTTGAGCTACTCTACAAGTGTACACCTCAAAAAGAACTGGTCATCATTTTGGTTGTTGAAGTAAACACAATTGGACATTTAAAAGTGATGAAAAGATAGTTCTGATACAGAACTGCCAGAGTTAATGACTTTGAAAGCAGAATTGCCTGATGTAATAAGAACAGTGAACAGAAATTCCTGAGCTAATAACTTGTAATACAGTCAACAGAGCTGATTAACAGCACTAAGGCATTACACAGGGAGAAGAATATACAAGAGAGGACTTATGACTAGAAATACATTTCCAGATGTATTTTTGTGCCAGTGCCTAGCTTGTACATCATTATATGGCAGTGACCAGCAAGAGTTCTGCTGACCACACATCATCACATTGACTAAACTGATACACCTACTACTGACCACACATCATCACATTGGCTAAACTGATACACCTACTGCTGACCACACATCATCACATTGGCTAAACTGATACACCTACTGCTGACCACACATCATCACATTGACTAAACTGATACACCTACTGCTGACCACACATCATCACATTGACTAAACTGATACACCTACTGCTGACCACACATCATCACATTGGCTAAACTGATACACCTACTACTGACCACACATCATCACATTGACTAAACTGATACACCTACTACTGACCACACATCATCACATTGACTAAACTGATACACCTACTACTGACCACACATCATCACATTGGCTAAACTGATACACCTACTGCTGACCACACATCATCACCTTGCCTAACTGGTACACCTACTGCTGACCACACATCATCACATTGACTAAACTGATACACCTACTACTGACCACACATCATCACATTGACTAAACTGATACACCTACTACTGACCACACATCATCATATTGGCTAAACTGATACACCTACTACTGACCACACATCATCACATTGACTAAACTGATACACCTACTACTGACCACACATCATCACATTGACTAAACTGATACACCTACTACTGACCACACATCATCACATTGACTAAACTGATACACCTACTACTGACCACACATCATCACATTGACTAAACTGATACACCTACTGCTGACCACACATCATCATATTGGCTAAACTGGTACACCTACTGCTGACCACACATCTTCACATTGACTAAACTGATACACCTACTACTGACCACACATCATCACATTGACTAAACTGATACACCTACTGCTGACCACACATCATCACATTGGCTAAACTGATACACCTACTGCTGACCACACATCATCACATTGACTAAACTGATACACCTACTGCTGACCACACATCATCACATTGACTAAACTGATACACCTACTGCTGACCACACATCATCACATTGACTAAACTGATACACCTACTGCTGACCACACATCATCACGTTGCTCAACTGGTACACCTACTGCTGACCACACATCATCACGTTGCCTAACTGGTACACCTACTGCTGACCACACATCATCACATTGACTAAACTGATACACCTACTACTGACCACACATCATCACATTGACTAACTGGTACACCTACTGCTGACCACACATCATCACATTGACTAAACTGATACACCTACTACTGACCACACATCATCACATTGACTAAACTGATACACCTACTACTGACCACACATCATCACATTGACTAAACTGATACACCTACTACTGACCACACATCATCACATTGACTAAACTGATACACCTACTGCTGACCACACATCATCACGTTACCTAACTGGTACACCTACTGCTGACCACACATCATCACGTTGCCTAACTGGTACACCTACTGCTGACCACACATCATCACGTTGCCTAACTGGTACACCTACTGCTGACCACACATCATCACGTTGCCTAACTGGTACACCTACTGCTGACCACACATCATCACATTGCCTAACTGGTACACCTACTGCTGACCACACATCATCACGTTGCCTAACTGGTACACCTACTGCTGACCACACATCATCACATTGACTAAACTGATACACCTACTACTGACCACACATCATCACATTGACTAAACTGATACACCTACTGCTGACCACACATCATCACATTGGTTAAACTGATACACCTACTGCTGACCACA
The DNA here is from genome assembly GCA_020796225.1 of Arion vulgaris. NCBI lineage: Eukaryota > Metazoa > Mollusca > Gastropoda > Stylommatophora > Arionidae > Arion > Arion vulgaris. The sequence continues at coordinate 80,634,575 of CM036757.1, read as the reverse complement.
CATCATCACATTGGCTAAACTGATACACTTTCCATGAACACTAAAATGGCTACGCATGTTTTTTCGGAGACTCAATGAGTATGCTCATAAAGATTGAAACAAGCTGGGTTCATAGATAATGGTTGAAGACACTGAGGAGGTCTAGACTAACAAAAATCAGTTTTATTTTGGTGCCAGGGCATGCAGATGTAAGGGGAAATGAATGTGCCGATGGCTTGCAGGAGTGACTGCTGTAAAAAGCGGGCAAACAATGGATTGGCTGATATTCTAAATTCCATAATGGAGAGAGAGGACGTTATTCAAGTAATAGTGATGAATGTACAACACTAACCAGACTGCAAGAATACCAAGTCAAATGTGGTGTAGCTAGACAAGAACACTATACTGGTAGCCAAAAAGACATAGTAAACCAACAAAGAAATGGTGTCGTTATAATCTCCACATGCTGAGAGACATACTGAGGAGATCGGAATACTTATGGACTAATTGATTCGACATGCTGTGATGATGATCTAACGACTAAACTTAAATGAAAACACATCATCACGTAGACTAAACCGATACACTTACAGACTGAACTTCTCAAGACAGACTTAACTTCTCAAGACTGCTTAACTTCTCAAGACAGGCTTGACTTCTCAAGACAGACTGAACTTCCCAAGACAGGCTTAACTTCTCAAGACAGGCTTAACTTCTCAAGATAGGCTTAACTTCTCAAGACAGACTTAACTTCTCAAGACAGGCTTGACTTCTCAAGACAGGATTGACTTCTCAAGAGAAACTTAACCTCTGAACAATTCATTTTGAACTGTAGCCTAGAGCTAGACCAGTTGCAAATTCCTCTACGAGAAAGACTATTGGGAGAGGATACTGAAACAGATATACCACCATCTGTTGTTGGGACACATGTTAAGGTAATATTTATTCCAATAATTACACTGTTTGACACACACCTTTTGTTTCATGGTAGGGTTCGGCTTTCATGTTAGGGTTCGGCTTTCATGGTAGGGTTTGGGTTTCATGGTAGGGTTCAGTTTTCATGGTAGGGTTCTGCTTTCATGGTAGGGTTCTGCTTTCATGGTGGGGTTTGGCTTTCATGGTGGGGTTCGGCTTTCATGGTAGCCAATGGTTGTTTCTAACACCAGATGGTAAATTAACCTGTGGAAGACCAAAAACAACCTGGAGGAGAAGAGTGGAACAGGAACTGATAGGAATGAATCACTGCTGAAACATGATACAGAGGATGGTCTGGAACATGATACAGAGGGTGTAGAATGTGGTAGTGGGTATATGAAGGGTAGAATGTGGTAGTGGGTATTTGAAGGTAGAATGTGGTAGTTCATCACACTGCACAACTGTTTCATGTCAAGCTAGACCCATTGATGTGACTCTGTCTATCATCACACTACACAACTGTTTCATGTCAAGCTAGACCTACTTAACATTGATGTGACTGTCTATCATCACACTGCACAACTGTTTCATGTCATGCTAGACCTACTTAACATTGATGTGACTCTGTCTATCATCACACTACACAACTGTTTCATGTCATGCTAGACCTACTTAACATTGATGTGACTCTGTCTATCATCACACTACACAACTGTTTCATGTCAAGCTAGACCTACTTCTTCTTTGCGTTCATTCTTACGACCAATTTTAATCACTCTTTGTGATATGTTTGATCTTTGCCAAGAACGTGTATACGTTGCACATTGGTTTGTAGGCCCCTAAACGCATAGACTTCCACACCTTTAGGACATGTGCATCCGATTTCAGCCAAACCTCCTTAGTCGTCTCTTACGACATGCATGGCAGGTAACAGTGGTTCTATTCTTTACACCCCAAATTTTTGCCCCGATAACCACTCGGGCTGCTAGACCTACTTAACATTGATGTAACTGTCTATCATCACACTGCACAACTGTTTCATGTCATGCTAGACCTACGTAACATTGATGTGACTCTGTCTATCATCACACTACACAACTGTTTCATATCAAGCTAGACCTACTTAACATTGATGTGACTCTGTCTATCATCACACTGTACAACTGTTTCATATCAAGCTAGTCCTACTTAACATTGATGTGACTGTCTATCATCACACTGCACATCTGTTGCATGTCATGCTAGACCTACTTAACATTGATATGACTCTGTCTATCATCACACTGCACATCTGTTGCATGTCATGCTAGACCTACTTAACATTGATGTGACTCTGTCTATCATCACACTGCACAACTGTTGCATGTCATGCTAGACCTACTTAACATTGATGTGACTCTGTCTATCATCACACTGCACAACTGTTTCATATCAAGCTAGTCCTACTTAACATTGATGTGACTCTGTCTATCATCACACTGCACATCTGTTGCATGTCATGCTAGACCTACTTAACATTGATGTGACTGTCTATCATCACACTGCACAACTGTTTCATGTCAAGCTAGACCTACTTAACATTGATGTGACTCTGTCTATCATCACACTGCACATCTGTTGCATGTCATGCTAGACCTACTTAACATTGATGTGACTCTGTCTATCATCACACTGCACAACTGTTGCATGTCATGCTAGACCTACTTAACATTGATGTGACTCTGTCTATCATCACACTGCACAACTGTTGCATGTCATGCTAGACCTACTTAACATTGATGTGACTGTCTATCATCACACTGCACAACTGTTTCATGTCAAGCTAGACCTACTTAACATTGATGTGACTGTCTATCATCACACTGCACAACTGTTTCATATCAAGCTAGTCCTACTTAACATTGATGTGACTCTGTCTATCATCACACTGCACATCTGTTGCATGTCATGCTAGACCTACTTAACATTGATGTGACTCTGTCTATCATCACACTGCACAACTGTTGCATGTCATGCTAGACCTACTTAACATTGATGTGACTCTGTCTATCATCACACTGCACAACTGTTGCATGTCATGCTAGACCTACTTAACATTGATGTGACTGTCTATCATCACACTGCACAACTGTTTCATGTCAAGCTAGACCTACTTAACATTGATGTGACTGTCTATCATCACACTGCACAACTGTTTCATGTCAAGCTAGTCCTACTTAACATTGATGTGACTCTGTCTATCATCACTCTGCACAACTGTTGCATGTCATGCTAGACCTACTTAACATTGATGTGACTGTCTATCATCACACTGCACAACTGTTTCATGTCAAGCTAGTCCTACTTAACATTGATGTGACTCTGTCTATCATCACTCTGCACAACTGTTGCATGTCATGCTAGACCTACTTAACATTGATGTGACTGTCTATCATCACACTGCACAACTGTTTCATGTCAAGCTAGACCCATTGATGTGACTCTGTCTATCATCACACTGCACAACTGTTTCATGTCAAGCTAGACCTACTTAACATTGATGTGACTCTCTGTCTACAGAATCAATATCAACTAGAAATAACTATTGTATTTGAGAACAACTATAGAAAAGTCTTCAACTTGAAAGTACCAGGTGTTCTGCCAGAGAAGAATCAACAGGTTTGTCAAGTTTGGAAATCATCATTTTTCAGACATCAATTTTCTATGTGTGCTTTCCTACAGTGTTGACATTTTTTATTTTTGTTTGTGTATAGTATACTTTGTTTGATGGTGACTTTTGTTTGATTTAGTTATACTTTGTTTGTTGGTGACTTTTAGTTGATTTAGTTATACTTTGATGGTGACTTTTGACTGATTTAGTTATACTTTGTTTGTTGGTAACTTTTGGTTGATTTAGTTATACTTTGTTTGTTGGTGACTTTTGGTAGATTTAGTTATACTTTGTTTGTTGGTGACTTTTGGTTGATTTAGTTATACTTTGTTTGATGGTGACTTTTGGTTGATTTAGTTATACTTTGTTTGATGGTGACTTTTGGCTGATTTAGTTATACTTTGTTTGATGGTGACTTTTGTTTGATTTAGTCTGTAGCTATACCTTGTTTCATTTAGTCAGTAGTTGTACTTTTGTTTGATTTAGTCTGTAGTTATACTTTTGTTTCATTTAGTCTGTAGTTATACTTTGTTTGATTTAGTCTGTAGTTATACTTTGTTTGATTTAGTCTGTAGTTATACTTTTGTTTGATTTAGTCTGTAGTTATACCTTGTTTGATTTAGTCTGTAGTTATACTTTGTTTGATTTAGTCTGTAGTTATACTTTGTTTCATTTAGTCTGTAGTTATACTTTTGTTTCATTTAGTCTGTAGTTATACTTTGTTTCATTTAGTCAGTAGTTATACTTTTGTTTCATTTAGTCTGTAGTTATACTTTTGTTTCATTTAGTCTGTAGTTATACTTTTGTTTGATTTAGTCTGTAGTTATACTTTTGTTTCATTTAGTCTGTAGTTATACTTTTGTTTGATTTAGTCTGTAGTTATACTTTTGTTTGATTTAGTCTGTAGTTATACTTTTGTTTGATTTAGTCTGTAGTTATACTTTGTTTCATTTAGTCTGTAGTTATACTTTTGTTTTATTTAGTCTGTAGTTATACTTTTGTTTTATTTAGTCTGTAGTTATACTTTGTCAATATAGTTTCATTCATATTTCATCTCTGGAAGATATCATAGAATCTAGAGATCATAGACTTTGTCAGTTTAATGGGGGAATATATTGAATAATTAGGAGAAAGACTTAAGAATCTGGTCTCACAAAAATGCTGACATTTTCATTGAGATCTGATCTCACAGAAGACTGATGTTACGTTGACCATACAGTAAGAAACTTCTTGCATAAATTTTTCTTGTCTGGATTTCTTTCTCAAGTCTTTTAGAAAATTGATTTCTTGCATAAATTTGTCTTCAAGTCTAGATTTCTGTAATATTCGAAGTCTTCATATAAAAATCTTTAGTTCTCAGTACATGTGCGTGTCAAGTCTACATGTGTGTGTCAAGTCTACATGTGCGTGTCAAGTCTACATGTGCGTGTCAAGTCTACATGTGCGTGTCAAGTCTACATGTGCGTGCCAAGTCTACATGTGCGTGTCAAGTCTACATGTGTGTGTCAAGTCTACATATCTGTATCAAGCATACATGTGCATGTCAAGTCTGCATGTGTGTCCCAAGTCTACATGTCTGTATCAAGTCTACACATTTGTCCCAAGTCTACACGTGTGTATCAAGTCTACATGTGCGTGTCAAGTCTACAATTGACTTCTGGTATAAATTTCTTCTCATCTGGTTTTTCTTTTAAATAGTTCAGAAATTGGTCTCTTGCATGAATTTTTCTTCATGTCTGGAATTCTCAAATATTCTAGTTCCTCATGTCAAATCTCAAGTTCTCTTTTTATGTGTGTGTCAAGTCTACAATTTAGACTTTTTCGATTTTCATCTTGGTTTTCTCTGCCTGAGAATAAATTCCTCTCTAGGTCCCTATCAGAGCTACCCGGTCGTGTTTCTCTTTTTGCCTGGCTTCAGCTGCTCTGTCTACCTCCCAGGTTCCTCTTCGACTGATCTCTCGTGTTCATCTGTTCTGTTTCTCACATTCTTGTCTATATTCTCTACATTCTTTGTTTATATATCTCATGATTGAAAAATCACAATTCACTGATCAGTAAACTTCCTTGTCCCAGACTTCTCAGGCGCTCGTAATCGGTAAACTTCCATGTCCCAAACTTCTCAGGCGCTTGTGGTCGGTAAACTTCCTTGTCCCAGACTTCTCAGTCGCTCGTGGTCGGTAAACTTCCTTGTCCCAGACTTCTCAGTCGCTCGTGGTCGGTAAACTTCTTTCCTAAAATAATTCTGAATCTCATCCTGGTTGGTCAACGAAGAACCAAACTGAAATGTTCTCAATTTTGAATCTTCCCCTGACTAGCTAACCTCAAGGCTGTGACTGCAGGATGATTGTCTCTAACTTGAGTAAGATTTGAATCTTCCTGACTAGCTAACCTCGAGGCTGTGACTGCAGGATGATTGTTTCTAACTTGAGTAAGATTTGAATCTTCCTGACTAGCTAACCTCAAGACTGTGACTGCAGGATGATTGTTTCTACCTTGATTAAGATTTCCTAACCTTTTACTTGTCCTCTTAATTAACGCTTGGAAAAACCATTAGGTTTATTTGGTTAAATTCTCGACTGTCGACCTTCTTTGTATTACAATTTAACGACCTGGTCCACACCGCAAGGATAAGGAGGAAAATGTGGTTTTGGGTGGTGATAACAATACTGTTACATTTGTAATTTGTATGTGAGAATATTTGATCATACACATCATCTTGTCAGTTTGTGATATTCTTGCTCTGCTGACATTCTTATCATATATACATTTATATGTCATTGTTTTTGTATTAACTAGCACAAGTTTCATTGTCAGATCTAGCTAGTCATGTCAAGATTATTATATCTTCCATTCTTGTTGTATTAGCTAGCATAAGTTTCATTGTCAGATCTAGCTAGTCATGTCAAGATTATTATATCTTCCATTCTTGTTGAAATTAGCTAGCACAAGTTTCATTGTCAGATCTAGCTAGTCATGTCAAGATTATTATATCTTCCATTCTTGTTGTATTAGCTAGCATAAGTTTCATTGTCAGATCTAGCTAGTCATGTCAAGATTATTATATCTTCCATTCTTGTTGTATTAGCTAGCACAAGTTTCATTGTCAGATCTAGCTAGTCATGTCAAGATTATTATATCTTCCATTCTTGTTGTATTAGTATTAGCTAGCACAAGTTTTATTGTCAGATCTAGTTAGTCATGTCAAGATTATTATATCTTCCATTCTTGTTGTATTAATCTAGAAAGTTTCATTGTCAGATCTAGCTAGTCATGTCAAGATTATTATTATATCTTCCATTCTTGTTGTATTAGTATTAGCTAGCACAAGTTTTATTGTCAGATCTAGTTAGTCATGTCAAGATTATTATATCTTCCATTCTTGTTGTATTAGCTAGCACAAGTTTCATTGTCAGATCTAGCTAGTCATGTCAAGATTATTATATCTTCCATTCTTGTTGTATTAACTAGCACAAGTTTCATTGTCAGATCTAGCTAGTCATGTCAAGATTATTATTATATCTTCCATTCTTGTTGTATTAGTATTAGCTAGCACAAGTTTTATTGTCAGATCTAGTTAGTCATGTCAAGATTATTATTATTATATTTTCTTCTTGTGATTTTGGAAACTTTTTCTCTCATAAACAATATGAAGATTTTCCAATTGATTGATAATTTTAACTGATTTCAAATCTAGTGGTTGCAGTGGAGACCACCAGATTGGACCTTCAAAGCTGAATGTAAATTATCAAGATCACTGTTTTCTGTACAAGAGTCTACCTTACGTAAGTTTTCATTGGCTGTAATTATCATGTTATAAACCAAGTAAAATTATCTAAGAGCTACTCCCAAGAAAATGATGAACAGCGACTGCCAAGTTTGATGTGTGAGTCTACTAGCTAATCCCAAGATTAATCTCAACAAACATCAATCTCAACAAACATCAATATCAACCTCAACAAACATAAATCTCAACAAACATCAATATCAACCTCAACAAACATCAACCTCAACAAACATCAATCTCAACAAACATCAATATCAACAAACATCAATATCAACCTCAACAAACATCAATCTCAACAAACATCAACCTCAACAAACATCAACCTCAACAAACATCAATCTCAACAAACATCAATCTCAATATTAATCTCAACAAACATCAATCTCAACAAACCTCAATCTCAACAAACATTAATCTCAACAACAAACATCAATATCAACAAACATCAATATCAACAGCAATCTCAACAAACATCAATCTCAACATCAACAAACATCATTCTAAACAAACATTAATCTCAACAAACATTAATCTCAACAAACATCAATTTCAACAAACATCAATCTCAACAAACATAAATCTTGTGGACCAGGAGCCACACTAAGTGGCGTTTTTCCTCTGTAATGGCTTTTGCCTGGTCCACTAATAGTTAACAAACATTAATCTCAACAAACATCAATCTCAACATCCATTCATCTCAACAAACATTAATCTCAACATCAATCTCAACAAACATTAATCTCAATATCAATCTCAACAAACATCAATCTCAACAAACATCAATCTCAATAAACATCAATATCAACATCAATCTCAACAAACATCAATATCAACCTCAACGAACATCAATCTCAACAAACATCAATCTTAACATCAATCTCAACAAACATCAATCTCTACATTAATCACAACAAACATCAATCTCAACATCAATCTCAATATTAATCTCAACAAACATTAATCTCAACAAACATCAATTTCAACAAACATCAACTTCAACAAACATCAATCTGAACAGACATCAATTTCAACAAACATTAATCTCAACAAACATCAATTTCAACAAACATCAATCTCAACAAACATAAATCTTGTGGACCAGGAGCCACACTAAGTGGCGTTTTTCCTCTGTAATGGTTTTTGCCTGGTCCACTAAGAGTTAACAAACATTAATCTCAACATCAATCTCAACAAACATTAATCTCAATATCAACAAACATCAATCTCAACAAACATCAATCTCAACAACAAACATCAACCTCAACGAACATCAATCTCAACAAACATCAATCTCAACATCAACCTCAACAAACATCAACCTCAACAAACATCAATCTCAACAAACATCAATCTCAACATTAATCTCAATATTAATCTCAACAAACATTAATCTCAACATCAATCTCAACATCAATCTCAACAAACATTAATCTCAACAACAAACCTCAATCTCAGCAAACATTAATCTCAACAATAAACATTAATCTCAACAAACCTCAACGGACATCAATCTCAACAAACATCAATCTCAACAAACATCAATATCAACATCAATCACAACAAACATCAATCTCAACATTAATCTCAACATCAATCTAAACAAACATTAATCTCAACAACAAACATCAATCTCAACAAACCTCAATCTCAACAACAGACATTAATCTCAACAAACATCAATCTCAACAAACATTAATCTCAACAAACATCAACCTCAACAAACATCAATCTCAACAAACATCAATCTCAACATCAATCTCAATATTAATCTCAACAAACATCAATCTCAACAAACATTAATCTCAACAAACATCAATTTCAACATTAATCTCAACAAACATCAATCTCAACAAACATAAATCTCAACATACATTAATCTCAACATTAATATAACAAACATCAATCTCAACATTAATATAACAAACATCAATCTCAACATTAATATAACAAACATCAATCTCAACATTAATATAACAAACATCAATCTCAACAAACATTAATCTCAGCAAACATCAATCTCAACAAACATCAATCTCAACAAACATTAATCTCAACAAACATTGATCTCAACAAACATCAATCTCAACAAACATTCATTACTCTCAACAAACATTAATCTCAAGAAACATCAATCTCGACAAACATGTGTATGCATAATGTCATTGAAAACTCTCAGAAATGCATTTGATCCAAGTCTGTTGTCATCATCATCATCAAGTAGCTTGTCCCTTTAACCAAGTCCTAAGCATATGAGTAACTCTCCTTTTGTTACTAAACTCCAACCATGCTCTGACCCAAGTCACTTTACTTTCCTGTCCAACTCACTGTACAACAGCTGTTTAGAATTAGTTACCAGGCATTTAAACAGCATAGCCTGCTTATCTGACATGAGCCATCTGTAGCAATGTTGGCCTGCTGACATGAGCCATCTGTAGCAATGTTGGTCTACTGATCTGACATGAGCCATCTGTAGCAATGTTGGCCTGCTGAGATGACATGAGCCATCTGTAGCAATGTTGGCCTGTTGATCTGACATGAGCCTTCTGTAGCAATGTTGGCTTGTTGATCTGACATGAGACATCTGTAGCAATGTTGGCCTGTTGATCTGACATGAGTCATCTGTAGCAATGTTGGCCTGCTGACATGAGCCATCTGTAGCAATGTTGGTCTACTGATCTGACATGAGCAATCTGTAGCAATGTTGGCATGCTGAGAAGACATGAGCCATCTGTTGCAATGTTGGCCTGCTGAGATGCCATGAGCCATCTGTGTAATGTTGGCCTGTTGATCTGACATGAGCCATCTGTAGCAATGTTGGCCTGCTGAGATGACATGAGCCATCTGTAGCAATGTTGGCCTGCTGGCATGGGCCATCTGTAGCAATGTTGGCCTGTTGATCTGACATGAGCCATCTGTAGCAATGTTGACCTGCTGACATGAGCCATCTGTAGCAATGTTGGTCTACTGATCTGACATGAGCCTTCTGTAGCAATGTTGGCTTGTTGATCTGACATGAGACATCTGTAGCAATGTTGGCCTGTTGATCTGACATGAGTCATCTGTAGCAATGTTGGCCTGCTGACATGAGCCATCTGTAGCAATGTTGGTCTACTGATCTGACATGAGCCATCTGTAGCAATGTTGGCATGCTGAGAAGACATGAGCCATCTGTTGCAATGTTGGCCTGCTGAGATGCCATGAGCCATCTGTAGCAATGTTGGCCTGTTGATCTGACATGAGCCATCTGTAGCAATGTTGGCCTGCTGAGATGACATGAGCCATCTGTAGCAATGTTGGCCTGCTGGCATGGGCCATCTGTAGCAATGTTGGCCTGTTGATCTGACATGAGCCATCTGTAGCAATGTTGACCTGCTGACATGAGCCATCTGTAGCAATGTTGGCCTGCTGACATGTTGGTCTACTGATCTGACATGAGCCATCTATAGCACTGTTGGCCTGCTGACGTGAGCCATCTGTAGCAATGTTGACCTGCTGACATGAGCCATCTGTAGCAATGTTGGCCTGTTGATCTGACATGAGACATCTGTAGCAATGTTGGCCTGTTGATCTGACATGAGCCATCTGTAGCAATGTTGTCCTGCTGACATGTTGGTCTACTAATCTGACATGAGCCATCTGTAACAATGTTGGCCTGTTGATCTGACATGAGCCATCTGTAGCAATGTTGGCCTGTTCATCTGACATGAGACATCTGTAGCAATGTTGGCCTGTTGAGATGACATGAGCCATCTGTAGCAATGTTGATCTGACATGAGCCATCTGTAGCAATGTTGGCTTGTTGAGATGACATGCAGCCATCTGTAGCAATGTTTGCTTGTTGATCGACATGAGCCATCTGTAGCAATGTTGGCCTGCTGACTAGGCATCTGTAGCAATGTTGGTCTACTGATCTGACATGAGCCATCTGTAGCAATGTTGGTCTACTGATCTGACATGAGCCATCTGTTGCAATGTTGGCCTGCTGAGATGACATGAGCCATCTGTAGCAATGTTGGCCTGTTGACCTGACATGAGCCATCTGTAGCAATTTTGGCCTGCTGAGATGACATGAGCCATCTAAGCAATGTTGGCCTGTTGATCTGACATGAGCCATCTGTAGCAATGTTGGCCTGCTGAGATGAGTCATCTATAGCACTGTTGGCCTGCTGACATGAGCCATCTGTAGCAATGTTGACCTGCTGACATGAGTCATCTGTAGCAATGTTGGCCTGTTGATCTGACATGAGACATCTGTAGCAATGTTGGCCTGTTGATCTGACATGAGCCATCTGTAGCAATGTTGTCCTGCTGACATGTTGGTCTACTGATCTGACATGAGCCATCTGTAGCAATGTTGGCCTGCTGACATAAGCCATCTGTAGCAATGTTGGCCTGTTGATCTGACATGAGCCATCTGTAGCAATGTTGGCCTGTTCATCTGGCATGAGACATCTGTAGCAATGTTGGCCTGTTGAGATGACATGAGCCATCTGTAGCAATGTTGATCTGACATGAGCCATCCATAGCAATGTTGGCTTGTTGAGATGACATGAGCCATCTGTAGCAATGTTTGCTTGTTGATCTGACATGAGACATCTGTAGCAATGTTGGCCTGTTGATCTGACATGAGCCATCTGTAGCAATGTTGGCCTGCTGACATAAGCCATCTGTAGCAATGTTGGCCTGTTGATCTGACATGAGCCATCTGTAGCAATGTTGGCCTGTTCATCTGGCATGAGACATCTGTAGCAATGTTGGCCTGTTGAGATGACATGAGCCATCTGTAGCAATGTTGATCTGACATGAGCCATCCATAGCAATGTTGGCTTGTTGATCTGACATGAGACATCTGTAGCAATGTTGGCCTGTTGATCTGACATGAGTCATCTGTAGCAATGTTGGCCTGCTGACATGAGCCATCTGTAGCAATGTTGGTCTACTGATCTGACATGAGCCATCTGTAGCAATGTTGGCATGCTGAGAAGACATGAGCCATCTGTTGCAATGTTGGCCTGCTGAGATGCCATGAGCCATCTGTAGCAATGTTGGCCTGTTGATCTGACATGAGCCATCTGTAGCAATGTTGGCCTGCTGAGATGACATGAGCCATCTGTAGCAATGTTGGCCTGCTGGCATGGGCCATCTGTAGCAATGTTGGCCTGTTGATCTGACATGAGCCATCTGTAGCAATGTTGACCTGCTGACATGAGCCATCTGTAGCAATGTTGGCCTGCTGACATGTTGGTCTACTGATCTGACATGAGCCATCTATAGCACTGTTGGCCTGCTGACGTGAGCCATCTGTAGCAATGTTGACCTGCTGACATGAGCCATCTGTAGCAATGTTGGCCTGTTGATCTGACATGAGACATCTGTAGCAATGTTGGCCTGTTGATCTGACATGAGCCATCTGTAGCAATGTTGTCCTGCTGACATGTTGGTCTACTAATCTGACATGAGCCATCTGTAACAATGTTGGCCTGTTGATCTGACATGAGCCATCTGTAGCAATGTTGGCCTGTTCATCGGGACATGAGACATCTGTAGCAATGTTGGCCTGTTGAGATGACATGAGCCATCTGTAGCAATGTTGATCTGACATGAGCCATCTGTAGCAATGTTGGCTTGTTGAGATGACATGAGCCATCTGTAGCAATGTTTGCTTGTTGATCTGACATGAGCCATCTGTAGCAATGTTGGCCTGCTGACATGAGCCATCTGTAGCAATGTTGGTCTACTGATCTGACATGAGCCATCTGTAGCAATGTTGGTCTACTGATCTGACATGAGCCATCTGTTGCAATGTTGGCCTGCTGAGATGACATGAGCCATCTGTAGCAATGTTGGCCTGTTGACCTGACATGAGCCATCTGTAGCAATTTTGGCCTGCTGAGATGACATGAGCCATCTAAGCAATGTTGGCCTGTTGATCTGACATGAGCCATCTGTAGCAATGTTGGCCTGCTGAGATGAGTCATCTATAGCACTGTTGGCCTGCTGACATGAGCCATCTGTAGCAATGTTGACCTGCTGACATGAGTCATCTGTAGCAATGTTGGCCTGTTGATCTGACATGAGACATCTGTAGCAATGTTGGCCTGTTGATCTGACATGAGCCATCTGTAGCAATGTTGTCCTGCTGACATGTTGGTCTACTGATCTGACATGAGCCATCTGTAGCAATGTTGGCCTGCTGACATAGCCATCTGTAGCAATGTTGGCCTGTTGATCTGACATGAGCCATCTGTAGCAATGTTGGCCTGTTCATCTGGCATGAGACATCTGTAGCAATGTTGGCCTGTTGAGATGACATGAGCCATCTGTAGCAATGTTGATCTGACATGAGCCATCCATAGCAATGTTGCTTGTAGATGACATGACCATCTGTAGCAATGTTTGCTTGTTGATCTGACATGAGACATCTGTAGCAATGTTGGCCTGTTGATCTGACATGAGCCATCTGTAGCAATGTTGGCCTGCTCACATGAGCCATCTGTAGCAATGTTGGTCTACTGATCTGACATGAGCCATCTGTAGCAATGTTGGTCTACTGATCTGACATGAGCCATCTGTTGCAATGTTGGCCTGCTGAGATGACATGAGCCATCTGTAGCAATGTTGGCCTGTTGATCTGACATGAGCCATCTGTAGCAATTTTGGCCTGCTGAGATGACATGAGCCATCTGTAGCAATGTTGGCCTGTTGATCTGACATGAGCCATATGTAGCAATGTTGGCCTGCTGAGATGACATGAGCCATCTGTAGCAATGCTGGCCTGTTGATCTGACATGAACCATCTGTAGCAATGTTGACCTGCTGACATGTTGGTCTACTGATCTGACATGAGCCATCTGTAGCAATGTTGGCCTGCTGACATGAGCCATCTGTAGCAATGTTGGCCTGTTGATCTGACATGAGCCATCTGTAGCAATGTTGGCCTGCTGAGATGACATGAGCCATCTGTAGCAATGTTAGCCTGTTGATCTGACATGAGACATCTGTAGCAATGTTGGCCTGTTGATCGGACATGAGCCATCTGTAGCAATGTTGTCCTGCTGACATGTTGGTCTACTGATCTGACATGAGCCATCTGTAGCAATGTTGGCCTGTTGATCTGACATGAGCCATCTGTAGCAATGTTGGCCTGTTGATCTGACATGAGCCATCTGTAGCAATGTTGGCCTGTTGATCTGACATGAGCCATCTGTAGCAATGTTGGTCTACTGATCTGACATGAGTCATCTGTTGCAATGTTGGTCTACTGATCTGACATGAGTCATCTGTTGCAATGTTGGCCTGCTGAGATGACATGAGCCATATGTAGCAATGTTGGCCTGCTGACATGAGCCATCTGTAGCAATGTTGGCCTGTTGATCTGACATGAGCCATCTGTAGCAATGTTGGCCTGCTGAGATGACATGAGCCATCTGAGATGACATGAGCCATCTGTAGCAATGTTGGCCTGTTGATCTGACATGAGCCATCTGTAGCAATGTTGGCCTGTTGATCTGACATGAGACATCTGTAGCAATGTTGGCCTGTTGATCTGACATGAGCCATCTGTAGCAATGTTGGCCTGTTCATCTGACATGAGACATCTGTAGCAATGTTGGCCTGCTGACATGAGCCATCTGTAGCAATGTTGGTCTACTGATCTGACATGAGCCATCTGTAGCAATGTTGGTCTACTGATCTGACATGAGCCATCTGTTGCAATGTTGGCCTGCTGAGATGACATGAGCCATCTGTAGCAATGTTGACCTGTTGATCTGACATGAGCCATCTGTAGCAATTTTGGCCTGCTGAGATGACATGAGCCATCTGTAGCAATGTTGGTCTACTGATCTGACATGAGCCATCTGTAGCAATGTTGGCCTGTTGATCTGACATGAGCCATCTGTAGCAATGTTGGCCTGCTGACATGAGCCATCTGTGGCAATGTTGGCCTGCTGACATGAGCCATCTGTAGCAATGTTGGCCTACTGAGATTACATGAGTCACCTGTAGCAATGTTGGCCTGCTGAGATGACTTGAGCCACTTGTAGCAATGTTGGTCTACTGATCTGACATGAGCCATCTGTAGCAATGTTGGTCTACTGATCTGACATGAAACATCTGTAGCAATGTTTGCCTGTTGATCTGACATGAGCCATCTGTAGCAATGTTGATCTGACATGAGCCATCTGTAGCAATGTTGGCCTGCTGACATGAGCCATCTGTAGCAATGTTGGTCTACTGATCTGACATGAGCCATCTGTAGCAATGTTGGCCTGCTGAAATGACATGAGCCATCTGTAGCAATGTTGGCCTGCTGAGATGACATGAGCCATCTGTAGCAATGTGTAACCCTTTGGATCTTACTCTTCAAACATTTCAGTTTTAGTTACTTTACCAGTATGTACCAACTTAGCTACCAACATGTAGATACATGTAATAGAGTTAGCTACCAAGTAGATACATGTAATAGAGTTAGCTACCAAGTAGATACATGTAATAGAGTTAGCT
The DNA here is from genome assembly GCA_020796225.1 of Arion vulgaris. Classification (NCBI taxonomy): domain Eukaryota; kingdom Metazoa; phylum Mollusca; class Gastropoda; order Stylommatophora; family Arionidae; genus Arion; species Arion vulgaris. The sequence goes on along the minus strand of CM036757.1, from coordinate 80,618,742 downwards.
ACCAAGTAGATACTTGTAATAGAGTAAGCTACCAAGTAGATACATGTAATAGAGTTAGCTACCAACAAGTAGATACATGTAATAGAGTTAGCTACCAACAAGTAGATACATGTAATAGTTAGCTACCAAGTAGATACATGTAATAGAGTAAGCTACCAACACGTAGATACATGTAATAGAGTTAGCTACCAACAAGTAGATACATGTAATAGAGTTAGCTACCAACAGATACATGTAATAGAACCAGTTGTCAGCAAATTGTAATTGTCCATAAACTGTTGTCTTATTGCAGGCACTGAGGCATTTTCTGGTCTTCCCACATTCCAGGTGTTGTAGGCAGGTTACTTTTGTTATTTCTTCAATGTAAAGGCAGATATGAATAGTTGAGATGTAAAGGTAGATATAAGTAGTTGCTTTGTAAAGGCAGATATAAGTAGTTGAGATGTAAAGGCAGATATAAGTAGTTGAGATGTAAAGGCAGATATGAATAGTTGATATGTAAAGGCAGATATAAGTAGTTGCGATGTAAAGGCAGATATAAGTAGTTGAGATCTAAAGGCAGATATAAGTAGTTGAGATCTAAAGGCAGATATAAGTGTTTGGGCAGATATGAGTAGCTGACGTGGACCAGTTCAAAGTCTGCAACCATGGACAGTATTACAACAGATTGGTATATTTTGGCTAGATGTGATTCTGTATTTCTGTTGTCACTGCTACCGTGGACTAAATCAAGTGTGAATATGATACCTGACACAAACAGTATATATATTGTTAGCAGATAAGCAGCATCGAAGATGGTCAATTTATTAGTGCAGCATGACTGGTTCTATAATGATATATGGCTGGTTGTATGTTTTCTTACAGGCCCTATGCAATTTAGTATTTTGTTCATATATTTTTTATATGAGACTATATTTTTGATATTGAAATGTGAACATCATTAAATTACCTAAAGTAACTAATTATTTATTGGTTAGTTGTCAGATCATCACTGCACATGGAAGCAGTTAGTCCATAAGTGCTTCAGTCTCCTCCTCCCGTATGATCGGTAACTAACACCAATTCTATGTTAGTTTACTATTCTTCTCTGGCTTAGGGTATAATTCTCTGAATGGTTAACACACAATAATAGAAATGAACTGTCACCGACAGGCAGATATGTCAGTTCAGTGCCTTGAAATGGACAGTCCTAGTTATGATGATACAATCGTGTCTGAAACAGAAGATAACTAGATAATCTTGTGATGTCAAGGGAACAAGATCATGACCTCTCACAGCACTTAGTCTCTTAGAGACTGATAGAATTTTGGTTAAAACATCAGCAGATATGACTGTATGGCAATCTTCTACATTTTACAGGTAGGTGAGAAGCAAATTAGCGCATGTCTTCAAGAAGAAGAAGAAGAAGCCGAAATGTTTGCATTAATGGTGTTAGCATTCTTCTCCCTAACTTGCCTTCTCATGAGAAATTATGACATTCTGGTCTGGAAGAACCTTCCAGCTATTTCTCTTACGGCTGACAGCTTGACTGCCTCCCATCTATTGCAATATGGAAGAACCTTCCAGCTATTTCTCTTATGGCTGACAGCTTGACTGCCTCCCATCTATTGCAATTCTCATGAATATAAATGAATGCCAAAGCTCTTCTTCCATCCTGGGCTGACATTAAAAGACTTCAACACCAATAGTGGAGATGGAAAGAGTGGGGAATACAAGCACTGAGAGAACGCAGACACAAAAGTGATGATGCAGGCGGCAGCAGGCAGGCAAGTTTCTGAGTATGCCAAGCCACCCAATGGAAAACAGATTCCAAAATCTAGCTTTGGGGTGGCTGAAAGAAGCAGCTTTATTCATCAGGCCAAAAGACTGAATAGGCAAACTTCAGACCTACCAAAAGTTGGCATTCCCCTAAAGTGTGCAAGAGCAAATCCCTTGGAGAGAGGAGACTGAACCAGAAGTATGTATCCAGACGGAAATAAAAGGAATACTCGACGCAGATGAGCAGAACAGCATACAACGCAAGACAGTCACTCTCAGTTTACTTGATGAAGAATACCCACATGATCTCTGGGTCCGGGTATACATGGATGGGTCAGCGGAAAATACAGTGAAGAATGGAGGAGCAGGAGTGTACATAAAATACCCAAACAATGCTAGAGATGCAATTAAAGTACCAACGGGAAATTCTGTCACAACTATGATGCAGAAATTCAGGCAATCAAGGTGGCAACTGAGAAACTTGAATATCAGACTCGATCCTCAACCTGTTGTATTTTTGACTGATGCACCAGTCCAGAAAATTGCCATGTCTACAGACCATACTGTCTAAATTGTCCAAGCAGCGCAGGGTCGTCTTGCAGTGGACACCCTCTCACTGTGGAATACCAGGAAATGAAACAGCAGACCGATTGGCCAAGGAAGGTGCTGCAGGAGAGCAACCGGATGTGCCAGTTACCTACCACCAAAAGAAAAGGATGATTAAATCAATGAGAAGGCCACAAATACCAACACAAGACAATTACTGTAATATGAGCAGATTGGAACAAGTTGTCATCCTGTGCCTTAGAACAGGACACAATCGACTCTGCAGCACATATATACAAAATTCAAGATTGGCAATTCAGCCATGTGTACATGTACACCAGACTGCAGAGCACATACTTCAAGACTGCCCCGAATATGATACACTGTGGCAAACTCACTGGCCTAATGAAACAACACTCGACAGAAAACTACACGGACCTCTGTGTGAGCTACAAAAGACAGTGAGCTACAAAAGACAAGAGACAACATTGAATATATAGACAAATTTCAAGCGAACGAAAGGAAGTAAGGATTAAAAGACTGTTCTTATAGAACATCATATGTTATTGATGACTAAACCAATGTCATACCGCTCTGTGCAGAACCATAGACGAGCAGTTTCCCCAAACAGATATCAAGTGTATGCATACTGGTGGTTCCTGTGGTTTGCTGGTCACGTATCTAGTTCTACTTGTACAATTGGTAAACTTCAAATTCCTGGGTGGATTCAATATCTATTTTAGTGTCCCCTTCCAACAGGCAGTCATAAAAAGAGTTAAGAACATCCCATTTATCCATCCTCAAATCCCTGACAATCAATGCAGTTGATGCAAGCCTGTCCGCTCTCTCATTGCAGTAAACACCCACCTGCCCAGGACAGTAGATCCACGAAAGCCTCTGGAGATTGAAAATCTTGATAGATGATATCCACTCCTACATCAGCCCCAGTAAACAGATCCAATGAAGGGCAGCAGTAACGGCCTCAACCGCCATCATTGTACGGAAAAGTTTTCTGTGTGCTCCGCTTCGCTCTTCAACAACCATACTAAGAAACCCCAGCCTGACTTTTCACCACGGTGAACAGACCCATCGGTTTAAACAACATTATTATAACATTAGCTACTTAATTGTGAGTTCAGCCTTCAAGTTGCCCCAGTTTCTACAACCTCTTCCAAGAGTAATGTTAACCTTGCGATAGTTGGTCATGCTACCATCTATCAGATCCATTCAAGATTATGGTACAGTATGCTTCATTTAGGCAAGAAATATTGGTCTCAGTTCCATGGATGAGATTGAGCGAGTTGCCCAGGATAAAGCGGTATGGAGAAATTACTTGCAGGCCCTGTGTAGATCGAGAGGAATTATTATTATGCTTCATTTTACTTGGCAGGCTCACTTATATGTAGTCTTTGTTTTCTGCATAAATCTCATGATATAATGATTTAAATTTATCTTTGTTCTCTGCAGTAATTTCATGTCTAGTTTTAACTTTGATTGTTCTTCATTGCTAGAATTTTGTGTCTACTTTTAAACTTGTGTTTTCTACAGCCATTATGTAGGTCCAGTTTTAAATAGTCTTTTTTCTCTGCACAAAGTTCCTGTTTAATTTTGACTTGCCTATGTTCATTGTAGTAATTAAATATCTAGTTTCAATTTGTCTATGTTTATTGTAGTAATTAGATACCTAGTCTTCAGGTCATCTTAAACTAGTAAATTGGTTTTGACTGCATCAAATTGGCAATAATGTTGCTGTCATTAAATACATAATGGTTTAAGAAATAAATGAAGTCCAGTTATTTTGGTGATATTTTGCATTGTGTGAATATAATCTCCAAAACTAATATAGATAACTTAATGATAGTCAAGTAGTAGCATGTCCCTTGCAGAACGTCGCATTCACTTAATAAAAGTTGATATACAAATAGTAGTAACACCATAAGTTATACATATTCTGAACTAACAAACTTTTCAATTACAGTTATGGATGACAAGTTATGCTCATTTATGTGCAACAATAATTTTTTAAAATTAACAATAATGGTTAACATAAATGACCCCAAAAAAACCAAAGCATTCACTTTGTTTTCTACAAGTTTACGCAATTAAATGGAGGGGGCAGAATATCAGATGTTTCATCTCAAGACAGAAATAATAGAATTCCACTTTCTGAACTACTACTGTCCTAGCAACAGCCCACTGACACTTAGACTCAATTTGTTAGTTAAAGAAAGATGCTAGTGTGCTGAGACTAATAGCCACTCACAGAGCTAGGGTGATGATCACATGAGAAAGGAGTGAGAAGATTTGAAAACTGACAGGATAATGGCACACCAACTCTACACTCCACTCATCAGTTCTGGTGTGGAACACAACGCACGTTGTTGTGAAACAACTTGGAGACAGCAACCATCAGCTGGTATATCTAACTAGAAAATGAATTGATTCAAGAGACAGGCAGACTGAACAATGTACAAGCATTGCATCATTACACTGACTATTAGAAATATAACTGTAGACTACAGGCTGCCCATGAAACAATAACTAGTGGGACTTGTAGGCACTATAAAAACTATATTTTGCATAGGGAACTAGAGCAACTACACAATGACATGAAAACATCTCAAAAAGCAGGTAGAGACCAGACCTACCGGAAGTTGACACACTTTTAAAGCCAATGACATAAAATAAAACATTGGAGAGAGTGAAGCTGGACCAAGAGTACATATCCAGACAGTAGTCAAAGGAATATTTGACATGGATGTACAGAACAGTGTGTAACATAAGTCTCTATCAGTTTTCTGAATGAAGACTATCCACAGAAGAGGATCAAAGTAACTGAGTAACATCAATCTTGGTCCACATAATATGGTATTTTTGGCAGATACAAGATCAGCACCTCAAGTATGTCTGAATTGTACAACCAACACAATGCAGTGAATACCTTCTCACTGGGATACTAGACAACAGACAGACTAAGGAAGGTGCTGCAGATGAGCAACTAGATTATCTATTATGCATCATCTGAATACACTGATAGAATACCAACACAAAACTACCGAACCACACTGTGGTTCTGCACTTCAGAATAGATAAAACCATGAACAACATTGTGGTTCTGCACTTAGAACAGACAAAACAACCAAACCATGAACCAAACTGTGGTTCTGCACTTCAGAACAGACAAAACCATGAACCACATTGTGATTCTGCACTTCAGAATGGACAAAACCAGAACCACAAACGCACTAGAACAGACAAAACCATACACATTGTGATTCTGCACTTAGACAGACAAAACAGACAACCATGAACACAGGATTCTCCCGAACAACAACAAAAACTGAACTACATTGTGATTCTGCACTAGAACTGGACACAATCAACACTGCAGTCATATATATACAGAATTCACAATTGAGAATTCAGCCGTATGTACAGACACCCCAGATTGTAGAGCCATGTACTTCAAAACTGCATTGAATATGATATGAGGTAAATTTGCCAGCTCAGTGAAACAACACTGGAAAGAAATCTACACTGACCTCTATCTGAACTGCCAGACTGAGATTCATACAAGAGACAACATTGCAGATATCAACAATATATCATGTGAATGGATGACAGGACTGTACCACTAAATTAACTATGAGGGGAAGTTCATGCACAAAAGATTACTAATTACATACATCCAAATGAAACCATCTTTATTTTATGGGAATATTATTTTCAGAAATGGAAACATATTTTAGCAAGTTATTTAAGTGTCCTGATTAGAACAAAATTGACAGATGAAGCAACTAAACGCTCCGACCCAGTCAGCCTTATGATAGCATCTCAAAGAACCATTGATGCCTATCCCCAAGAATGGATACATGTCTATACTGATGGATCTGCATTTAAAGCCACCATCAAAGCAGGTTACGGAGCATATATACAATACCCAGACAGATCATCCGAAGAGCTGTTTGGTGCATGCGTGGGAGATATGCTCCAATTATGAGGCTGAAATTCATGCGATAGAAGCAGCGCTGTACCACCTGAAGACTGTTTTCGATGCCTTTCCATCAAAGGCACAAAACATAATTATCTTCACAGATTCAATGTCTGCCCTTCAAGCCCTAGAGGATGGTGGACATTGTAAATCTGAACTATCCCATATAGCCCTAGATATTGACAGACTTATTACATCACATGACATCAAAATAACCATGCAGTGGATCCCTGGACATTCAAACACACCTGGAAATGACAAAGCAGATAGGCTAGCCAAGAAAGGGTCAACACAGGAACAACCAATCACAGCAACAACTCTCCATACAGCAAAGCAAATCCTAATGACAACAAATAAGGAAATTTGGCTGAACAGATGGGCCATGGGAAACACAGGAAGAGAGATGTACACCCATATGGCCAGCCCTAACCTTAATGACAACATCAACCACCTTACAAGAAGAGATCAGAGCACCATTTTTAGACTCTCAACCCAACACATAACACTTAATAATCACTTGAACAGAATTCATCCACAACACACTCCAGAGTGCCAACTGTGTTCACATCATCATGAAACCGTTCACCACCACCTCTTCAAGTGTCAAGCACTAGAAGACATCAGAAAGATCCTCCTTCCTCCAAGGCCAGATAAATGGAACACACTATACGGAACAAAAGAACAACTTACAGACACATGCAGATACTATACATAGCATTGGGCCCAAGGAAAGCTCATGTTTTGGTATCATTGAAAGAAAAAGAAGAAGTGTCCTGATGGCCTGGAGAGAACAGTATTAGAGGGCAGGGTCCCAAACCAAGAAGAAGATGCCTACAAGATATTAAAGAAACCATGAATATGACCATCGGCAAGTGGGTGAACTGGCTAGAGACCGAGTGAATTTCAGAAGCGCTGCAAAGAGAGCGACGTCCCATAAAGGATACACACCATGGTGCTGATGGCTGCAAATACCAACATCATGACACACACAGAAGAAAATCAACAAAAGAACAGAACTAGGCATGTGAGAACATCATGTCATAGGACAATGTCTGTGTTGATGTATTTGTTAATAACATGTTGAAAATCAGTCAAACAAGTATTGTTGTTGTTTTTTTGTGTCCTAATATTTATTTCTTGAACATATATTGACCATGTTTATACAACATTTGACTGGGGATGCTCTACACATTGGAACATCAAACACAAGAGTCCAGAAAATACAAACTACTTTCCAAAACATGAAATGTTATATTTCTCTTGATCAGCAAGATATTCTCATATGTCACATCACACTTTCATTGGAAACAAGAATTATTATGATTTCAGGTTGAACTACCAAATGTCATCTCTAACTATCAAAGAAGATTTTGCAAACCAAACACACACAAACAGAATCATATGAATACAACACAGCTAAATAACCTCATCATTACAAGGTTACATACATCTCTTTTTTTAAAACAAAAAGAAAGAACCTTGGTGTTCACAAATAATGAACATAAGTTAACCAGGTACAAGATCCTGAATAGCTGTCTTTCTGGTCATCACTACCTTTTACTGGGAGCTCTGTCTTTCTGATCATCACTACACTTTTACTGAGAGCTGTCTTTCTGGTCATCACTACACTTTTACTGAGAGCTCTGTCTTTCTGGTCATCACTACACTTTTACTGAGAGCTCTGTCTTTCTGGTCATCACTACACTTTTACTGAGAGCTCTGTCTTTCTGGTCATCACTACACTTTTACTGAGAGCTCTGTCTTTCTGGTCATCACTACACTTTTACTGGGAGATCTGTCTTTCTGGTCATCACTACACTTTTACTGGGAGCTCTGTTTTTCTGGTCATCACTACACTTTTACTGAGATCTCTGTCTTTCTGGTCATCATTACACTTTTACTGAGAGCTCTGTCTTTCTGGTCATCACTACACTTTCACTGAGAGCTCTGTCTTTCTGGTCATCACTACACTTTCACTGAGAGCTCTGTCTTTCTGGTCATCACTACACTTTTACTGAGAGCTGACAGGCTTCACTGAATATCATCCTACATTTAGGCATACAGACTTTAGAATAATTGTTGGTTTCTGACAAATGTTATCAATGACAAATTACTTGGATCTGTTTGATATTCAAAATATGAATTCTATTTATGCATGAATGGATGCCAAATGTGAATGTGTGTAGTTGGTTGTGTGTAAGATTCTATCCAAGAGTTCTAATACTGACTGCACAGATTCACCATGGAGACAAGACTAGGTCATGTGTACATTCAAATATTTTACTAGACTAGTTAGTATGCTTAAATTGACAGTAACAACATGATTGATGTGGGGTAGACTTGGTAACGAACATAACTGATGACGGGTTTTAAGATCAAATCATTATACTAAATTAACACTGCAATGGCGCCAGTGGTTACCGGGTCCAAATTTGGGATGTAAAGAAAAGAACCAAAGACAACTAAGGAGGTTTGGCTGAAATCGGATGCATGTGTCCTAAATGTGTAAAGTCTATGCGTTTAGGAGCCTACCAAACCAATGTGCAACGTATACACATTCTTGGCAAAGATCAAACATATCACAAAGAGTGATTAAAATTGGTCGTAAAAAGACGCAAAGAAGAAAACTGCGATGGATTTTAAGATCAAATCATTATACTAACCTAACACTGTGATGGATTTTGAGATAAAATCATTAGAAATTCAAGAGACTTAACTCCCACCCCATGTATGGTAGAATGAACGGATTGGGAAGGGGCAGGTTAAAGAGATCCAGCTTTGCGAAAAGTGTCAAACACTAGCACTGATCCAAGATGACCCGGTCCTAGCCAACTGTAAACCCAGGGTTATACCGGCATCCGACAAGAACCCGCAGTGGGAGACCACCATGCCAGAGCTAAGAGAATCAATACCGGGCATTAAAAAAAGGGGGACGCAAGTGAAGTGCGAAAGGAGAGCGATTACAGATGAATTCATAGCGACAGAGTACCCTGAGATAGCGTGGACACACATGTACACCGACGGATCGACAAAGAGCGTAATTAGCGATGGTTGGGGAGGAATAGTGCTTAAACTCCCACAGAAAGTGAAGGTCACGAAGTCGATAGCCACAGGAAAGTACTCAACCAACTACCGTGCAGAGACGGAGGCACTAAGAATAGCCGGCGAAATTATCCTAGAGAGAAGCAGCGCCTCGCATAACAAAGTAGTGATTTTGACGGACGCTCTGTCGGCCATCAAGACACTAAAAAAGCTCAACCGGCACAGAGCTAAAAACAATCCTCGGAGTATTAACAAACTCATTCAAACGCAGTCATACAGTGGATCCCATCACACTGCAATATAAGTGGAAACGAAGAGGCAGACAAGTTAGCAAAGGCAGGGGCGACTGCCGAGATTGATTACAAAATCAGCTACGATGTGGCTAAAACAACCACCGGATGGCGATATATAGAGAAGTGGTCGCAAAATCACCCTTAACACAGCACCAAAGATGTGTATTATGGTCCATCCCATAGCAAACGTTGTCATATTCCGCCTCCGTACCGGCCATAACAGACTTCGGTCCCACCTTTACCGCAAATTTAAAATTGGCACAACTAGCCTGAGAAACTAAACCTGGCCTTAAAATACCTAGCTAACTGAGAAGCTGTACAGAGGGACGGAGTCCCTCAAAACAACAGCAGAATCTATGGGGAAATCTGGTACATCAGTCCAAGCGGTGATCATGCGAGAGATAAAATCATTATACTAACCTAACACTGAGATGGTTTTTAAAAAAAAAATCAAATTGTTATACTACCTAGCATTGCGATATGTTTCAAGATAACCTACCTAACATTAATGTGTTTGTGAAAATCGAAACAATAGTAACCTTTTGTAGTATGTGTTTCCTCTTTCCCTTTCGGTTTAAGGGGATTCTGGTCTTGAAACTTTTTCATTGCTTTCATATTAATGTAGAATTTGTATTACAATTTTGAGATATTATGACTTAAAAGAGTAGAAAACTTTAGTTTTCAAAAATATGTCAACGCGTTGGAAACAATAAAAAATGACCAACAAACACAAAATTTTAAATCCCTAAGGCTCTGAAAGTAATGAATATAAATGAATTCTGTTTTCACTCTAAGGTGAGCAATTGTAATATCTAAAAAATTACACATGATTTTTAGGATATATTAAATATTACATTTTTATGAATTTCATTCTAAGGTGAGCAATTGTAATATCTAAAAATTACACATGATTTTTAGGATATATTAAATATTACATTCTTTATGAATTTTTGGGTAAACACTAGTCCAATATCTCATTGGAGATGAAATAGTCTTCATTTAAACAAATAGAATGTCTATACAAGTGTTTGTGACATATAGACACCAATTACTTCTACAATATCATTGAACTATGTTTATATCATCATTATTTAGTCTAGTAATATATATATATTCACACACACACACTGTTTTATTTTATGAGTAACTTATTTCACTATCAATATAACCAGTTTTTCATTGGGTGTGGGTGGCAACAACAAACCAAAATCTCTCATTTCAACAGCTGCAATAATGACAGCCAACTCTTACAGCACACCTTGTGCAAACAATGGTAACCATCAGCAAATAACTGATTAATTATGTACACTATAGTGACCCAATGCAACTACATTCCCTTGGATGAAAATGGTGGTCGTCATCACCCATGATGGACAAGCATCGGTAACCTAGTTTGATGAAGGTGGTATTAGAACATCTGATAAACCTAGACAAGTTTTGGTCTTACAGCTACAGCCACATAACTGTTGAATAGTAGCTTGTATATTGTTGTATATGTTGAGCTGTTGAATAGTAGCTTATATATTGTTGTATATGTTGAGCTGTTGAATAGTAGCTAGTATATTATATGTGTTGAATAGTATCTTATATATTGTTGTATGTGTTGAATAGCAGCTTGTTTATTGTTGAATGTGTTGAACTGTTGAATAGCAGCTTGTTTATTGTTGTATGTGTTGAACTGTTGAATAGTAGCTTGTATATTGTTGTATGTGTTGAACTGTTGAAATACAGCTTTTATTTTTGTTTGATTGTTGTATGTTGATTGAACTGTTGAATAGTAGCTTGTATATTGTTGTATATGTTGAACTGTTGAATAGCAGCATTTAAAATCTTGTATATTGTTGTATGTGTTGAACTGTTGAATAGTAGCTTGTATTTAAATGTTGTACAATGTGTTGAATAGTAGCTTGTATATTGTTGTATAGCTTGTATAGTAGAATAGCTTGTATAATAGTTGAATTGTTGAATAAGCAGTTTGTGTTTATTGTTGTATGTGTTGAATAGCAGTTTGTATATTGTTGTATGTGTTGAATAGCAGCTTGTATATTGTTGTATGTGATGAATAGCAGCTTGTATATTGTTGTATGTGTTGAATAGCAGTTTGTATATTGTTGTATGTGTTGAATAAGTTGTATATTTGTATGTGTTGAATAGCAGCTTGTATATTGTTGTATGTGATGAATAGCAGCTTGTATATTGTTGTATGGAAGAGGTCTACTGATGGAATATATATGGTTTGTGAGTGTGTTGTGTGAATGTTCTCTTCAAATATATGTATGCAATAAACAAACGTGCATACACTCTATTGTGTTTCTATTCAGATTTATATATCTCTTAGATCTACCAGTATCGGACACAGTGGAGCACATTATTCTATTATCTTCATCATCATCGTCAAGATTTGCCTTTCACCTTGGAGGCTGCTTCTTTTGCTGCTTCCTTTGCTGTTGAGAAAAAGAAGGAAAAAATAATCTGCTTTCAATTGTTATAAATACAACATGAAAAATCTCACAAAAGCAGACACAAATGCCTTTCTTTCTTCCAACCCTGTTTTACCTCACAGTTTCAGGATAAGAATTAATTTATATAATGGGCTTTTGTGTGCACTTCATGCTTCATAGACTGTCTTTTGTCACCTCTGTTATCTCGGAGGTCCACTTTTGCTTTGTATCCACTGTATCTGAGTAACATTGCTCTTTGAGACGCACTATCTTTTGCTAATCTGCTTAGTGGCGAAAAATGTAATTTGTTATTTCTTGATGCAGTTCAGTACTGATGTTGTACCCACTTTTTCCTGATGTCTTCATTTCTAAACTGGTATCTTCTTGATACTCCCAGCATTCTGCGTTGACATTTCATCTACTAGTTTTCTTCTATATCACTTCATGTCAGCGTCCAGGTTTGGCACTGATAGCATAATGTTGGAAGAAAGATTTTGTGTTGAACAATGCTATTTTTGTGTTCATGGTGACATGTTTGCATTTTAAAATTTTCCAGCAGAGGTAATCAAGGCAGATAAAGATATCTCAACAAAGTTACTATACAAATGACTAGGTAAGATATGGGAGAGAGATGAGATACCAGTAGAGTTTAAAGAAGATCACTTGGTTAAACTACCAAAGAAAGGAGGCATACATGAATGTACAAACTATAGAGGGATAATGCTATTATCAGTGCCAGGCAAAATACTACACAGGATTAGATTTCATAGACTATAGATAAACAAACAAGAGAGAAGAACAGGCAGGGTTTTTGAAGAATAGATCCTGCACAGACTAGATAGCTACTGCGCATTATAGTAGAACAAAGCTTAGAGTGGAACTCACTACTATACATAGGTTTTGTGGACTATGAAAAGGTGTTTGAGTCTAGATAGAGAGTCGTTGCAGAAACTATTAAAATACTATGAAGTTCCATCTGAAGATTGCAAACCTAATAAAGGAAACATATGAAGGAATGAAATGTGAAGTCATCCATGAGGGCCAATTGCGAAGTCCTTAGAGATAAGAACGGGGTGAGACAGGGATGCCTCTTATCACCATTCCTGTTCTTGCTGACCATAGATTAGATCATGAAATTGGCAACAGATAACAGATTGGGAATGCAGTGGACACTTACGAAACAACTAGAGGCCCTGGATTTTGCAGACGATCTAGCATTGCTATCCCACAATCACGCACAGATTAAAGATAAAATGAATAGTCAAAATAATAAGTCTCAGCAACTAGGTTTGAAAATACACAGGGAAAAGACCAAGGTCATGAGAATAAATGCAGTAAATGTAAACCAGATTATGTTGTAGGAAACAGCTCTACAAGATGTAGAATCATACACATACCTTGGCAGCAACATAGACACAGAAGGAGGAACAAACAAAGATGTCAAGATAAGAATACAAAAAGCAAGGTGAAACTTTATTGCATTGAGTAAGATATGAAAGTCAAAGCCGATCAAAACACAAAACTGAGAATCTTTTAATCAAATGTGATGTTAGTGCTGTTCTATGACTTGGAAGCATAGAGGACAACATAGGAAACCACCAGAAAACTACAGACCTTCACAAATGGATGTTTACATAGAATTGAGGGACTGAGATGGTATGATATGATTACGAACCAGCTCAGAGAAAGAATGAATCATACCAGTGGAGAAAGAGCTACGGAAGAGACACCGGCGACGGATAGGACACACATTGAGAATATTGACCGGAAGCACTGCAAGATGGGCACTATTTTTGGAACCCGACGGGAAAGAGGAGTAGGGGAAGGCCTAGACATACCTGGAGAAGAGAGCTGGAGACTGATATTAAAAGGATTTGTAAAACATGGAAGGGATGGCAACAGAGAGGAAAAGCTGGAAGATGTTTGTTGAAGACCTGTGCTCCGTTGGGAGTTGAAAAGTGAAGATCACATTACAAAAGTTGAAGCAATCAATCTTTATTGAGTAGAATAGACAGGGCAACAAAAACAAGAGTACAAAGAGCATGTATTTCCCTCCCAAATGACATCATACAGTTATACATAAATGTTATAGAATTCTAATAATTCCACATACAGAGAAAAGGAACCCACAGATTTATTCAACAAGAGTTCTAAAATTTGAAGAAAATTGGGGCTGTTATGAATGAGTACTTTGGATACACATACAAAAAAGAGACAAGATCTGAAAATTGGGAGAACAGGGCAAAGAAAGATACATATGAGAGAAGATTTGAAAAGGAAAAATTTAGAGGGAGGCTTTCCAGGAAAGCAAGGAAGATGGTGACCAGGGCCACATGATAACTTCAGCGTGACAATAACAGAGATAAGACCATCTGTCATATCATACAAAATGATGATGGTCTTATGATGATGGTCTTATGATGATGGTCTGCAGACAACAAGCTACTGTATGATGATGACACTCTACACTACAGGCATATTTCACTATCACTCACCTAATCTTTCCTCTTCTTTTTTCTTAGCTGCTTCCTCCCGCTGTTTCCTTATGATAGCTAATCTAGCTAAGTCAGCTTGGGCCTCCTCTGTTTTACCAGCAATGTGCAATGCCTGATATCTGCGACGAGCTTCAACCTTCTCCAGTTCCTCTCTACATGAACAACAACAGATTGTAATTGAATAATCATATACCCAATTTAATGATGCATAGTCTTCTGCGTTCTCACTAGATTGGGATTTCGGATTCTCTAATAAAGGCAGCTGTCTACCTCAGATTATCGCCACGCCATACAGTTTGTCTTGGACGCTGGTGTAAGTGGGCCACCTCTTTCTTCTCAAGTCTGCATACTGGGGGCAATTCTGTAGGATATAATTCCTATGATTTCTGCTTCCCGTTTGTGCCGACCTCTTCTCGCAGTAAGTTATGGCCACCCTCGTGATTTTAGGTCTGACATTCTTACTGAGTGGCTAATTCTCCAAGGCAGATTGGCGACCATAGAATCCGTTATCCCATTCCTCATTGTGAGGGGTGTTGCACCATGTTATGCGCCTTACGGCCTGGTGCATCCGTTTTCTGCAAGCATTTGTTTCAGGTTAGCAATCCCTAACGGACACATGCATCCGATTTCAGCCGAACCTCCTTAGTCGCCTCTTACAACATGTGTGGCGGGTAACAGTGGTTCTATTCTTTACACCTCAAATTTGGGCCCCGGTAACCACTCAGGCGATGCATACAGTCTTGGTTCAACTATATATTTTACTGCTATCTTATCATACTAATGCCAAAATTTAATGATGCATACAGTCTTGGTTCAACTATATATTTTGTTGCTAACTTATCATACTAAGACCAAGATTTAATGATGCATAGTCTTGGTTCAACTATATATTTTGTTGCTATCTTATCATACTAAGACCAAGGTTGCATCATAAACCTTCACCACTGCCACATAATCAACCGACCATGCATAGAATACGAACAAGTCCAACAACGCATTGTGGGGTTGCCAGGCTGACCTTCACATACTCTCATGTCCTCATACGATGACACTGCGGCCAAAGTTCATGGTGACATCAACCGGCTACATAACATTTTACTTGTAGACCAGACACCTACAGATGAGGTAGCAGACACTACATAACATTTCTCTTGCCATGGGAATTCAGTAGGGACTTTTCCTAAAGTGCTGAGATATAAAGGGTTAACTCTTAAACGTTCATGGTTTTTTTTTTTTTCGAACACTTGCTCTATTACTAGAAGCCACAAATACTCCATGAATTGAAAATAGGCAAGTTATATATGGCTAGAAAGCTAAATGTACTATCAAGATATGTAATTTTAATATCAGTGTCATGTAATATGTTATAACAGTGACCTAATTTTGGTGGTGCTAAAAATAGATTTTTCTACAAATTTCAAATAATTTTATAGTCACAAAGAAGGAAAAAATAAGTAAGTATGAAATATATCTTGAATACTATTAATAGTCTCTTAGTACCTTCATATTTACACAATATATCCAAATGTGAAGTTGTTTGGATAATATATAATGCAGTAATTAGGAAATTTGTAACTTCTATGAAGACACCAATTAATAAATAAATAAGAGAAAATGATGCAGAACTGGTCTAGTAAGCAGCACGTAAAGAACTAACACTTATAGTCTTGACCAGGACAGTAATTTGAGTCATTAGATGCCATTTTATAAGAAAATGTGTGCTTTTGACAAGAGCAAGTGAAAACACGCCTGCAGAGATTATCCAAAATGGCAGCACAATCGGAAATGTCGGTGATAAAAAGCATGCTCTTACCACTAAAGTCGAAGAAGGTTCGCCTGAATTGCTAGGGCACCATAGAAATAGTAAGTAGGCTTCACGGAAAATCAGTCAGATGCGCCATACCAGGCGCCTTGACTACTTATGAATTCATAGCGGCAAATCCAGAAGAACAAAAAAAAAGGATGCTTTAATCAACAAGATTAGACATCTTAAAATAAATATTTTTTTATGTATTATGGTAATATCACATGTTTTACATTATGAAACATGTATTATATGCATTTAAATTCATAAATAATACACAAATATGGCTAGTTCCTGAGTCATGTAGCCATCTCATTTATAAATGAGATTTTCTTAGTACCCGAACGTTACAGTGTTGTTAATAAATTACCTACCTTCAACAAGAACTGCTACTAGAATGGAAGCAAAACTTGAGGTCCATGCCAGCAGTTTTCAACGAAGTTTCTCAACAAGCAAAACTCATACAAGTGGGAAATGGTTTGTCAACAAGTGTGCATAGAAAAATCACTTAAGGTCCATAAACAGATTCATGAATGGCTCATAAAAACGCAGACACTAAAATCTTTCAAAGAGAACAACAGACCTACCATAGACTGGATAAGAACACAGGAAGGGCGCTACCTGAAAGATGCATTAAACAAATCTGCACACACTATCTGGACAAGTGTAGAGCAATAATAAGCAAACTCAATTAACTATGTGCTGAAGCAGACATAGATGAAGATCTGCTGGTCAGTGGGGAGATCAAAGTTACAATTAAGAGATCCAAAAATGTGCCCTTATGTCAGTTATGAAAGATATCAACAGGCTCGAAGAAGCAGATATGGGAGACCCATGCAGAGACTACAACATCACAATAGGAAATAAATTAAAATCAAAGTACTATTATATTGTAAAACAAGGAATATTAACTATTTATGACACATTTTTTACTAACACAATACTCATAAAAGTAGCCCAACATTCTGAAATATGTGTGTGACATTTCTAAACTGACAGAAAGAATATGACTTACAAGTGGAATAAATGTGATGCCAAACAGAGACAAGGCTACATCATACAATGAGAAAGTCATGTATTAATAATAGAAGGCAGTCATTGTTAGTTTACTGTGAAAATGCTAAATGAACTCAATTCTGTTCCATGAGCAATGAACATTTGGAGGAAGTAACATTCATCTTCAACAACCCTACCTTTCTCGTCTTGACAAAGTTGTACCACCAGTTTCCCCAATTTCTGATACTTTTTTGGAACTTTTACCAGCTGCACGATTTGGGTTTTCAATCTCTATCAAATGTGCAACACCTTTTGTTTCCCTTTTAAAAAGTTGCAAATTTATAGCAAAGTTAACACAAAAGGGAAAGTTGAAATTTTAGATTTTTAAAAAGTAGAAATATATGTGACACTATATACATATATTTACAAACCTATTCTTCTTCTTCTTCTTCAATGATCCAGCGGCACTTGAGCTTTTGCCTTCGGCCCAATGCTATATAGTGGTATCTGCATGTGTTTGTAAGTTGTTCTTTTGTTCCGTATAGTGTGTTCCATTTATCTGGCCTTGGAGGAAGGAGTGTCTTTCTGATGTCTTCTAGTGCTTGACACCTGAAGAGGTGGTGGTGAATGGTTTCATGATGATGTGCGCACAGTTGGCACTCTGGAGTGTGTTGTGGATGAATTCTGTTCAAGTGATTATTAAGTGTTGTGTGTTGGGTTGAGTCTAAAAATGGTGCTCTGATCTCTTCTTGTAAGGTGGTTGATGTCATTAAGGTTAGGGCCGGCCATATGGGTGTACACCTCTCTTCCTGTGTTTCCCATTGCCCATCTGTTCAGCCAAATTTCTTTATTTGTTGTCATTAGGATTTGCTTTGCTGTATGGAGAGTTGTTGCTGTGATTGGTTGTTCCTGTGTTGACCCTTTCTTGGTTAGCCTATCTGCTTTGTCATTTCCAGGTGTGTTTGAATATCCAGGGATCCACTGCATGGTTATTTTGATGTCATGTGACGTAATAAGTCTGTCAATATCTAGGGCTATATGTGATTCAGATTTACAACGTCCACCATCTTCTAGAGCTTGAAGGGCAGACATTGAATCTGTGAAAATAATTGTTTTGTGCCTTTGATGGAAAGGCATCGAAAACAGTCTTCAGGTGGTACAAAGCTGCTTCTATCGCATGAATTTCAGCCTCATAATTGGAGCATATCTCCCCGCATGCACCAAACAGCTCTTCGGATGATCTGTCTGGGTACTGTATATATAATCCATAACCTGCTTTGATGGTGGCTTTAAATGCAGATCTATCAGTATAGACATGTACCCATTCTTGGGATAGGCATCAATGGTTCTTTGAGATGCTATCATAAGGCTGACTGGGTCGGAGCGTTTAGTTGCTTCATCTATCAATTTTGTTCTAATTTCAGGTGTATTCAAGAGTGCTTGTGGTTTGCTATTACTCTCTGCAGCTGTTGTCTTGTTTCTGGAAGGTGGTATCTGTCTTGATTTCACTGACGTGGTGGAGGATTGACTTTTGTTTAATTCTGTTTCTCTGTTGCCACTTCTCAACAAGTAGTTTATTGGGGTGATCTTGATTCATTCTTTTGCTCTCCTTTCATAAGCTTCAACAGCAGCTTTGTCCCTACACAGCCCAAGAGGTTCCACATTTGTGTGTATTTCACATGCAGCGGTTGGTGTTGCCCTCATTGCTCCACTGATTAGACGTAAGGCATTGTTCTATACTCTGTCCAGGGAATCGAGGTTTGTTTTGGAACAAGTTGTTAGGAGAGCACTGTTGTACTCTATTGCACAGCGGATGTAACCAAGATATAAGCATCTCAGAGTGTCTTTGTCTGATCCCCATGTTGTGCCAGCAAGCTTCTTCAATAGCTGTATTCTTCTTAATGCTTTGTTCTTTACATTCACAACATGCTTCTTCAGGTTGAGCTGGCGGTCAAGTGTTACTCCAAGATATGTGGGGTGTTGTTCTCTTAACAGTTGGTGATTGTCTAAATTCAAGGTGATATTCTGTTTGGCAACTTTGTGGCTAATAGTGAGGATGGTAAACACTGTTTTGGCACAGTTTATCTTTAGTTTCCATGTCTGGCAGTAGTCATGGAGTTTTCTTAGGTCTCCGTTAAGTTTACGTGCTCCACTTTCTACATCCTCATGGCTTTGCCAAATAGCCAGGTCGCCTGCGTATAAGCGCTTTTCAGCTGTAATCTGACTTGCAAGGTCATTGATGTATTTTTGAAAGAGGGTGCAACTTAGGGATGAGCCCTGTGGTAAACCCTCTTCTAAGACCTCCTTAGACGAAATTGCATTATTGATTTTTGTCTGGATCATACGGTCAATTAAGAAGTACTTAATCCAGTTGTACAATTCCCCATGTATTCCAATGTCCATCATCTTCATAAGGAAGCCTTTTCTCCATACTCATCGTAAAGCCTGCTGCAGGTCAAAGAAGATGCTACTGTGTGTTTGTTGTTCTGAAGTGTCGTGTATTTTTGAGTACGCCTAAAGAGTTGGTCCTCTGTGCAGTTGCCAGATCTAAATCCCGCCTGTTCGTGGCATAGAGTGTTGGTACTTTCAAGAAACCAGTAGAGACGACTATTTACCATTTTTCAGCTAATTTCCTAGACATGATGTTAAGGAGATTGGTGGTAGCTTCTGGGTTCACCTGGAAGTTTGGTGTTTTTCAGGATAGGGATAATATGGGCACTCCTCCAGGGGAGCTTTCCATTTCTCCATGTCATGTTAATTAGATGGAGAACTGCTACCTTTCCTATTGGACCCAAGTTTAGAAGCATCTCGTTGTGGATCTTATCTGGTCCAGGAGACTTTCTAAATTTCAATTCAGATGCTTTCTGTCTATCTCTGTGAGTTCCCCTGCTCTGTTCACTGATGCAAAGTAACGGTTGAAGTGCTCTGCTTTTCTGGTCTTCAATGATTGTTTTCCTTCCATCTATCACTAATTTGGGATTTGTCTTCCTACTATCGCCAGACAGATTGTTGACAACGCCAGACTTTATTTCCATTACGTCTGAAGTCTAGTTTTGAGCATGTGTCTATCCATTTTTAGCCTTCCTAACTGAAGTTTTACTTTTGCTAAGCTTTATTGTACTGCACTTTTATGTCCAGTGATGATGTGGACTCTAGTGTTTTTCTTAATGTGCTTCTTTCATAGATGGTGTCTTGTATGTCTTGGTTCCAAATGGTTTGTGTGATTTCGGCTGCCCTTGGGATACGTAGTGCTGAGGCTTTCAGAATTGCTTTTGTTACTTCTTCGTTGAAAGTCTCAACACTGCTGGCATCAACTGTGTAAGCGAGAGTCAGTTGTTTCTTGAAAAGTCTCAGTTAGCTTTTTGAAGTTCCACCGTGTTTTTGCTTTCGACAGGCTCTACTTACAGTTGTTATAGTAGTAAGGAGTGGTTTTGATCACTTCGATATCATCGAGTATTTGAGAATGGCAGGATTCTGTCAAGTCGGATGAGCAGATGGTCAGGTCAGGTCGAGTAAGTGAGAGGTGAGCTCTGTGCAGCAGAGTTGGAGATTCTGCATTCTGTAATACTGATAGGTTTGTTGTATCACATAGCTCTTCTATTAATTTTCCTTACCTGTTGTTGTCTGGGTAGCCCCAACGTGGAGAGTGCCCATTGAAGTCACCGGCTAAAATAGTTTTGCGATACTGTGTGTTGTGTAGTTCTGGCAGCTTGAGTGTTTTCTGTGGGGGGTTGTAGATGTTGTATATGGTATATTTTCCTCCAGAGTGCCAGATAGTAATTTGTTGCACATCTGTGGGATGGGCTGTTGTAAGCTGTGATGCATCTCCCTGAATGTCATTACGTATGTATGTGACTATGCCTCGGCAGTCAGTACACCTACAGGGATAACTGGCGTATCCAGTCATGTGCAGGTCACTGTCTTTGTGTAGGGTTTCTGCAAAGGGCCACATGTACCTTGTGGTCATGTAATAATTTTGAGAGTTCAATCTTTTTGTATCTTAGACCACAGTTGTTTAATTGTAGGATGTTAAGTGAATGTTTGTTCTTTTGGTCCTCTGACATCTGTAGGTCCTTCTTCCTCCAAGGGTTTTGTGTATTTCTATGTTTGCATTTGTATGTTTTGTTTTTTCCAGTAGTCAATTTTTCGCACAGAACAGCCTGGTTACCCTCTGGTGCGGACCTAGATATTCGAGTCGACATCCGATCTGCTGAATTTCTATTATTGTTGTACATAGCATTGAAAAGCTGGGGAGTCTGTGATTTCTTCCCTTCCCCGGACAGGAGCCAGAATAATACTGCCATAGTATTAGTGGATGAGGGGCTTTCTGTGTCACTTAATGATACTGCAGCCAAGGTAGAGTTCGTGTTCTCATTCCCGCCACCAGATTGCCTGTTGGTCACGCCGAGCTCTGTTATACTCTAGGCATGTGTCCAAATGTTCACGGCAAGAGGATCATCACGTCCTGAGTCACTGCGCCTGTACGATGGATGTCAGCCGTCAGAAAGCAGCACATATTGGTTCTCTATCCTCAGATCTAGTTAGTACCCTTCTGACTTCTTTCCAACCACAGAGGGTGCATGTACATTGTCAAATATTATACAAATGTTTACCACATCTACTCAGTTATGCTGTAGTCCTGTGCCAGATCTGAATGGTCATATGAGAGGCCATTAGAGGTCTCACTGTGTCAAGAATGTTGGAGGGAAAAGGGGATGTGTAGGGGAAAGAAAGGAGGGAAGTGTGAGGTTAGCAGAATTACTCCTGCCCACTTATGTTGTTTAGCCAGTAAGCTGAGACTGTTGCCCAGGGTGTGGCACATGGAGCCAAACATGAGCTAGGTGAGAAGTGGGGACCAAGTAGGATCATGACCATCCATGGGTACGACCAGGATACGGCTGTCATTTTCCGTGAGGTACTACCCTACCTTCTCACCCAACACCCTACAAACCTATCAATATATATATATATATATAATATATATATATATATATAAGACAAAAGATGAA
Organism: Arion vulgaris; assembly: GCA_020796225.1. NCBI lineage: Eukaryota > Metazoa > Mollusca > Gastropoda > Stylommatophora > Arionidae > Arion > Arion vulgaris. The sequence continues at coordinate 80,596,367 of CM036757.1, read as the reverse complement.
TGGAATTGTATGTATGTCTGTATCAATTGTTTGAAGACATCTGGACATCCTACAGACTTGAAATTTGGCAAGAGGGTAGCTTTCATATATAGGAAGATGTAAAAATTATAAAACTAGACTATTTGTTCGTTTCTATAACCATATTCCAACTTAACACAAATGGTCATGTACAGAAATCAGTGAATACAGGTATCCGTTTTAACGTTCCGATCATGTGATATACACAGCAGTCTTTCCAGTCACGTGGATACGCACAGCAGTCACTTTACTGGTCACATCTTATAGTTTATGCTATTTATTGGTAATTTAACATGCCTGCCGGAGGCGAATGCATTAGATGCTTGGTTTGCTACGGTGGAGACATATATTCAAATTCACTGGCAGGATAAAATTATCTTTAAAAAGTTATTTTGTTTAATCGACATAACCTGGAGAGAAAACATTGTTATTAATGAAAAAGCAGCAAATTTTGATGTCAGACTGGTGACAGGACATGTCTATTTAATATGCTGTCTCACGCTGTTTGCAACTGAACAGTTTCTGTGTGTTTGTTTGCAATTAAATTGTCTGCCACATCATGTCGAATTACGAAAACTACAGAAATTTCATTTGCAACTATTGAACTGACTCTGAATAAATTCAATTTGCCAATCGTTATTTGTCAACTTTCACTGGAATTCTATTGTATCAGGTTTTACTGGCTATCGGAATGAGGGACATTTTAATTTTATGTGATCAACCGACAAAGTTTTCCCACCATGCATGAAGAGAAAGTGTACTGTTATTTATGGGGAAGCAGCCGATTTTGAGGCAACTGGGCATATTTCTTTAATATGCTCAATCTCGCACTGTTTGGGACTTTACGACCAGATTGAAACTAAATTCCCTGTGTAAAGAACAGGTAAAACTGCTAGTTTATATATGAAACAAATAATATTATGAAAAATGATGTCAATGACATTAAAAAAGCAGTAATATTGTTTCCACAAACTTTCAATGGAAAAAGAATATTCCAGATTATATGATGTTCTGTGCAAAAAACCATATGACATAACATATATTAAGACTTGAAGAAAAGAATCAAGAGATACCTCCTCATCTTCACTCTCACTCCCTGATTCAGATCCTGATGGAGGAAGATCTGGATTCTTGGCCTTAGACTCATCTGCAACAGCAGTGGCTTCTGCTTCTTTCTCTTCTTCCTCTTCATCACTCTCAATACCTTGCTGGCGCTGAAAATATACAGAACATGGCATGAAGATTATTGATAGGTATCAATGACATAATCACATCTATGCACCATGTGCCTCTTTGGCACAGTTCATTCATGACAGATGCTGCTATCAGTTTCAGGAAAATAACATGAAATGCCTATCATAGAAGACCAATTACCTCATTTTCAAGCTGAATTTTGTCATAGCCTAGTGCAGTGGTAGCAACTCTTTCCTAGGTGCTTATTTATCAGTTTTTCTCCTTGTTTGTGGATGGGTTGTGGGAGGCGCTTGCTGCAGCTAGAAGTGGAAACTTTGGTTGTGGTAGCTACATTTTTGTCCAGTTATCAGGCAGTGTGTCCTTGTTAATATTCTTATGTACTTTGTTGATTTGAGGGTAGCAGATTGATATCATAGTTTCTGTATTCAAATATATATTGTTTTGTTTATCCTGCTAGTCATTGCATGCACCTTTCTCATCTTCTTCATGTCATATTTTGGGGAATACAAATTTTACTATGACCAATGACACACACACATATGATGAGTGATATGTTTATGAGTATACATCTATGACCAACGACACACTGGACATAACAGTGCATACAATAAAGCTTGTGCAAAAGTAAAACTTGCAGTTAGGGAGGCTAAAAATGAATCGACACATGCTCAAAACTAGACTTCAGACGTAATGGAAATAAAGTATGGGCATTGGTCAACAATATGTCTTGGGATAGTAGGAAGACAAATCCCAAATTAGTGATAGATGGAAGAAAACAATCATTAAAGTCCAGAAAAAAGCAAAGCACTTCAACCATTACTTTGCATCAGTGAACAGAGCAGGGGAACTCACAGAGATAGACAGAAAGAGTCTGAATTGAAACTTAGAAAGTCTGGACCAGATAAGATCCACAACGAGATGCTTCTAAACTTGGGTCCAATAGGGAAGGTAGCAGTTCTCCATCTAATTAACATGACATGGAGAAATGGAAAGCTCCCCAAAGCCTGGAGGAGTGTCCATATTATCCCTATCCTGAAAAACACCAAACCTCCAGGTGAACCCAGAAGCTATCGACCAATCTCCCTAACATCATGTCTAGGGAAATTAGCTGAAAAAATGGTAAATAGTCGTCTCTACTGGTTTCTAGAAAGTACCAACACTCTATGCCACGAACAGGCAGGATTTAGATCTGGCAACTGCACAGAGGACCAACTCTTTAGGCTTACTCAAAGAATACACGACAGCTTCCAGAACAACAAACACACAGTAGCCATCTTCTTTGACCTGCAGCAGGCTTACGATCGAGTATGGAGAAAAGGCTTCCTTATGAAGATGATGGACATTGGAATACATGGGGAATTGTACAACTGGATTAAGTACTTCTTAATTGACCGTATGATCCAGACAAAAATCAATAATGCAATTTCGTCTGAGGTCTTAGAAGAGGGTTTACCACAGGGCTCATCCCTAAGTTGCACCCTCTTTCAAAAATACATCAATGACCTTGCAAATCAGATTACGGCTGAAAAAGCGCTATACGCAGGCGACCTGGCTATTTGGCAAAGCCATGAGGATGTAGAAAGTGGAGCACGTAAACTTAACGGAGACCTAAGAAAACTCCATGACTACTGCCAGACATGGAAACTAAAGATAAACTGTGCCAAAACAGTGTTTACCATCCTCACTATTAGCCACAAAGTTGCCAAACAGAATATCACCTTGAATTTAGACAATCACCAACTGTTAAGAGAACAACACCCCACATATCTTGGAGTAACACTTGACCGCCAGCTCAACCTGAAGAAGCATGTTGTGAATGTAAAGAACAAAGCATTAAGAAGAATACAGCTATTGAAGAAGCTTGCTGGCACAACATGGGGATCAGACAAAGACACTGAGATGCTTATATCTTGGTTACATCCGCTGTGCAATAGAGTACAACAGTGCTCTCCTAACAACTTGTTCCAAAACAAACCTCGATTCCCTGGACAGAGTATAGAACAATGCCTTACGTCTAATCAGTGGAGCAATGAGGGCAACACCAACCGCTGCATGTGAAATACACACAAATGTGGAACCTCTTGGGCTGCGTAGGGACAAAGCTGCTGTTGAAGCTTATGAAAGGAGAGCAAAGAATGAATCAAGATCACCCAATAAACTACTTGTTGAGAAGTGGCAACAGAGAAACAGAATTAAACAAAAGTCAATCCTCCACCAAGTCAGTGAAATCAAGACAGATACCACCTTCCAGAAACAAGACAACAGCTGCAGAGAGTAATAGCAAACCACAAGCACTCTTGAATACACCTGAAATTAGAACAAAATTGATAGATGAAGCAACTAAACGCTCCGACCCAGTCAGCCTTATGATAGCACCTCAAAGAACCATTGATGCCTATCCCCAAGAATGGGTACATGTCTATATCGAAATAGGGGGAAATCTGTAGTAAGACTTGGTAAATAGCGAAACACATACAAAGTACTATAGTTTTACAAAATACAGAAACAGTGACGATAAACAGCAACGTTTCTACCAAAAGGCCTTTATCAAGCAAACAACACAACAGGAGTGACGAATTATAGAGAACACTTACAAATGGACGATAACGAAACATGCAAATGTATCTAATGAACTGGGAATAAAAACGAATAACGAAATGAGAGCAACACAAAACTGGAAGTGGAAAAGAAGAGAAACAATATACAATCAAGTGAAAATATAAATTATATATATGAAGCAAATACACATATAGATTACAAGGCATGAGATGAGAAAGTACTAAGAAGCATAGGAATGTAATGCGTTGAGTCCAAGAGGCCGCAAGGTACCATATAACGAAATAAAACGGTTCTCCAGAGCAAATCGACTACGATCATCAGAGGAACATGATCGGATGGCTGTGACCTGGACATCGCAAGCTCCTGGATAGCCAGTATCATTGAAATGGGTAGCTACAGGGTCACAGAGCATTGGCGTATATCGCGCAAGTGTGGGCGAATCGGTCACTGAGTCTCTTGCCGGTTTTCCCCAATATAGGCCTTGTTGCACCGCTTGCAGATAATAGCATAGATAATATTACGGGACTCGTAAGTGAAACTGTCTTCAATAAAGAACGTGGCTTTTGGAAAAGACACAGTGCGGGTCTGTATTACATAGGCACACGTGTTGCAGCGCCGACGGACACACTGGATAGTGCCAAAATGACTGGATATTAGGCTTGAGGCGACTGTGAACGAACATATCCTTAAGACTTCTGTCCCGCCTGTACGCCACCAAAGGATAGTGTTGGAATATTGAACGTGTCTCAGGATCAGACTGAAGAATGGAGAGATGACGGAATAAGACTTTCTTTACAAGGGAACTATGAGGGTGGAAAGTTAAGACAAGTTTCACCCTGTCAGAATTGGAAGTTCTATGCTGGTTAGAGAGAGCCTCCTGGCGAGAAATTTGCTGAACGTGCCGCATAGCAGATGCAAGCAGCTTATCCGGGTATAGCGCTACGAAAGAATAGTGAGTTGTATATACTGATGGATCTGCATTTAAAGCCACCATCAAAGCAGGTTATGGATTATATATACAGTACCCAGACAGATCATCCGAAGAGCTGTTTGGTGCATGTGGGGAGATATGCTCCAATTATGAGGCTGAAATTCATGCGTTAGAATCAGCTTTGTAAGACTTTTCGATGTCTTTCTATCAAAGGCACAAAACATCAATATTTTCACAGATTCAATGTCTGCCCTTCCAACTCCACAACAGCCACAATCACAGCCACAACTCTCCATACAGCAAAGCAAATCCTAATAACAAATTTTAAAAATTTGGCTGAACAGATGGGCCATGGGAAGAGATGTGTACACCCATATGGCCAGCCCTAACCTTTATGACAACATCAACCACCTTACAAGAAGAGATCAGAGCACCATTTTTAAGACTCCAACCCAACACATAACACTTAATAATCACTTGAACAGAATTAAACCACAACACTCTTAGAGTGCCACCTCTGTGTACATCATCATGTAACCGTTCACTACCACCTTCTTCTTCTTTCAGTGCTCATTCTTTACGACCAATTGTAATCACTGTTTGTGATATGTTTGATCTTTGCCAAGAACGTGTATACGTTGCACATTGGTTTGGTAGGCCCCTAAACACATAGACTTCTACACGTTTAGGACACATGCATCCGATTTCAGCCAAACCTCCTTAGTCGCCTCTACGACATGCGTGGCAGGTAACAGTGGTTCTATTCTTTACACCCCAAAATTGGGCCCCGTAATCACTGGGCAACTACCACCTCTTCAGGTGGCAAGCACTAGATGACATCAGGAAGATCCTCCTTCCTCCAAGGCCAGATAAATGGAACAAATTATACGGAACAAAAGAACTTACAAACACATGCAGATACCACTACATAGCATTGGGCCGAAGGCAAGAGCTCAAGTGCCGCTGGATCATTGAAGAAGATGACAAATGACACACACATATGATGAGTGATATGTTTATAAGTATACTTCTATGACCAATGACACATACATATGACTGATAGATGTCCAGTCAACTGCATATCGACGCCCATTAGTTATGACACTTGCTATCTTCTTTCCTGCCAACGTTTAACACAGTTAGATAATAGAACCCACTTCACTGAACTCCAATGTAGACAAATATATGCTCAGCCTATTTTAGCAGATGGCAAAGGTTATGAATTGTTATATTTCTGGCAGTTCATTGTTTATACACAAGCCATTTCCTTCCTTGGAGGCACCTTTGTAGCAGACTCATGCCACATTTCTCCAGTCACAAGATCACATCTACAATACCAGCTGATTCAACATTGTAAGAAAATAAAGATTTCTCAAGAGACCTTAGTATTTCACTCTTATTCATAGTGTAGTGCGGCGTGCGTTTTGTACACACACTACATGTGATTTCAAAACAAGAATGCCAGCTCCTCAAAAGTGTGAATTCCTACATGTTTTTGACAATATTTACACATTGGAGTTTAGAAGATTGAAACTGCCACAGTTGTGATCCACTCATGTCACAGTCAATTCTAATAGAGCTTGCAAAACACGGATTGAGAATCGGACACAATGCAAGTCATATTGTACTTGCTCTGAGAAAACCAGCACAGAGCTACAATAGCAGTCTCAAACTCCATGTGGTTGTTGGTAAGGAACTACTCTACAACAATCCTCTCCCGCACTCTTGTCGATAATTTCCATTCTGATTTATGCCCACACAGTGCAGATCAACCAATATATACAACTCAATATTCTGATTTATGCTCACAGAACGCAGAGCAACCAGTATATACAACTCAATATTCTAATTATAAAAGGGTCACAACCAGCTTGGGAATCACATGTACAGGAAAATCAAGATTAGCAAAATGGAGGTCAGCCCACTGTGGTCAAACACTACACAACATTGCTCACATAATGCAATCATGCCCTACCACTTATGCAGTCTTCAGGAACAAAATATGATCATAACACAACTTAGAAGTCAGCAAACTCTACAAAATAGTAGACTACATGGTGCCACCTTATAGCCTTTATAGAGGCCTCAGGTCTATTAATCTAATGATGGATGACCAGCATGAAGAACAAACAAGAATAGGTATATACAAACAGCATCAATATCATTAGTGTTCTCAGATATTAGCTGTTGAATAGCCACTTCTGAATTGCAATCACAATACTCTAGACACTCTTGTCCAAGGATAATAATAACTGTCTGGTAATGTACCATATTCTCATGACCCATTTCTTCACAATAGTGTCAACTGTAATTACTAGTTCAAGTGTCCGTAGTTATTTCCCATTTATAAGATTGCCTTGTGTCAACAGTTTGCATAACTGAGGGAAGGACATTAGTAAGTTTCTGTTGTATTTCTATGATGGGCATCTGAGTTGAACATGCAGAGTTTGTTTATTTTCAATTCCTGGTTTCACTTGTTTTATGTCCAGAAATGCAGCCATTTCATGTCACTACCTTTATCTTACACATGTCACTACATTTATTTTACACATGTCCCTACCTTTATCTTACACATGTCACTACCTTTATCTTACACATGTCACTACCTTTATCTTACACATGTCACTACCTTTATCTTACACGTCACTACCTTTATCTTACACATGTCACTGCCTTTATCTTACACATGTCACTACCTTTATCTTACACATGTCACTGCCTTTATCTTACACATGTCACTGCCTTTATCTTACACATGTCACTGCCTTATCTTACACATGTCACTACCTTTATCTTACACATGTCACTACCTTTATCTTACACATGTCACTACCTTTATCTTACACATGTCCCTACCTTTATCTTACACATGTCCCTACCTTTATCTTACACATGTCACTACCTTTATCTTCAGTATATATATATGGAACTGCAGTAAAACTATTTGATTGGCAAAACACGTAATTACAAAGTACTGTAGTTTTACAAATTACAAAAACAATGACAAAATACAGCAACGTTTCGACCAACAAGGCCTTTATCAACAAACGAACAAACAGGAGTGACAAATTAAAATGAAACACAAATGGACGACCAAATACCAAACGTATCTAAGGAAAATCTGGAATAAAACGAATAACGAAATAAATGTAACACAAAAAACACACATAAAAACTAGAAATAGAAAGGAAAAGATACAATGAAACATCTAGTAAATATATAACTTGAATACATGCAACATATACCCATATAGATTACAAAGCATGGGAAGAGAAAGTACTAAGAAGCATAAGAATGGAATATAACATGAATACATGCAACATATACCCATATAGATTACAAAGCATGGGAAGAGAAAGTACTAAGAAGCATAAGAATGTAATACGTTGGGGCCCGCGTGGTCAAGGTACCATACAAAGAAATCAACAGATTCTCCAGAGCAATCGACTGCATCATCCGAGGAACATGATCGGATGGCTGTGACCTGGACATCGTGAGCACCTAAATGGCCAGTATCATTGAAATGGGTGGCTACAGGGGTCACAGAGCAGTGGCGTATATCGCGCAAGTGTTGGGCGAATCGGTCACTGAGCCTCTTGCCTGCTCTCGCGAATAAACCTTGTTACACCGCTTACAGATAATGGCATAGATAAGATTACGGGACTCGCAAAGAACCCATCGTCAATAAGAACGTGCCTAAAGGAAAAGATACAGTACGCGTCTGTATCATAAAGCACGTGTGCAGCGCCGAGCACACTGGACAGTGCCAAAATGAGTCTGGATATTGGACTTAAGGACAGGGCGGCACCCTAAACAGAAATATTGATCATTGAGGTTGCGTTTATGATTCTAAATGATCAACTTGATGTTAAAACTCGGGAAAAAAATTTCAAAAATCCAAGCATGTATATTCTATGAAAAAAATTTAATATAGAGGGGTTTTTTAAGGGAAAAATGCCCAAAAAGTAACCTTGCAAAATACAAGATGATTTATGTTCTATTCAGATTAGCACTATAGAACTTTCAGATGTTATTGTAAATCGGCATATCTTGAACTGGTAGCAAAATATTTATAAAGTATAATAAAATGAGTTTTTTCTGAATTTTTTAATGCAAATCCAGATTTTTTGACTAAAAAAATATGGGGTAGGAGATATTCTTTTACATGAGACACAAAAACTGTTCAATGAATTCTTTTTAAAGTGGTAGGGGATGATCAAATATGCATAAGAAAGAAGTATGCACATTTATACAACAATCCTTTGAGTAGTTTTTGAAAAACGTGTATTTAGTGACATACATTTATGGAAAATAACAATTTTGAGAAAAAGCCAAAAACTAACATATTTTCAATTATTGACCAAATTAATTTACTTTAAGATCCCCAGGAGCATACAAACTTGCCTCATCACATGCTTTAGATGCCATGCTAGTTGTTTACATCTTTCTATCTTTTTGTGCCTAAATTCTGTATTAGCAAGGAAGATATGTGGTTTTATAGATGACAGCAAAATACTGAAAATAATGTTTTCCAAAGGAAAAGTTAAACTAAAACAAAAGTTTCATATCGGCACAATTTCATATTATTAACTACAATATTGGCATCATTGACAGTTATTTTTAAGCTCCTCCTCAAAGTAAATGAGATCTTAGGACACCAAGTCCATATACGATTATGGAAAGATTCATTAGCATTGTGAGAACCACCATGAATATATTTTGTCAACGAAGTCGAAGATAGCTTGACAAATACTTGCATTATGTTGCCAAAAATAAAATTAGGCAGTTTGTTCTCAATCAACTAAAACTTTATCTTTAGGGCGCAAGCTACTCAGCCTATTGCAGTTCTCAGGGTTATCTTTGTGATGTTTAAATATGGCTCAAATACTATTTATCCAACCAATGTTCTCTAATTTTCCAGAATTTTTCATACAAGTTACATCATAATCACGCTGCATAAGTTTAATGATGCTATTAGTTAATCTATCTGCACTACCATATTGCTATAAACACTTTGCTACCATCTGTTGAAGCAAAGTTATGATATTTCCTATATAATTAGCTAAAAAAAAACATATACATGCCTAGTTAAAAAATTTAATTAAAATACAAAACTACATATTTTTTTCAAACTAAAGATAGATTCTTGTTCGAAATTGGATGTATTACCTAAAATTTTAAAACTCAAATTTCATTTTTTAAGAAAAATCATTAAATATAGGGGTGCGTCTGTCCTTAAGGTGACTGGTACCAACATATCCTTAAGACTTCTGTCCCGTCTGTAAGACACCAAAGGATAGTTGGGGAAGACAGAACGGGTCTCAGGATCTGATCTAAGGAGAGACAGATGACGGAATAAAACATTTTCACCAGGGAACTATGTGGGTGGTAAGTTAAGATAAGTTTTACTCTGTCAGAGTTAGTAGTCCTATGCTGGCTGGTAAGGGCCTGCTGGCGAGTGATTTTCTGAACTTGATGCATAGCCGAGACAAGCACCCTCTCCGGGTATAGGCGCCTACGAAGAAATCAAGCATCTCGCGAGCTCTCTCAAGAAAATCATCGCCTCACTACAAAGCGTCGAAGGCGTAAGAGCTGCGAGAATGGCAAAGAGTCACGACAAGCCCGGGATGGGAAGAAGTATAAAGGAGAAAACTATGTGCATCAGTAGGCTTTAATATACTGATGTAGTGATAGCGGATAGGCGTAAGGTGATAGTAATGTCAAGAAAGTTGACACAATTAGTGGAGATGTGAGAAGTAAACGAATAGAAGGGTTGAAAACATTAATGAAATTAATGAAGCGTGACAAATCGGCTTCAGGTATATCAGTGATGCCAATACAGTCATCAATGTATCTGTGATAGACAGACGGAAGGGGCCATCATATGCAGTCCATACAAGGTGTTCAAGATAACCCATGAATAGACAAGCATAACTAGGTCCCATTTTAGTACCATTTAATATTCCATTCTTATGCTTCTTAGTACTTTCTCTTCCCATGCTTTGTAATCTATATGGGTATATGTTGCATGTATTCAGTTATATATTTACTAGATGTTTCATTGTTTCTTTTCGTTCTATTTCTAGTTTTATGTGTTTTTGTGTTACATTTATTTCGTTATTCGTTTTTATTCCAGATTTTCCTTAGATACGTTTGTATTTGGTCGTCCATTTGTGTTTCATTTTAATTTGTCACTCCTGTTTGTTCGTTTGCTTGATAAAGGCCTTGTTGGTCGAAACGTTGCTGTATTTTGTCATTGTTTTGTAATTTGTAAAACTACAGTACTTTGTAATTACGTGTTTTACCTTTATCTTACACATGTCCCAACCTTTATCTTACAAAGCAAAACATGAAGACAGCTAATGTGCATAGAAAGAGCAGTATATGTCACTCAGGCATGTTTGTAAACATCAGTGGATTCGAGACAAATAGCATGTGAATATGAAGAAAGACTATTACTGTGTACATCAGTTAGAAACATATGTGCCTCCGAGTAAATACTAATCTTTGAACTGAACCATATGTAACAACAAATATTGGCAATGATAGGTATTTGAGTAATGAATAATTAATATTCACACATCACTGATACTAGCATCTAACCCACTATGTGGGCAACTAGTATTACATTAGTACCTGTCAAATATGTTATATAATATAGACAATCACTGGTGAAGTAAGTGATTCTGTCATCCACAATGAGCAAGTAATGTGGGATTACTGAATTTTGTTGGTATGCTTCCTGCTATAGTCTGTCCATTAATTCGTGAGCACGTTTGAAATTGATTTTCTCTAAAACTACCTGTTGGATCTCAGTGATTTTTGCAAGCAGCCTTAGAATATCCATGACGCTAAAATAAAGCTAACCAGTAGTCCATAGATGCTACTGATTTTGCACATCTGCGAATTCCTTTGATCTTTTATGACAATTGCAAATACTGGGGCTCAAATTTAGATTTTACAGTAATCCTAGAATTTGTCCATGTCAATTCTATTCATAGGTGTATCTCCATATTAACTTGATATGTCAAGTAATTAAGTGTGTTGCCCTTTATGTGCAATCGTGAACTTGGATACAATATGCAACAGTTAGTCCTCCCCTTCGTCACCATTAGACCCCAGGGTGTCTTAACTTCACCACAAATGGTATGATTGTAGACGCATTTGGATATGGAAATGTATACGTTGCTATTTCTCAGTCTGTAATCAAAATATGATTTGTATCATCCCGAATCTTACGATTCGATGAGGTTGATAATTGTTGCTGGCTGGACAAATTGTAATCCATCTCGGTGCCAGTACTCATCTTCCTCTCGAGCATGTTCAACACACTTCTTCCAGAACTGCATGTCTATCATTGAGAGGACTCACGTGTCAGAACTTCAACATCACACATTTTAAACGTCCTGTTCTGTTCTGCAACTTGCCCTTTACTTTAGCCCAGACAAGCTCTATCGGATTGAGGTGAGCATGATATGGAGGTAGTCGCAAAGACGTGTGGCCGTATTCCAATGATTTTGTCAATATGAAACACCTTTGTCTTATTTGTCATCCTCACCAGGTGCAACAACTCGGGTTTCAAATATGTATCATCGAGCTGACATTTTCCTTATCAAGCCAAGTCCTAATTTGATCTTTTGTATTTGATGCAGTTGGTACTTTGTCTTCCGCTGATACTGCGTTGTGATAGGATGCATTATCCATTACCAAGCATGATGGTCTGTTTAAAATTGGAAGTAGATCTTTCTCCATCCAGTGCCTGAAAATATGTCCATTCATGTCTGTGTGGTAGTCCCTACCGTCGGTACTTTTGATTGGAAAATAAGTCCAGCGTCATGGACAAGACCTTCTTCACTGCTTCCTGCATGTGTTAGTATAATCGCTGGCCTTTGCTGCTTGGTATTTTTCTTTTCTGTTCACGTCTACTGATTGCCATTCTTTAGCATTGGTGTGGTGAGCATTGACCCAGGGTTCGTCCAAATATACAATATCATAGCCTTGCCTCCGCCGCTCACGGATCTGCCTCAGGTATTTACTTCGGGCAGCAATTAAATGTGGCTTTTCACAAATATTTCTGCCGCCTATAGTTTTTCTGAAGGTGAAGCGCGGCTCTTACATTTTCCAGAGTACTTTTAGAAATGTCTATGCTGCAATCTGATTGCAGTTTTAATTTCAGTTTCCTGAGAGTAACAAGTTGATTTGTCGCAAACATTTTCAAGAGCTCCTGTCTTATGACATCTATGTCAAAGGCGTCAATTGTTCTTTTCCTTCCTTGCTTGACATTAGTGCACTTTGTGTCCTGTTTAATCCATCGGGAAAAGGATTCTCTATTCAGACCAAGCGCCAGTTGCGTCCGTTTCAGGTTATGAATATCGCAATATAGATGACCTCTTAGATTCCTCCGAAGTGTTGGTATAGTAAAACTGTAACCTTCTGCATTGTTATAAATGTGCACTTCAGACTCATTATGAATGTGATATCAATGTCAGTTTTGATAAGCCAACAAATATGATACAATAGCTTCATACAAATAGCCAGATACACCTATAACTATACAACGGTATCCCAATTATAACGTCATATGCTTTCCGCTTTCAAAGTCGATCAAGTTAGGTGCACGGGAATTTGTGAAATTGTTGTTTACTCACGATATTTAAATGTTACCATAATGTATTTTTAGAACATCGCGCTGTTTACAGAGATCTGTTATATTGTGTACAATCCGGTGAGGTTGATTTTAATATAACCTGAAGAAGAAATATTTCAAACTACATCAAATTTTCTTGGAGAAAAAATATTTCTCTAGCGTCATGGATATTCTAAGGCTGCTTGCAAAAATCACTGAGATCCAACAGGTAGTTTTCAGAAAATCAATTTCAAACGTGCTCACGAATTAATGGACAGACTATATCAACTCTCTAAAGTAAAACTTACCCGCCATGCCTTTTCTTTCTCTGCCTTCTGTGCCTGCTCCCTGAGTTCGTCTTCGTCTGTGAAATGTCTCCTCTGACCCTTGTGACTCTTCTTGCTTCCTCTAGTGCCTGCTGTACCTCCTATTGATACATAACAGAAATGTTATTTCATCATTCTAAAATAATGCTGACATGGCTACCAGAACAAAGACAGAACTACTAGAAGAAAGCAGCAATCTGAACTACTAGAACATAACATACTGAACTACTAGAACATACTCTTCTTCTTGCGATCGCTTACGACCAATTTTAATCACTCTTTGTGATATGTTTGATCTTTGCAAGAACGTGTATATGTTGCACATTGGTTTAGTAGGCCCTAAACGCATAGACTTCTACATGTTTATGACACGTGCATCCGACTTCATCCAAACCCCTTAATCGCTCTCTTACGACATGAGTGGCAGGTAATAGTGATTCTATTCTTTACAACCCAAATTTGGGCCCCGGTAACCACTCGGGCGACATAACATACTCAACTACTAGAACATAACATACTAACTACTAGAACATAACATACCGAACTCATAGAACATAACATACCAAACTACTAGAACATAACATACCAAACTACTAGAACATAACATACCGAACTACTAGAACATAACATACCGAACTACTAGAACATAACATACCAAACTACTAGAACATAACATACCGAACTACTAGAACATAACATACCGAACTACTAGAACATAACATACCAAACTACTAGAACATAACATACCAAACTACTAGAACATAACATACCGAACTACTAGAACATAACATACCAAACTACTAGAACATAACATACCGAACTACTAGAACATAACATACCGAACTACTAGAACATAACATACCGAACTACTAGAACATAACATACCGAACTACTAGAACATAACATACTAAACTACTAGAACATAACATACCGAACTACTAGAACATAACATACCAAACTACTAGAACATAACATACCAAACTACTAGAACATAACATACTGAACTACTAGAACATAACATACTGAACTACTAGAACATAACATACCAAACTACTAGAACATAACATACCAAACTACTAGAACATAACATACCAAACTACTAGAACATAACATACCAAACTACTAGAACATAACATACTGAACTACTAGAACATAACATACCAAACTACTAGAACATAACATACTGAACTACTAGAACTAATTGGGAAATTAGCTCATCTTGACACTATTTCTCAGTCAGCTACAAGGTCAACACTACAGAGAAGTGACTAAATATTGTACCCAAAATAAAGGTCTGAATGTGAAGGATGAACTTCATTGCACCGGGTTCCCTCATATGACATGCCATCTGCCGAGAGCATTGCCCAAAGCACAAACTCTGTAGCTCCAGCAACAATCCTAGGGATGTCATGAAAAATTGCACATGTGTCTCAGTCCGGATTTGAAACCACAACCGTCAGTACGACAGGTCGCCCGTGTGGTGCCGGGGCCTGCAAGGGAAGCAAAGAATAGTACCACTGCAACCTACAATGCATGTCATAAGAGGCAACTGATGTAGGCCCTAGGAATGCTACCTAGTAAATAAAAAGCATCGCAGAAATCGGATTTGCTGGTCTACTTGTAGGCGCATAACTGGCACAATGTACAATTACTCTTAGACTCAAGATCACATACAATTCACACAGAGTGGTTGACAAGTGGTCGATGTGGAGCGTTCTAAGAAAAAGAAGTGTGACAGGCAAGTGGTTTAACTGATTCCGTACCAAGCAACATGCGTCACTTAGAAGACGTTTCCTATTTTGTTGAGATTTTATTCACTTTTGTTCCGATTGGAGTTTTATATTTCCCAGAAACTACTTAGTAGAAGTGATGTGTAAATGATAACGAATACATATCATCGAGGCTTATGCTAGAAGTAGAAATGAAACGGAGTTTACCATTCATTCTAGGATACCCTGTGACCGTAAAAAACTACGAGATTTTTATGAATGGCGATGATGCTAGTGAACCAATGATAGAGAATACGCACAGCTATAAAAGTTTGAAGAAGAGGAAGACACCAGGATGCGACGATATACCAACTGAACTAATCCTGGCAGGAGGGGAGGTTAGCGTACAAATTTACCATTCAATATGCATGAAGATCTGGAATAGTGCAGCCTGGCCCAAAACATGGAAAAGGTCGATAAACATCCTCATCCCAAAGAAAGGAAACTTAAAGTTGCACAATAACTACCATACCATCGCATTAATCAGCCATGCCATCAAAATCCTACTGCAGATCATCATGAAAAGGATAGAAAGAAAGCTGGAACACGAAATAAATTCAGGCAGGTTTCAGACATGGCAGAGGCACCAGAGACCACATTTTTAACATGAGAAACATCATTGAAAAATGTAGAGAATATAATGTGGATCTCCATACCTGTTTGAGATTACACCAAAGCGTTCGACTATGTACAACATCATAAATTATGGAACAATATGAAAGACATGGGGTTCCCATCACATTTGATACATGTAATAGAACCATTACATATTCTGCCCATCTTGCCAATATTTCTGTTTTATCAAACAAAAATTGGTTGTTGTTGTTTTTGATACATCCTCCACCTTTTATAGTATTTTTCTTACTTATCATTTGTCTTATTTCTCTGTGCATATCTCTAGTCCTGTGTTTTCTGCCATATCTTCTATTTCCTTGCATTTTGTTTCTAACCAGTTTACTTTTGTGGCTCTGCACATGTTGCATATTTCGTTGTCTAAAATTGTATACTTTGGGTGTCCTTGGCTTCGTTCTGCCATTTTTCTAAGATTTCATCAGTCATCCACATTTGATTTTTGTGGATTCTTTTACAGGCAGGTTTTTGTTTGCAGTTTGTATACTGTTTTAAGCAATCCCATTTATTGGTTACTTTCTTCAGGATTTTCTCTTCTGTATTGTTCTAAGCACTCTGTCATTAGGCATTCATATTTGTTCTTTACTTCCACACAATCTGTTTGTTTAAGTGCTGATATATCTATATGTGGCTCCTTTCTTGTTGGTTGGTCTATCTTTTTAGTTTTATATTTAGTTTGATCATCACTGGATTATGATTAGAATTTATATCTGCTCCTGGATATGTGTTGGTGTTCTTTACATTATTTTAAAATCTGTTCCTAATCATGATGAAATCTATCTGGTTTTTTTTTCTATCTCCTGGGCTTTTCCATGTGTATAATCTCGATTCTTGTTGGTAAAATGTGTTGCATATAACCATGTTATTTTCTTCACAGAACTGGATAAGCCTATCTCCTCGTTCACTCCTTGTTCCTAGTCCATATTGTCCTACAATGTTCTTGTATTTGCCAATTTTTGAATTCATATCGCCCATTATAATTAGTATGTCAGTTGTCTTTACTTATTTGAGAATTTGTTGTAAATCTTCAAAATATTTTTCGATTTCCTCATCTGCATGGTCTGAGGTTGGAGCGTATGTTTGGATAATTGCTATATCGATTGGCTTTGCTCTGATCTTTAAAAGCATCAGTTATCAGTTATATGAGGACTATCATCATAGCACTCGGACATGTCCATAGGTGCTCCGATCGCATCAGCAAATCCAGCGCCAGCGACCCAACACGCCAGTTCGATGTTGATTAATCAATCTCCTTGCATATTTAGTATGTTGTTCTTTTCGGCTGCACCAATATTGACACCCATCTCTTTCAATCTGGTCAGCGAGTGGGATTTACAGCCCTGAAACTCCTCTGTTCGGAAAGACTCAATGCGTGAAGAATGTCACTTCGATCCATGGCAGCTCCCTCTGATGTAGTCAAGCCAGCCAATCTATCAGCTCGTTCATTAACCCTAACTCTTGCGTGCCCAGGGACAAAAATGAAGGTGATTTCTCTGATCATTGTCTGTACCAGTACCTCCACCCAGTTTCGTCTCACCATACCTGATTCGACTTTACGAATCATGCTCATGGAGTCACTGAGTATGAAAATACGAGAGTAATTGTGAGATGCCAACCAGTTCACCGCCTCCGTAACCGCCGGAACCTCCATTGTCAAGCTACTTGTGGTTGTTGTGTAGGCCCCACTGGCCTCTCTTATTATTTTCCTCCTGCGCGTGCTGAAAAAGCCCACGCAAGCGTTGTTGCGAATGACTGAACCATCGATGTAAATAACCACATCTGTATCATTGATGATGTCATTCAAGAGAGCCTCCACCTCCACGTTTAGCGGTGATAGATTATTTTGTTCGCAGTTTTTCTTAATAGATGTAATAACGGTGAAAGCAGTCTGAAATTGAGGTGGCACAGCAATCCATTCCTCTCCTGTTTCAATTCCGGAAGGATCACATATTTTCCTAAGCGTATCTTCCGCCTACTCAGCCATGATCTGCCTCTCTTGAGTCTACACCCTTTCTCCTTAATGAGTTCTTCATGGAGAGGATGTTCCTTGTTTGCATTGATTCTTAGATATGATCGAACCCTCCAAGTTTCAATTCTGTTAGCAATAGTAGGAGATCAGAAGAATCGTATTGACACTCCTGGTATATCTGTGGTGCATCCCAGAATGATACGCATAGCCTCATTCTGAATTCTTTCCAGTCTCACTATTTGCGTAGGACTAATTGTTAGGAGCGCATGCATATTCTATACATGACAGAACAATACCTTGGTACAAGAGCACAAGAAGGCGTTGCTCAATGTTAGCAGCCGCCATGATTCTCAGTGCGGATAGTGCCTTGCGAGCCTTGGCAATACTTGGCGATATGGTCCCTAAAGCATAGACTGCGATCAAATGTTACACCCAAATAACTCATAGATGCTGTTTGGGTGAGTGTATATCCATCTAAAGTAACATGTGGTGTGTCAGACTTCACAATGTGATTATTTAGGAGAACCATGATAGCACAACTTTGGTATGGTTTATCGATGCACCAGAAACATCACACCAGGCCATTATGCGGTTCATTCTGTCATTATACGTCCAATAACCACTGATGTATTTTTCTATTTTCTTTTTTACTAGCATACCTACTCCTCGCTCATGATGTTCTCCTCCTGAATGTATAAATATATAGTCATCTCTTCTTGTGTATCCTGCCTTTCCATCTTGTTTCTCGACTCCATAATATCTACCGTCATATCTGTTGTCTCTAGTATTAAATTGTCTAGTTTTCCTTCTTGGTGTAAGGTTCTAACATTTCATGTTGCAAATCGAATGTGTATTTTCCTTGTTTTCATGTATTGTTTGTCTTCAGATGGATGTTTTTGTTTCATTGCTAAGTCTTTAGTTGTACGTGGTGAAGTCCCAATTTCTTCCATGAGGGAAGCCGCAAATCATTTGTATGTCCTGAAAGCGCCTCATATGTGTCCCACACTTTGCTGTTTTCGCTTTGTAAGCCGTTGATCATTATGATTCATCCGCCTCCCTTACCGTTACAGACTTTTGAATTAAGGATGGACATTCCTTGTTGTAGGTTAAAAAAAGCTGTCCTATGACTCATAGGGTAACCTATCGTAAACCGGTGTTGCATAGTCCATCACTTTCGATTGAAAATGTGTAGGTTACTCGCGTCGGAGTGTACAGAATCAATATATTCCACCTACACATCGAATAACTATAAAGACAGTCAACCTAATAGTCAAAATGACTGTAGCAGGTGTAAATATTGGTAAAGTCCTAAAAGAATGACATACCAGGCAAGTATGCAAAAAAGATTTAATTAATCAACATCGAATTGGTATGTTGGGCTGCGGCTGGATTTTTTTTTAGTCTGAGACAGGAGCACCTATGGTCTATGGATATGTCTGACTGAAGTGCTGTGATGATAGTTCTCATATAACCGAAGTATTTTAGATACTTTTTTAAAGTTCATTTTGGCAACATTGTTGGCCTTTTCTGTAAAAATTTCAGGCTGTATTATTATGTTTATAATCAAAATAAAT
Source organism: Arion vulgaris (assembly GCA_020796225.1). Taxonomy (NCBI): domain Eukaryota; kingdom Metazoa; phylum Mollusca; class Gastropoda; order Stylommatophora; family Arionidae; genus Arion; species Arion vulgaris. The sequence continues at coordinate 80,576,771 of CM036757.1, read as the reverse complement.
ATCCAGTTTTACTGGGACCTACAACACTTTCAGTTGTGAATATACTGTTTTGTGTTATGAATGGATAATCATGTTAGGAGGTCTACTGTTGTTTGTAGTGTTAAAATTTAAGTGAGTGAACTGAAAGTCTGCCCATTTATTACTTACACCCCAACCAAAAAAAGTTGTACTTTTTATGTCAATATAAATATATTCTATAGTATAACCAGTATGCACTAAAAAAAAAAAAAAAACGAGAAATATGACTAACTATTAGTATAGTCTGTCCATTAATTCGTGAGCACGTTTGAAATTGATTTTCTCGAAAACTACCTGTTGGATCTCAGTGATTTTTGCAAGCAGCCTTAGAATATCCATGACGCTAGAGAAATATTTTTTTTTTCAAGAAAATTTGATGTAGTTTGAAATATTTCTTCTTCAGGTTATATTAAAATCAACCTCACCGGATTGTACACAATAGTAACAGATCTACGGTACACAGACGCGATGTTCTAAAAATACATTATGGTAACATTTAAATATCGTGAGTAAACAACAATTTCACGAATTCCGTGCACCTAACCCAGTCGACTTTGAAAGCGGAAAGCATATGACATTATAATTGGGATACCGTTGTATAGTTATAGGTGTATCTCGCTATTTGTATGAAGCTATTGTATCATATTTGTTGGCTTATCAAAACTGACATTGATATCACATTCATAATGAGTCTGAAGTGCACATTTATAACAATGCAGAAGGTTACAGTTTTACTATACCAACACTTCCGGAGGGAATCTAAGAGAGGTCATCTATATTGCGATATTCATAACCCTGAGAAAGCGAGACGCAACTGGCGCTTGGTCTGAATAGAGAATCCTTTTCCCGATGGATTAAACAGGACACAAAGTGCACTAATGTCAAGCAAGGAAGGAAAAGAACAATTGACGACTTTGACATAGATGTCATAAGACAGGAGCTCTTGAAAATGTTTGCGACAAATCAACTTGTTACTCTCAGGAAACTGAAATTAAAACCTGCAATCAGATTGCAGCATAGACATTTCTAAAAGTACTCTATGGAAAATTGTAAGAGCCGCCGGCTTCACCTTCAGAAAAACTATAGGCGGCAGAAATATTTGTGAAAAGCCACATTTAATTGCTGCCCAAGTAAATACCTGAGGCAGATCCGTGAGCGCGGAGGCAAGGCTATGATATTGTATATTTGGACGAACCCTGGGTCAATGCTCACCACACCAATGCTAAAGAATGGCAATCAGTAGACGGTGAACAGAAAAGAAAAATACCAAGCAGCAAAGGCCAGCGTATTATACTAACACATGCAGGAAGCAGTGAAGAAGGTCTTGTCCATGACGCTGGACTTATTTTCCAATCAAAAGTACCGACGGTAGGGACTACCACACAGACATGAATGGACATATTTTCAGGCACTGGATGGAGAAAGATCTACTTCCAATTCTAAACAGACCATCATGCTTGGTAATGGATAATGCATCCTATCACAACGCAGTATCAGCGGAAGACAAAGTACCAACTGCATCAAATACAAAAGATCAAATTAGGACTTGGCTTGCTAAGGAAAATGTCAGCTTCGATGATACATATTTGAAACCCGAGTTGTTGCACCTGGTAAGGATGACAAATAAGACAAAGGTGTTTCATATTGACAAAATCATTGCGGAATACGGCCACACGTCTTTGCGACTACCTCCATATCAGAATGCTCACCTCAATCCGATAGAGCTTGTCTGGGCTAAAGTAAAAGGGCAAGTTGCCGAACAGAACAGGACGTTTAAAATGTGTGATGTTGAAGTTCTGACACGTGAGTCCCTCTCAATGATAGACATGCAGTTCTGGAAGAAGTGTGTTGAACATGTGCTCCGAGAGGAAGGCGAGTACTGGCACCGAGATGGATTACAATTTGTCCAGCCAGTAACAATTATCAACCTCATGGAATCGTCAGATTCGGGATGATACAAATCATATTTTGATTACAGACTGAGAAATAGCAATGTATACATTTCCATATCCAAATGCGTCTACCATCATACAATTTGTGGTGAAGTTAAGACACCCTGGGGTCTAATCAAGTCTAATGGTGACCGAAGAGGAGGACTAACTGTTGCATATTGTATCCAAGTTCACGATTGCACATAAAGGGCAACACACTTAATTACTTGACCTATCAAGTTAATATGGAGATACACCTATGAATAGAATTGACATGGACAAATTCTTAGTAATTCTAGGGATTACTGTAAAATCTAAATCCAATTGAGTATTCAATTGTCATAAAGATCTAAGGAATTGCTTGATGTGCAAAACGTAGCTCTATGGACAAACTGTTAGCTTTATTTACGTCATAGATATTCTAGGTATGAAATCATTGATATCAACAGCAGTTTTCGAAAATCAATGTCACCCGCTACGTTATGACAGACTATGTCATATACTATCTATAGTATATAGTCAGTAACTATATTGTCTTTCACATACATATTCTGCATTGAAAACTAAATATGGTAAATTGCTGAGAGTTCAGTGTATTATGTATATTTTTTTTATTTGTACTCTAACTTTACTAAGTACTAACCAAGTCTAAACTACTAAACTGTTAGTTTTTATTTTATTTAGTATTTAATGTGTATGTTACTTATTACTATTTATTCTAAAAAAAAACTAACTTTTAGTTTTAACACTTAACTAAGTTTATCGACTGACGTGAATTATCGATTTAGGCTCTGATATTATATATTCTCTATATAAGTGCTATTTGAGACAAATTTCTAAACAAGCACTATTTCCATTGTGATAAATATGGTGTAAAAATCTTACCTCGGGGCATATTTATTTTTGGAAGTGATAGACTAGACACAAACGGTATAAACGTGATGCTTTAGCCACATTTAACTGAACAGTTTCCGTATCGAGTTGTCTTTTATTTTTTATATCGATACCAATATTTTAGCAAATTCAGTGATCGAAATAGTCCAGTTTCAGTTTGCAATATCTTTATTGCACTCCCGGGACATATCCATTGGTGCTCCGATCTCTTTCGCAATATTTCCAACTTAACAGCGTATGGCGACTATAAAAAAAAAAAACAGTACCAGTTCGATTTTGATTGATGAGCCTTCTCAAATACCTGTTGTGCTGTTCTTTTCTGGCCACTTCAATCCTAGCTCTTGTAGATGTAGATTGGTTTAAATGAAAATCTTTGCGAGCACGCTCTATGCGGGCGTTCAGAATGTCCGCTCTATCAATTGTCTGACCCCCTGATATGGTGGCAGTGCCAGCCAGCCTGTCTACTCTCTCATTGCCAGCGACACCTATGTGCCCAGTAACGAAGATAAGTTTAATTCTACAAATTGTTTACGCTTGTAGATATTCAGTCCACTGCCTGCACAGTGTTTAAATGTGGCAGCTGGGCGTCATCACCAACAACAATACACCCTGGCTTACCACAAGGGTCACCATTATCTCCGGTGTTGTTCAATGCTTATACTGTGAGAATCAGAAGAGCAGATCACGGGTAGAGGAAGGACAATGTCATATGCAGATGATGTGTTGGTGTATCGTCATGGCAAGGATGGAGAACAGCTGTGGTTTTGAGTTCAGAGGTGGTGGAGCGATCTCAGTCTATGAAATACCTGGGGTTGCGGTTTGATCGTAGTCTGGCTTTTACGGAACACACAGCTCATGTAATAATGAAGGCGAGGAAGGGTTTGACTGCGATGAGGATAATGGCTGCGGCGAGTTGTGAGCAGCGCCATCTTTGTCTTTACCAGGGTCTGGTCCTTTCTGTGCTTGAGTATGCTCTGGCGATCCTGACTCTCAGTCATAGTCAGATAGAACGACTGGAATGATTACAAAACGAGGCGATGCGCATCATACTAAAGACACGTCATGCAGAGAGATGCGCTATCTTCTTGACTATCCTACTATGGAATATAGAACACTGATGAGCCGTGCACGAGCATACCTTCGAGTCATTGCTGACACACAACATCCTCTGCACATGGAAATAAAGAGACAAAAAAGGAAATACTTTAAAAAGAGGAAAATCTTGGATGGGTCAGGCCGAGGATTGTACTGAACAGGTGTGTACACTTGAGGACATTGATCCCGGTGAAGAATGGATACCAGTGCCAACAGGAATCAATACATCATTTTCGGTATGCATCAAACTTGCTAAAGAATGCAGACAAGACAACCCACTTGTTGTGGAGGTAGAAGTTTAGGCATTCATTTCTGAGAACTCATCTGAGCATGATGTAATCATTTATACAGATGGTTCGATGAGTCGACATGTGCAGAGCTCGGGGGCTTTCACTGCTAAGGTCGGAGGGGATGTTGTGAAGGAAGACAGTGGTGGTTTTGCCGTGACTACGATCAATCTCACTATGGAAATCATGGCGGTTTCTAAGGTGATAGTTTGGCTGGAATCACATACTTTTATCCATGCATGTTTTCTCAGTGACTCAATGAGTATGCTCAGGAAGATTGAAACAGGATGAGCTAGGAGACATTGGATGGAGTCGCTGGGGAGGTCTAAGCTGACAAAGGTCACTTTTATTTTTGTGCCAGGGCATGCAGGTGTAAGGGGAATGAACGTGCGGATAGGCTTGCAGGTATGGCTGCTGTACAAAGCGGATGAGCAATGGACCATGCTGATATTATAAATTCCCTAAGGGAGAGAGGACGTGTACATGATTCATGTAATAGTGGTGAATCTACAACACTAACCAGACTGCAAGAACTCCAAGTCAAGTGTGGTGTAGCTAGACAAAACGCTATGCTGGCAGACAAAAAAGAATGGTAAACCAACAAAGAACCGGTGTTGTTAGTCGCCACACGCTGAGGGAAATACTGAGGGGAGATCGGAGCACTTATGGACTAATTGGTTCGACGTGCAGTGATGATGATCCGACAACTAAAATAAACTATACTGCCTGCACACCGAACCAGCCTCCACCTTTCGGATCATACTCAATTAGGGTTTCTAGACGTCTCGGTTTATAAAGGGAAAAAATGTGGTGTCCCGAAAAATACTTTCGTTGGGACGCCCGGTTTTTGTCCCTGTCTAATAAAAGTTACACATGAATCGAAATTTTTCTCGATTTTCGAATGGAAGAACTATTTTAGTTTGAAAGCACACATTATAGCTGTAATTAATATGGAACTGTGCTTTTTAATTTGAAAAATTCACGTAGAAGCAGTAGTTTTGGTTTCATTACCGATGTACGGGACACGATGCAAATATAGAAAGAATATTTTCTCTAAGAATGTACAGTGGACAGGAACGAAATCGATGAATGTGTCAACAGTTATAGCAATAATTAAATGTGTATTTAATTACCGAATGAGCTGCAATTAATTTTGCCTGATAACGTCACTTAGAGGCAAGATCTTCTCTCCATGGCTTTGAAGTCTGATAACTATCAGACGTCGCCGATGCAGAAGTGAGAAATGGAAGTTACGGTTAACATTCAAAAAATATTACAAGACACCAAATAATTACGTTTTGGTATGATGTGGAAGTTATTTTATTAATCCAAATTTAAAATCAAGAACTGATGGAGTGTCAAATAAGATGATTAAGAACTTGGGAACTGCAGCATAACAACGCTGCTACAGATTTACAATAATTGTTGGATCTTGGGTTAAGTTCCAAAGACCAGGAGAGAAGCAATCATGATACTTCTCTCAAAACCTGGAAAAGATAGTTCTGCTGCCTTAAGCTACAGACCGATCAGTCTTACAAGTTGTGATTGTCTCTGCAAAACAATGGAACGTATAATCAATCTCCGATTGCAGTGATATCTTGAAAGTGAAAACATTCTTGTGTCACAGTAGGCGGATTTCAGACAGTGCTACTCTACTGAAGACAAAGTAACGTACCTTTCTCAGGAGATTGAGAATACGTTCCAAGATAGGAAACTGGTACTAGCGACATGGATAGACCCACTGGCGGCTCGTGGTTATTTTTTTAGTGGGGCTCGGCAAAAATTTCGGAAAAATTGGGGTTTTTGGAGTATTTACTATTTCTTGTCTATCACGGGAAGTTATTACACCTTTCTCTCTCTCTCTCTCTCTCTCTCTCTCTATTTCTCTCTCTATCGCGCGATCACCGCTTAGACTGATGTACCAGATTTCCCCATAAATTCTGCTTTCATGTGGAAATCTGAATCTTGCAGCCTTAGCATGGGTGTATTTCGTCACTTCTTAGCGCCATTTGGAGCTCTGGTGCTTATCCTTCGGCGATGTGTCAGGTTTTAGCCAGCGTTTACTGGGTTCGCTCTCCATCGCCTCGGGCTGTCCCCAGCCGACCTGCAAGGCAGCAGGCTGCTATTTACTTTTAGGGTAGCTATCCTTAGACAACCTTCCCTCCCGGGTTGTTGAGCGTCATCTTCCCAGTTTACAAGTCCTTTTTTTGGACTGCTTGGTTTGCCTGCTGTCCAGTTTTCTGTACGGTTTGCTTCACTAGCCTTTGATTGTCCCCAATCAACTACAAGGCAGTAGTAGTTATCTGCGAGGGAAACGCGGTTATTGCTCTCTGGATGGAGACCCCATCTTCGAGGCTCACCACCTCGCGTTTCTTTTTGGTGCCTTCGTCCACCGATTGGGTCTGTCCCTTTTTCCCGTCACTTGTGCTCACATTGTTCTACTGGGCGATACGTTACCCATTTCTATCTCATTGTGCACAGTGCACAGGTTATCACCATTCGGTAAGAACTTTTGCACTGGATTCAAGCCTCTGCTGGGCTTTCCAGTTTTCTGCACAATTGGGGCGTCCGCTCACCCCTACGTTTGCCACGTCTTTTCGTCGCTCTATCATCAGCACCGTGCATGTCTGTCCCCACCGGTGGGCTCCCATGTGTACGTCCGTATACGTGTTCACTCTACTTTGGTGCCTGCTCACCGTGTTTATCTGTTTTCTCCCCGTGCTCACATTTACTATGCCTCGAGACTGTTGTGACACGCAACTCAATTCGAGCTCCCACCTCGTGGCTCCGAGTTTCGTCCCATATGGACCCAGTCTCTTCTCTGGATGCACCCTTCATTCCTTAATGTTTATTTGTTCAGCTTTTCCCATCGGCCGGGAGAGATGTGCATTAATAGTCCCTCTGGGATTCTGCTTGTCTGTGTTGCGAGCGGATCTCATCCAATGTAACTGCGTCTACATAACTACTTTTACCAGAGTAGCTCTCCCTCGATCCCTACCCGCTTAGCCAGACAAGAACCGTTGTCTGTTTCCAGGGTCACCACGTGAAGATGGGGCAGGATCTTGGTTAGTGCCAGCTCACTAATCCTGGCGCGACGTTGTCCCTATCTGCGTTAGACCCCATTACCCCTTTTAGGAAAGGAACAAACGCTTCTGTTCTGCAACAGCTTGATATTAAAGAGAGTTGGCTATTAAATAATATAAAATCAAAGACAATTAAATATTTCGGACACATCAAACGACAGGAGCGCCTAGGAATATTTTTTTAAACTTGTCTGCAACGTAAATTGAAAATGCGGCACCCACATGACCAAAAAAAAACCGAACTTGTTAATGAGATTAGGGCATCGTAAAAAATATTACTAGTATGTCTCTGTATGTAGTCGTCCATATGTTAGTGGTTTTTTATTCGTCACCCCTGTTGTTCGTTTGCTTGATAAATGCCTTGTTGGTCGAAACGTTGCTGTATATTGTCATTGTTTTTGTAAAACTACAGTACTTTGTTATTACGTGTTTCGCCATTAAAAAGTGTAAACTAGCTAGCTAACCTAGATCAAGTGACGTCAGTCGACGGGTCAGAGTTCACGGAAGCGGGCGTAAAGGGGAACCACCCTCAAAGGACACGAATGTCGTCGTATTTATCGCTGGAGTTAAGAAGTATTAATGCAAGGGACAATTCCATAAAACTAATCTTATTATAAGAAAGTTTGTTATTTAGTACTATTACTTTCTATAATTTTATACTATTTTTATATAAAATTGGTGATTCAATCGATAATTATCCGGACTATTTGAGCTAGAGTCCTTGTTTATTTGGGAAGTGCCCGTCTGCCCAGCGTGTTCGTAGCGCGTTGAACTACGGGTGACTATCCCTCTGTGTGTGCGGGTTCAATTTCGCGGAATGGCAGAAAAATCCCCAGATTCCCCAGATTTACGGTGTTCGTGGCACCGAACCGAAGGGTTACGATGTCCATGGAACCGAGCCGAAGAGCTGAAAAGCTTAAGTGCTTCTGGATCGGGAAAAAAAATAATATGGGAAGTAGTTTGGCCGCGTAAGAATGAATATATCTTCCGGCCAAATGAAAATGACATTGTTTTGGCAATTATCATTGCTATAGCGATCTATGGCCAGAAGTCGCAATATTACATCTTATGTAGGAACTAGTAAACTAGCCCTAGAAATAGTGCACGACACAATGCTTGAAGTATTAGAGGCAAACAGTATATATAATATTTTTTAATAAGGAGATGAAAATGAAAATCGTGGCATATCCCAAAGGACGTAGCCATCAACTACAGTAAACAAGTCCCTAGAAATAAGGAGATATTATATAAATAACAGGATTGTTATATTATTCTGATATAAAATTTATATTTTAGTGTTATATATTCAACTATCAAAGCTAATCAGTGTCAAATTAAAAGTAATAATTACGAAAAAATAATTTATAAAATAATAACATAAGTACACGTTAATTCTTTTTGGTTTGGTAGGACCGGTTCTTACTGGCCCCTAATGACTAGGGGCGTGTACTAATGAGGGGTAAAAGATTATGAATTTCAGACTGTGTATGATATTTTAGCGTTATATATCAACTTTCAAAGCTAATCAGTATCTCGTTGAAAGTAATAATTACGAACAAATAATGTATAAAATAATAAGTACAGGTTACTCAATATTTTTGGTGGGGCCTGGCCCCACTGGCCCTTAATGACGAGCCGCCCCTGGATAGACCTAAGAAAAGCCTTTAACAAGGGTTGGAAAGATGGACTGCTGAAGAAACAGAGAAATTGTAGAATAAATGGTAGGATGTACAGATGGCAGATGGATAAAAAATATACTTTGTTCTTACGTGTTTCGTTAAAAAACATACTTACATAACAGAAAAGCCACAGTGCACCTAGATGGTCTCAAAGGTAAAAAAGTTATACTGCGCCATGGCGTCCCTAAAGGAAAGTACCCCCACCACACTCTTCTTGATTTTCATCAGCGAACTGGTTGCTGAATTACCACAGGGAGTACGCTGATGATCTGGTAATATGGTGCACAAATGAGTATGCAACAGTGGCCACCAAACTGATGCAAAGAGCTGTAGATGCCTTAACCTCATTGGCAAACAGATGGTGTGTCAGCATCAACACAGATAAGTGTAGTACTACGCTCTTTACTCTCTCTCCGAAACAAAAATCTGGCACCATTAAAATAAATGGAGAACTGCTAAGAGAAGACAAGCAACCTACCTATCTCGGAGTTACATTCGATGATAGATTGACATGGAAGCAGCATATCAAGAAAGCAGCAGCAAAAGCCAGGAGAAAGTTAGCCATCCTGAGAAAATAGAGTGGGACCACATGGGAGCCAGCCAAAAATATGTGAAAATATTTATCAGCAGGGCAAATGACCACACCTGGAATATGGGTCAGCTGCATGGTGTCCAGCATCAAATACGACATTAGGAGAACTGGAAAAGGTGCAAAACAAGGCGCTTCGTGTCATCATATGAGCAATGTAATCAACATCAATAGTGGAGATGGATAGAGTGGGGAAATCAAGCAATGAGAGAACGCAGACACAAAAGTGATGACGCTGGATCAGGCCAAAAGATTACATAGGCAAATATCAGACCTACCAAAAGTTGGCATTCCCTAAAGTCTGTGCCAGAGCAAACCCCTTGGAGAGAGGAGACTGAACCAGAAGTATGTATCCAGACAGAAGTGAAAGGAATACTTGACAAGGATGAGCAGAACAGATAACAGCGCAAGACAGTCACTCTCAGTTACTCTCAGTAAAGTACCAACAGGGAAATTCTGTCACAACTATGATGTAGAAATTCAGGCAATTAAGGTGGCAACTGAGAAACTGTTGAATACCAGACTTGATTCACATCCTGTTGAATTTTTGACATGTAAAATCAACACTCCAGTCCAAAAAATTGCTAGGTCTACAGACCCTACTGTCTAAACTGTGCAAGCAGTTCAGGGTCGTCTTGCAGTGGATACCGTCTCACTGTGGAATACCAGGAAATGAAACAGCAGACTGACTGGCCAAGGTAGGTGCTGCAGGAGAGCAACCGAATGTGCCAGTTACTTACCACCAAAAGAAAAGGATGAATAAATCAATCAGAAAACCACACAAGACGATTATTATAATATAAGCAGATTGGAGCAAGTTATCGACTCTGCAGCTACATGCAGCGCCGGATTAGCCTAGTAGCAGAAGTAGCAAATGCTACGGGCCCCGCGCTTCTGGGGGGCCCCGCGCCTATGTGACAGAGCTAAGCTGTCACTAGTCAAACACAAGGAACCAAGGTTGGGAGGTGGGCAATAATATCCCCCTTTCATTTTTTCTTATTTATGTTATTTATTTTTCTGGCTCAGCATATAAATACTTATACAAATAAAGGAAAGGGACATACATCATAATCAAAAACAACATGTGAGGAATTTATCCATCTAATTGCATTAAGCTTACTGGATCATATTATTTGCGAAATTAAGAAATGCAAGTACTATTCCGTATCACTGGACTCTACTCCAGACATTTCGCATGTGGACCAGCTCACTGTAATAGTGCGCTATGTGTTACCATCTGAACCAATGGAAAGGTTTCTGAAGTTCTTGGTAATGGAAGGTCATACTGCTGAACAACTCGCCCAAAGTTTACTTGATGTTTTAAAGAAAAATGGCATTGATATCAAAGACTGTCGTCGTCAAAGCTATGACGGGAAACCCACCCAGAACTAGGGTTGTCTTTTTAACAATTCACAGAAAAAAACTACAGAACATATTCTCATACAAGTTGGCCACATGATGAAAAACAACGTTTGGTGTATGCATTATAATATATGTTCTATCTTAGATTTCTTAAACTATAATTAATTTTCAGAAAAAAAAGTTTTATGACCACAGCTTGCTGGAATCCATTGTAGTGATACATCATTGCTGATCGACAGCTGATTTGGATGTTCTATAGCCATAACAGTTCTTGTTAAGAGATTGCCAGGTTCTGTATGGAAAGTCTGAAGAGTTGAGATATAATAGTACAGGACTATATTTGATCCTTCAAGTCTCTGTTCCTTCAGTATCTTTGTGGTTAGAGTTGCCAGTAGTTTTGACAGGGCGGCTCGTCATTAAGGCCAGTGGGGCCGGCCCCTAAAAATATTGTGTAACCTGTACTTATTATTTTAGACATTATTTGTTCATAATTATTACTTTCAACGAGATACTGATTAGCTTTGAAAGTTGATATATAACGCTAAAATATCATACAAAGTCTGAAATTTGAAATTCATAATCTTTTACTACTAATTAGTACACACCTCTTGTCATTAGGGGCCAGTAAGAACCGTCCTACCAAACCAAAAGAATTAACGTGTACTTATTATTTTATAAATTAATTTTTCGTAATTATTACTTTTAATTTGACACTGATTAGCTTTGACAGTTGAATATATAACACTAAAATATAAATATTATATCAGAATAATATAACAATCCTGTTATTTATATAATATCTCCTTATTAAAATATATTATATGTACTGCAGCCTGTAATAATTCAAGCATTGTGTCTTTCATTATTTCTGGGGCTAGTTTATAAGTGCCTACATTGCGACCTCTGACCTTTGATCGCTATTGCAATGGCATTGCCAAAACAATGTCATTTTCATTCGCCGGAAGATATATACATTCTTACGCAGCCAAACTACTTCTCAGATAAACGAGGACTCTAGCTCAAATAGTTCGTTTAATTATCGATTGAATCCCCAATTTTATATAAAAATAGTATAAAATTATAGAAAGTAATGGTATTAAATAACAAACCTTCTCATAATAATATTAGTTTTATGGAATTGACCCTTGCATTAACACATCTTCTCTACAGCAATAAATGAAACGACATTCCTGACCTTTGAGCCTGGTTCCCCTGTACTGTACGTCCGCTCCGTGAACTAATACCGGTCGACTAACGTTATTTGATCTAGTTTAGCTAGTTTACCCTTTTAATGGCGAAACACGTAATAACAAAGTACTGTAATTTTACAAATTACAAACACAATGACAATATACAGCAACGTTTCGACCAACAAGGCCATTATCAAGCAAATGAACAACAGGAGTGACGAATTAAAAAACCACTAACATATGGACGACTACATACAGAGACATAATGGCAATATGTTTACGATGCCCTGATCTTTCACAAGTTCGTGGTTTGTTGTCATGCGGGTGCCGTATTTTCAATTTGCGTTCCAGACAAGTTTTTAAAAAAAAATTCTCTAGGCGCTCTTGTCATTTGATGTGTCCGAAATATTTAATTGTCCTTGATTTTATATTATTTAATAGCCAACTCTCTTTAGTATCAAGCTGTTGCAGAACAGAAGAGTTTGTTCCTTTCCTAAACGGAATAATGGGGTCTAACGCACATAGGGACAACGTCGCGCCAGGATTAGTGAGCTGGCACTAACCGAGATCCTACCCTACCTCCACGTGGTGACCCTGGAAACAGACAACGGTTCTTATCTGACTAAGCGCGTAGGGATCGAGGGAGAGCTACTATGGTATAAGTAGTGATGCAGACGCAATTACATTGGATGAGATCCGCTCGCAACACAGACGAGCAGAATCCCAAAGTGATTATTAATGCGCATCTCTCCCGGCCGATGGGACAAGCTGAACAAATAAACAAAGGGATGAAGGGTGCATCCAGAGAAGAGACTGGGCCAATATCGGGCGAAACTCGGAGCCACGAGGTGGGAGCTCGAATTGAATTGCGTGTCATGACAGTATTGAGGCATAATAAATGTGAGCACGGTGAGAAAACAGATAAACACGGTGAGCAGGCACCAAAGTAGAGCGAACACGCACACGGACGATAGACAACGGAGCTCACCGGTGGGGACAGACATGCACGGTGCTGATGATAGAGCGACAAAAAGGCGTGGCAAACGTAGGGGTGAGAGCGACCCAATAGTGTAGAAAGACTGGAAAGCCCAGCAGAGGCTTGAATCCAGTGCAAATGTTCCTACCAAATGGTGATAAACTGTGCACTGTGCACAGTGAGATAGAAATGGGTAACGTATCGCCCAGTAAAACAATATGAGCACAAGTGACGGGAAAAAAGGGACGGGCCCAGTCGGTGGACGAGGGCACAAGCAGAAATGGGCACCAAAAAGAAACGCGAGGTGGTGAGCCTCGAAGATGGGGTCTCCATCCAGAGAGCAATAACCGCGTTTCCCTCGCAGATAACTACTACTGCCGTGTAGTTGATTGGGGACAATCAAAGTCTAGTAGAGCAAACCGTACACAAAACTGGACATCAGGCAAACCAAGCAGTCCAAAAAAAGACTGGTAAGCTGGGCAGATGACGCTCAACAACCCGGGAGGGAAGGTTGTCTAAGGGTAGCTACCCTAAAGAAAATAGCAACCTGCTGCCTTGCAGGTTGGCTGGGGACAGCCCGAGGTGACGGAGTGCGATCCCAGTAAACGCTGGCTAACACTGGACACATTGCCGAAGGATAAGCACCAGGGCTCCAAATGGCGCTAAAGGTGTGACGAAATACACCCATGCTAATGCTGCATGAATCAGATTTCCACATGAAAGCAGAATTTATGGGGAAATCTGGTACATCAGTCTAAGCGGTGATCGCGCGCTCGAGAGAGATAGAAATGAAGAGAGAGAGCGTGAGAGAGAGGGAGAAAGGGTAATAACTTCCAGGAATAGACAAGAAATAGTAAATACTCCAAAAACCCCAATGTTTCCGAAATTTGTGCCGGGCCCCACCAACAAAAATGACCACCAGCCGCCACTGAGTTTTGCACTGTAGTAACTGTGTTCTATTTTTGAGTAATTTTGTGTTAGGATGTGCTCCTACTTTCCTTACTGAATGTTGTGTTAGTATGTGCTTCTACTTTCCTTACTGAATGTTGTGTTAGTATGTGCTTCTACTTTCCTTACTGAATGTTGTGTTAGTATGTGCTTCTACTTTCCTTACTGAATGTTGTGTTAGTATGTGCTTCTACTTTCCTTACTGATTTTGTGTTAAAGTCTGACCATTAATTCGTGAGCACGTTTGAAATTGATTTTCTCGAAAACTACCTGTTGGATCTCAGTGATTTTTGCATGCAGCCTTAGAATATCCATGACGCTAAAATAAAGCTAACCAGTAGTCCATAGATGCTACGGATTTTGCACATCGGCGAATTCCTTTGATCTTTTATGACAATTGCAAATACGGGGGCTCAAATTTTAGATTTTACAGTATCCCTAGAATTTGTCCATGTCAATTCTATTCATAGGTGTATCTCCATATTAACTTGATAGGTCAAGTAATTAAGTGTGTTGCCCTTTATGTGCAATCGTGAACTTGGATACAATATGCAACAGTTAGTCCCCCCCTTCGGTCACCATTAGACCCCAGGGTGTCTTAACTTCACCACAAATTGTATGATGGTAGACGCATTTGGATATGGAAATGTATACATTGCTATTTCTCAGTCTGTAATCAAAATATGATTTGTATCATCCCGAATCTGACGATTCCATGAGGTTGATAATTGTTACTGGCTGGACAAATTGTAATCCATCTCGGTGCCAGTACTCGTCTTCCTCTCGGAGCACATGTTCAACACACTTCTTCCAGAACTGCATGTCTATCATTGAGAAGGACTCACGTATCAGAACTTCAACATCACACATTTTAAACGTCCTGTTCTGTTCGGCAACTTGCCCTTTTACTTTAGCCCAGACAAGCTCTATCGGATTGAGCATGATATGGAGGTAGTCGCAAAGACGTGTGGCCGTATTCCGCAATGATTTTGTCAATATGAAACACCTTTGTCTTATTTGTCATCCTCACCAGGTGCAACAACTCGGGTTTCAAATATGTATCATCGAAGCTGACATTTTCCTTAGCAAGCCAAGTCCTAATTTGATCTTTTGTATTTGATGCAGTTGGTACTTTGTCTTCCGCTGATACTGCGTTGTGATAGGATGCATTATCCATTACCAAGCATGATGGTCTGTTTAAAATTGGAAGTAGATCTTTCTCCATCCAGTGCCTGAAAATATGTCCATTCATTTCTGTGTGGTAGTCCCTACCGTCGGTACTTTTTGATTGGAAAATAAGTCCAGCGTCATGGACAAGACCTTCTTCACTGCTTCCTGCATGTGTTAGTATAATACGCTGGCCTTTGCTGCTTGGTATTTTTCTTTTCTGTTCACCGTCTACTGATTGCCATTCTTTAGCATTGGTGTGGTGAGCATTGACCCAGGATTCGTCCAAATATACAATATCATAGCCTTGCCTCCGCCGCTCACGGATCTGCCTCAGGTATTTACTTCGGGCAGCAATTAAATGTGGCTTTTCACAAATAATATTCCTGCCGCCTATGGTTTTTCTGAAGGTGAAGCCGGCGGCTCTTACAATTTTCCATAGAGTACTTTTAGAAATGTCTATGCTGCAATCTGATTGCAGTTTTAATTTCAGTTTCCTGAGAGTAACAAGTTGATTTGTCGCAAACATTTTCAAGAGCTCCCGTCTTATGACATCTATGTCAAAGTCGTCAATTGTTCTTTTCCATCCTTGCTTGACATTAGTGCACTTTGTGTCCTGTTTAATCCATCGGGAAAAGGATTCTCTATTCAGACCAAGCGACAGTTGCGCTCGTTTCTCAGGGTTATGAATATCGCAATATAGATGACCTCTCTTAGATTCCCTACGGAAGTGTTGGTATAGTAAAACTGTAACCTTCTGCATTGTTATAAATGTGCACTTCAGACTCATTATGAATGTGATATCAATGTCAGTTTTGATAAGCCAACAAATATGATACAATAGCTTCATACAAATAGCGAGATACGCCTATAACTATACAACGGTATATAGTTATTTAGAACAACGCGTCTGTGTACCGTAGATCTGTTACTATTGTGTACAATCCGGTGAGGTTGATTTTAATATAACCTGAAGAAGAAATATTTCAAACTACATCAAATTTTCTTGGAAAAAAATATTTCTCTAGCGTCATGGATATTCTAAGGCTGCTTGCAAAAATCACTGAGATCCAACAGGTAGTTTTCGAGAAAATCAATTTCAAACGTGCTCACGAATTAATGGACAGACTATAGTATGTGCTTCTACTTTCCTTACTGATTCCTCTGAAGATCCTTCAATGAAGACATGAATCCACTGTGAAGTTGGACATTGATTGTTGAGGTGACTCAGTGTTTTAGTTTTCAGACCTATCAGAGTTTTCTCAGCTCTGATCTTAATATATGGAATTGTAAGGTGCCCAATGTATATGGCTGTGCTGTCTGTGTTGTTGTAATATGTCATAAACTGCTTCCATTTCCTTGAGTTTTTGAGATCACTTCTTCACTGGCAATCATCATTTTACAACATTCTATATAAAACATAAGAATCTGACAATCAAGGTTCTTCGGGCATATAATGCGAAGAGAAAGTTTAGAACATTTGGAGACAATAGGTTAAATTCAGGGAAGGAGAGATCGTGGAAGACAGAGGAGAAGATGTTGGATGGCCTGACATCATGGTTTGACACAAGATCGACGTCAGAATTGTGAAGATGAGATATATGCTTGGCCTTCTGTCACTATGCTCCTGTCATGCATTCGCCCAAACCAAGACATATATGCGGGTTACTGCGGATAAGAGCCATCCACTACACAAGAACACTAATGATGTTAATGGCATGAGAATCAACCGTGGCATGTCGTGGATGGCCCAGGCTGAGAGAACAATTTCCAGGTGACTACGGTTGCGACCTACCAAAAGGGGAAGAATGGATCCCAACAGATGGTAGCATGACCAACTATCTCAATGTTATCATTACTCTTGGAAGAGAATGTAGAGATTTGGGCAACGTGAAGGCTGATCTCGCAGTTAAGCAGCTGATAGAAGATAATGCAAGGGATGATGATGTTGTATATACCGATGGGTCGGTTCAACGTGGTGAGAAGTCCGGCTGGGGTTTCTTGGCTAATGCGCATGGTAGGGTTGTTGCAGAGCGAAGTGGGGCATACAGGACAACTACTTCTAGTATGAGGATGGAGGTTGAGGCTGTTACTGCTGCCCTCCATTTGATCTCTGGGACTTCATTTACTGGGGCAGTTGTTGTATTCGATGCTTCACAAGATCCAGAAGGGCAGGTTTCAATATGAGTGGATGTCGTCTATAGAAGTTTCTAACCTCCAGCGCTTACGTGGATATACTGTCCTGGGCATGCAGGTGTTTATGGTAATGAGAGAGCAGACAGGCTTGCATCAACAGCATCGATTGTTGGGGAGTTGAAGATGGATAAGGGGATATTCTTCGGTCTCTTCGCGACTGTCTGTTGGATGAGGACACTAAAATTGATGTTGAATCGATCAAGCGATTTAGGCAGTTTGGAGTTACCCGTTGTTCAAGTCGAACTGGATGCCTGAGAGGCAGCGTGAGAGGTGTATTTAATCAGCGAGCCACAGGAACCATCAGTATGCATACTCTTCGATATCTGTTGGGGAGACTGAGCACCTATAGGTCTGCCCGGAGTGCAATGATGTCAGTTTAGTAACCAATAACCGACGTCAGAACTTATTACATGCACCAAGCAGAGAGAGTTGTGGAGAGATATGATTGCCCACGCCGGCAGGCATGGCACTTGATTGATTGATGTAAAACATAGCTATATTGACAATGCACTCAAAACACAGCATTTCGTATTGTCTATGTGAGTCTACACATAACAATTAAAGCATTCATAGTAAAGTTCAACAGGTCACAGGAACAAACATAAGATCATATTGGAATTGTTTTGAACAAATCAGTCTTCTCATCCAGCCAGTTTTATGTTGCAGACCATGTTCAAGAAACCCCACCGAATCAGGTTATACATCAAGAAAGCAACATACAAGGTCAATAAAAAGTGGTTTGCCAAACATGTTATATTTAATGAAATTGTCCAGAACTTGGTATAAATTTAAAGCCAATTCAACACATGTGTTATGTTATTATCTAGATGATAATGTCAACAAAACTATCATCTCATCTCCTCCAAGACAGGTTTTCTTACTAGTCCATCATATATATTTACTCTAGTATTGCTGAACATTTGCACAGGAAATGTTAAAAAAGAAATTATGCTACGAATTGTCAAAGTAATATCAGCTTTTAAAAATCTAAATAAAATATGCAAGTTTCTGAATTCAAATATTTAGGCAGCATTTTCACAAAGGACGGAAAAAATAGAGAAATAGAGAC
This sequence comes from Arion vulgaris, assembly GCA_020796225.1. Lineage (NCBI taxonomy): Eukaryota > Metazoa > Mollusca > Gastropoda > Stylommatophora > Arionidae > Arion > Arion vulgaris. Next base: position 80,558,287 of record CM036757.1, on the reverse strand, counting down.
AAGGTGTCAAAAGCAAATGCAGTGACCTACCAGCTGGCACCATTACTACAACACCCAAAGATCAAGATGGAAGTGAAAAGACAGATGGTGAAAAGACAGATGATAAAAAGTATTTTCCTACCAACATTTTGTTACCAGTGCCAAACTTGGTCTCTTACAGCAACACACCACAGAAAGCTCACCACATGTGAAATGAAATGCCTGAGAAAGGCTACGATATGACAACATCAGAAACAGAGAGGGCATAACTTCATGCACCGAATGACAATAAATGCAGTGGTTTGGACATTTAATGAGAATGAAATACAACCAACCACCAATAACAGCATACTATAAAAAGAGATCGGGTACTAGAGCTGAGGGAAGACCAAGAAAAAGACGGACAGACAATATCAAGACCATACTAAATAAACACGGATATAACACAACAAGGGCGACTCATCTGGCCCTAGAACGCAAATTAAAGCTCCCATCCCTACGCTTAACGGCAAGATTGGACAGCCAACTACATCTTTCACCTGGGAATAGACAATAGAATAAAATATGGAACTGCAAATTATAAAGTATTAAAACTAAATTACGAATTTTCAATTCAAACGTTGTATCAATCCTAACATATGCCAGCGAGAGTTGGAAAATGACTAAAGATATAGAAAGTTAGTTGAATGCATTTGAAAATAGATGTCTGTGAAAAATAATGAACATAAAATGGAATGAATTCAGAAGTGATGAATTCAGAAAAATGTCTGGTCAACCACTAGTAACAACTGTTATGCAAAGGAGAAGATGGAGATAAGTTGGACACATCTTGAGAAGAAATGATCAAAGAATATCAAAGCAGGCATTGAAGTGGGATACAAAGGGTTCAAGAAAGAGAGGACGATCTAGGGAGACCCTGAAACGAACTTTGCTGAGAGAGGCAAAAATATCGGTCTCAGTTCCATGGAGGAGATTGAGCTAGTTGCCCAGGATAGAGCAGTATATAGAAATTACTTGCAGGCCCTATACAACGGTACAAGAGGAATTATTATTTTTGCTGAACATTTCTTATTCAAACACTTCATATAGACTACTTGTTAAACCACTCTTTGTGATTTTATGTGATCTAAGCCTGAGAACGATTGTATGTTCTATGTTCCCCTACCTCAGTCGCCTCTTATGACATGTCTTGTAGGTCACAGTTTTACTATTCTTTGCTCCCCTTGCAAGCCACGGCAACATGCAGGCGTGCTGAACATATTAGTCAGTGCATTATATAAGTAACAGATGGTCATTGAGCAAATTGTACACCAGTCTTCTCAAAATCTCTTCTTATCCGGACACTGCCAGGTAAAACAGGGTAGAGAAAAGAAAAAAAGAAGACACCAGTCTAGTCATGTACATCCCACACAGTCTAGTCATGTACATCCCACATCCAAAAACACAAGAAGAAAGAAATATTGCAATTCTTTCTCAATCTAACAACAAAACAAGCGTGCAAATTATTTATTTCTTCTATGTAATAGAGCGAATATCATAATAAAACAATAAATTCTAAGTGTGTCTAAATGTAATTCACCATACACAAGACATATCAGTTCATTTGTTCCTTGATAAAAATATTTTTGTTGCAACACCCAACTCTTACTCGTTACTTTGCTAATTTAGAAGTCTACTGTTAAATTATGTAGCAAATTAGAAACATTTCAACACACAGTAAGGTACTTTCATAAAGCACACCAAATTGGTTATTGGTTACTAAACTGACATCATTGCACTCCGGGCAGACCCATAGGTGCTCAGTCTCCCCAACAGATATAGAAGAGTATGCATACTGATGGTTCCTGTGGCTCGCTGATTAAACACACCTCTCACTCTGCCTCTCATGCATCCAGTTCGACTTGAACAACGGGTAACTCCAAACTGCCTAAATCGCTTAATCGATTCAACATCAATTTTAGTGTCCTCATCCAACAGGCAGTCGCGAAGAGACCAAAGAATATCCCCTTATCCATCTTCAACTTCCCAACAATCGATGCTGTTGATGCAAGCCTGTCCGTTCTCTCATTGCCAAAAACACCGCATGTCCAGGACAGTATATCCACGTAAGCCGCTGGAGGTTAGAAACTTCTATAGATGACATCCACTCATACCGAAACCTGCCCTTCTGGATCTTGTGAAGCATCGACTGAGAATCAGACACAACAACTGCCCCAGTAAATGAAGTCCCAGAGATCCAATTGAGGGTAGCAGTAACGGCCTCAACCTCCATCCTCATACTAGAAGTAGTTGTCCTGTATGCCCCACTTCGCTCTGCAACAACCCTACCATGCGCATTAGCCAAGAATCCCCAGCCGGACCTCACCACGTTGAACCGACCCATCGGTATATACAACATCATCATCATCATCCCTTGCATTATCTTCTATCAGCTGCTTAACTGCGAGATAAGCCTTCATGTTGCCCCAATCTCTACATTCTCTTCCAAGAGTAATGATAACGTTGAGATAGTTGATCCTGCTACCATCTGTTGGGATCCATTCTTCCCCTTTTGGTAGGAACCGTAGTCACCTGGAAATTGTTCTCTCAGCCTGGGCCATCCATGACATGCCACGCTTGATTCTCGTGCCTTTAACATCATTAGTGTTCTTGTGTAGTGGATGTCTCTTATCCACAGTTACCCTCATATATGCCTTGGTTTGGGCGAATGCATGACGGGAGCGTAGTGACAGAAGGCCAAGCATATATCTCATCTTCACAATGGGGTATCTCTAGTGCAGCCCAGGACTATACGCATACCTTCATTCTGAACCCGTTCGAGTCGTTCACATTGTGATCTTGATATCGTAAGAATTCGTAATCTACCACTGACATAACCAGTCGATCGAACAAAAGGGCAAGTAGTCTCTGCTCAAGGTGTGCGCCACCATAACTTTGAGAGCCGCAAGACCACGCTTGCACCGTTGTATCGTCTGTTCAATACGGTGTTTGAAAGATAGACTACGATCGAAGGTTATTCCAAGATAGCGCAGCCTGTCTCTGCGCTCGTTGGTATGTTCATCAAAGATTGCACGGGTAGGTCAGCCTTGACTATGTGATTATTCAACGAGCACCACAACATACACGCTTTTTCAGGATTGACCTGAGAGCGAGACTCTCTACACCAACCCGAGATGGTACGCAATGTTTTCTGAATGTCGTCAACCATCTCTCGTCTATCTGACCCAGTCCTATATATTAAGATATCATCTGCAAATGTCAATGTCCTACCCAATCCAGTTGGCTGAATTTTAGCAACATTTGCTGTGTAAATATTAAACAACACGGGTGATAGAGGAGAACCCTGGGTAATCCCGGGCATATACATGCAGGATCCAATGTCCATGTTCTTAAACGTAGTGCAACGGTTCTCTCCATTAAAGAAGCAGCTATCCGGTTCACCAGTCAAGGATTAACTTCACATTTAATCAAAGAGCGCACCATTATTGAAAAATTCACCTTGTTATAAGCATCCTCCAAGTCGATGGACACAGCAACAGTCTCTTGCTTGGATTGGAAGCCTTCATAAACATCATATGCAAACGTGCCAGCATTGTCCCATGTCCCTTTCATTGGCCGGTAGCTACCCAAAGTGTCAGGGAGGATGTGGTCATTCTCTAAGTGACATATTACCTTTCTGGCCACTATCTTCTCTAGTAATTTGCCATATATATTTTGCAAGGTGAGTATGCGGTAGCTGCTGAACAGTTTAGGATCCTTCCCACCAAAAGCACACCAAAAAAAGAACTAAAGCAATATTTCAAGAAAAAGGTCTTTATAAAACAAAGAATACAAGAAAATGCAATAAGGAGGATGCAAGACCTATTGTCTCCTGAGACAAAGAGGTCAATGATGATACAAGAAAACATAAGATACCAAACAATGGTTATGATGGCCCCCCCCATCTCTATTTATCAGACATACAATGACGATAGTATTGACTTCACTATAGATATGCCAGAGGTTGATTTGTTTCTAATTCTGAAGAATATCTTGTAATTTGATTTACCTCTGTTGTCAGCATTTCTTGTGTAAACTTTCTGAACAACACTCATACCATTCACTAGTTCTGCCTCAAAACATCAGTGTATTATATTAGTGCCTACTGATGTTTATCATTTTCTCCTCTTCACTCTACTTATCGCTGGATTTTTCTGCACTCCTTGCCAATCTTCCAGCTTGTGTGCCGTCTTCATCTGTGTATCAAGGATGATGACTTTTGGACATGGTCAATGAGACGCTTGATTTGTTCCACAGAGCTGCCCAGTTCTTGTATCTGCTTGATTTGTTCCACAGAGCTGCCCAGTTCTTGTATCTGCTTGATTTGTTCCACAGAGCTGCCCAGTTCTTGTATCTGCTTGATTTGTTCCACAGAGCTGCCCAGTTCTTGTATCTGCTTGATTTCTTCCAAGAGCTGCCCAGTTCTTGTATCTGCTGTGCTTCAAGTTAAGATTCTTGCCCCACAGTTGGCAATTTGTTTGCCCCCTCCTCATGGCTCCGAGTTTCGCCCCATGTGGGCCCACATCACTTCTATGGATGCACCTTTCATCCGTTCGTGTTCATTTGTACTGCACTTCCCATCGGCAGGGAAACTAGTAATTGTGGTGCGACAGTTGACTACACTTCAAGCTTGTGTATGGACTCCTGCCCCACAGGTGGCAATTTGTTTGCGCCCTTTGCCCAGGGGAGTAAGGATTCATTCACAGACGACTCGTACACTGCTGTTTCCTAGTTTTTGGCAACTTGGGCAAATTTTTATTGGACATCGGGCAGGAGATGTGAGCATTTTGTTCGTAATTTTTGGACCTCCATTTCTTTTCTGTGTTTGCACTACTACCACAGTAATTTTTTCCGGTTTGTTGTTCAAGATGGCGGGATGTGTTTTCTTCTAGCTTGGCCAACAAACTGTTGATCGTCGGCCCGACAAGTCGTCATCATAAAAATCACCACTGTTGGAGAAACAGAGTTTAGGCTCTAAATGAATCGATGGAAACAATAAAGCGGTTGGTGATGATAACATCTCTGGAGAAATGCTCAAAGCAGCAGATGATAACAACTTACAACATATACTCCAACTTATAAATGAAATCTGGCAAAATGAATTCCCACCACAACAGTGGAAAGATGGTATTATTTTCAAATTACCTAAAAAGGAGATTTGTCTGATTGTAATAACTGGCGTGGGATCACCCTACTGTCAGTGCCAGGAAAACTTTTTGTAGCATGTTACTCGAGAGACTGAAAAAGTCTATAGATGAAAGGCTAAGAGAAGAACAAGCAGGGTTTAGACCAAAACGAGCATGCATAGATCACATCTTCACACTAAGAGTAATCATTGAAGAGTTCGTAGAATTTCAATCGAATTTAATCATCAACTTTGTTGATTTTCAGAAAGCGTTTGACAGTATTCACCATCCCACGCTTTGAAACTACTCAAAACTATGGTTTCCTACTAAATTCATCAACATCATAAAATCCTTCTACAGTGAATCGCTGCAGTGTAAGAACAGATTTCGGTAACTCTGACTGGTTCCCAGTGGAAACAGGAGTGAAACAAGGCTGCGTCTTATCGCCAATGCTCTTTGGAATAGCAATTGACTGGGTCATGCGAAAATGCACCAATAACGCAAATATGGGCATCAAGTGGGTTGATAAAATTTTAGAAGACCTTGATTTTGCCGACGATATAGCCCTTTGAGTTCATCACATCAAGATATTCAAATGAAAACAAACCTTCTCCAAAATATCTCAGGACAAATTGGTCTCCAAATAAACACCACAAAAACAAAAATTGTTGACCTTACCAGCAGTCCAGAAAATATTCAACTAAAAACTACACTCTTGAAAAAGTCAAAAGTTTTACATACCTAGGGAGTATGATGTCATCTACGGGGATACAGCGCCAGAAATTCCACACAGAATCGCATTGGCATCAAGTGCTTTTAACAAATTGTCAAATATATGGAAGTCCAATTCACTCAGCAAGCACTTAAAATTAAAGATCTTTAACTCTTGTGTGATTCCAGTATTAACTTATGGATGCGAGAGTTGGAAAGCAACAAAAGCTCTAGAAAGAAAATTAGATAACTTTGAGAATAAATGTCTTAGAAGAATACTGAACCTCAAATGGTCAGATTTCAGACCCAATACACAAATAAGACAAGAGACCAAGCAAGAAAATGTATCAAATTTTATAAGAAAGCGCCGCTGGAACTACATCGGCCACACACTTAGAATGGATGAGAGAAGACTCCTTACCAATCCCTCATATGGACACCAGAGGAAAAAGAAAACGAGGAAGACCAAGAGAGACTCTGCGTAGAACCATCACCAGAGAAGGCTCAACGATGGGCCTAGTAAACATTAAAGACTTAAAACAAATAGCAACGAACCGCGAGACATGGAGAGCTATGACCTCTGCCCTATGCGCGCCCACAGGCCCAAGAGGAAAGACTAACTAACTAACTACTACCACTACCTGTAGCTCTTCCTCGATCCCTGCCCTCTTAGCCAGACTGGAACCAATGTCTATTTCCAGGGTCACCACGAGGAGGTGGGGCAGGGTCTTGATTAGTGCCAGCTCACTAATCCTGGTACAGCATTGTCCCCAAGCACCTATGACCCCGCTCTTATATTCAAGGAATATTGCTCAAAGTGCACCTAAAGTTTTCTCTTGTATATTTGTTAAAAATCACATTCCAACCTAGTCTGTTTTCCAAATATTGCTTAAGCTCTAGAATGTTTACATGCTATACTCCATCTATGACAAGTTGTGTAGCTACATGTTTGACTCCACCTATGACAAGTTGTCTAGCTACATGCTATACTCCATCTATGACAAGTTGTGTAGCTACATGTTTGACTCCACCTATGACAAGTTGTGTAGCTACATGTTTGACTCCATCTATGACAAGTTGTGTAGCTACATGTTTGACTCCACCTATGACAGGATGTCTAGCTATATGTTTGACTCCACCTATGACAAGTTGTCGAGCTACATGTTTGACTCCACCTATGACAAGTTGTCTAGCTACATGTTTGACTCCACCTATGACAAGATGTCTAGTTACATGTTTCACTCCACCTATGACAAGTTGTCTAGCTACATGTTTGACTCCACCTATGACAAGTTGTCTAGCTACATGTTTGACTCCACCTATGACAAGATGTCTAGTTACATGTTTCACTCCACCTATGACAAGCTGTCTAGCTACATATATGACTGTTTATCTGTGGACGATGGAGGATGCCAAGATATGAGTCTTGTACTGGACACTCAGACCTGTCATCCAGAACTTGAGCAATAATTTATCTTCCTCACGTGCTCCTACAATCTAAGAAAACAAAGAGATTAATCAGTAAATGATGCAACGTCAGTTTTACTCTTTCAATTTCAAAAGTAAACAATTCAACAAGTAATCAATAGAACCATGCTCTAGAAGTGACAAGACTAAACTATGAACCATGTTCTAGAAGTGACAAGACTAAACTATGAACCATGTTCTAGAAGTGACAAAACTAAACAATGAACCATGCTCTAGAAGTGACAAGACTAAACTATGAACCATGTTCTAGAAGTGACAAGACTAAACTATGAACCATGTTCTAGAAGTGACAAGACTAAACAATGAACCATGTTCTAGAAGTGACAAGACTAAACTATGGACCATGTTCTAGAAGTGACAAGACTAAACTATGAACCATGTTCTAGAAGTGACAAGACTAAACTATGGACCATGTTCTAGAAGTGACAAGACTAAACTATGGACCATGTTCTAGAACTGACAAGACTAAACTATGAACCATGTTCTAGACACAAGACTAAACTATGAACCATGTTCTAGAAGTGACAAGACTAAACTATGGACCATGTTCTAGAACTGACAAGACTAAACTATGAACCATGTTCTAGAACTGACAAGACTAAACTATGAACCATGCTCTAGAAGTGACTAAACTATGGACCATGTTCTAAAAGTGACATGATTAAACTATGAACCATGCTCTAGAAGTGACTAAACTATGGACCATGTTCTAGAAGTGACTAAACTATGGACCATGTTCTAAAAGTGACTAAACTATGAACCATGTTCTAGAAGTGACTAAACTAAGAATCATGTTCTAGAAGTGACAAGACTAAACTATGGACCATGTTCTAGAAGTGACATGACTAAACTATGGACCATGTTCTAGAAGTGACAAGACTAAACTAAGAACCATGTTCTAGAAGTGACATGACTAAACTATGGACCATGTTCTAGAAGTGATAAGACTAAACTATGAACCATGTTCTAGAAGTGATAAGACTAAACTATGAACCATGTTCTAGAAGTGACTAAACTATGGACCATGTTCTAGAAGTGACAAGACTAAACTATGAACCATGTTCTAGAAGTGACTAAGCTATGGACCATGTTCTAGAAGTGACAAGACTAAACTATGGATTGTATTTTAGAAAGGCCCACAACAGATACACAATTGGTAACTTTCTTTTAGAGTTAGGGAGACACATGATGATGATGATCAATGACTTAAAATGATGAGCATAGAAAATATCACAGTTAATATTACCTGTAATAATTTTCTGGTATCAATAAGCATATAAAATATCAGTTAATATTACCTGTAATAATTTCCTGGTATCATCTTCACTTCTATTTCCTCCTGCCTTAGTAAACTTGAACAGAACCTTGACCTTGCTAATGATTAAATAATTAGAGAACAAATATGTATTCTCATGTGAAATATAATTGTTTCTATATCTATACCGAGTGTCAACATTATCTGTACCGAGTTTCAACATTATATGTACAGTGTCAACATTATCTGTGCAGTGTCAACATTATCTGTACCGAGTTACAGAGTGTCAACATTATCTGTACCGAGTGTCAATATTATCTGTACCGAGCGTCAACATTATTTGAGTGTCAACATTATCTGTATCGAGTGTCAACATTATCTACACAGTGTCAACATTATCTGTACCGAGCATCAACATTATCTGAACAGAGTGTCAACATTATCTGTACCGAGCGTCAACATTACCTGAGTGTCAACATTATCTGTACCTAGCGTCAACATTATCTGAACAGAGTGTCAACATTATCTGAGTGTCAACATTATTTGTACCGAGCGACAACATTATCTGCACCGAGTGTCAACATTATCTGTACCGAGTTACAGAGTGTCAACATTATCTGTACCGAGTGTCAACATTATCTGTACCGAGCGTCAACATTATTTGAGTGTCAACATTATCTGTACCGAGTGTCAACATTATCTACACAGTGTCAACATTATCTGTACCGAGTGTCAACATTATCTGTACCGAGCATCAATATTATCTGAACAGAGTGTCAACATTATCTGTACCGAGCGTCAACATTACCTGAGTGTCAACATTATCTGTACCTAGCGTCAACATTATCTGTACCAAGCGACAACATTATCTGCACCGAGTGTCAACATTATCTGAGTGTCAACATATTCATAACATGCAAATGAACAAGAAAAATAGTGAAAAAATATTCTCAGACCAGTATATCGGGAGCGCAGGATATGCAGCCCTTACATTTAATCCCAAAAAATCAGGAGTCCGGGTTCTAAGGGTTAAACAACTTGTTTGTTCATTATTCTACTCCATGCATTTTTTGTTTGGTTATCATTCTATTTTAATAACCTTGTATTGTTATTATTATTATGTCACCGATAGCGAATTTGATAACACTTTTCATTAGTGACAACATGCCACGGAAATTCTGAGGTTCAAGGTCAGCTTGGCTAAAAGTTCTCTGTGTGCACACAGTATATGACTGGACTTCAGAAGTTCTCTCTCTCTGTGCACACAGTATATGACTGGACTTCAGAAGTTCTCTCTCTCTGTGTGCACGCAGTATATGACTGGACTTCAGAAGTTCTCTCTCTCTATGCACACAGTATATGACTGGACTTCAGAAGTTCTCTCTCTCTATGCACACAGTATATGACTGGACTTCAGAAGTTCTCTCTCTCTGTGTGCACACAGTATATGACTGGACTTCAGAAGTTCTCTCTCTCTATGCACACAGTATATGACTGGACTTCAGAAGTTCTCTCTCTCTGTGTGCACACAGTATATGACTGGACTTCAGAAGTTCTCTCTCTCTCTCTGTGCACACAGTATATGACTGGACTACAGAAGTTCTCTTTCTCTGTGCACACAGTATATGACTGGACTTCAGAAGACCCTGATTCTTTACGTAGCGATCTAAATTATAGGTACCTCTGAAGTCAGAGTACGGATTACTTGAATGGCGATCCGTTCTCCAGGCTATCTCATGTCCCAGACAAGCTCATTCAGGACAATAGCAAAATATCAGCTTGTTGTCAAAAATCCGAACTGGTCTTACAGTGGATACCAGCTCACTGTGGCATACCAGGAAACGAAAAGGCTGACAAACTCGCAAGGGCTGGGGGAGCCTAACACAACACCACCCAACACAAAGTTTTACAGAAGCAAAGACTCTCCTGAAACAATGCAGGAAAATGATCTGGAGAAAAACAAATGGAGGATACAACCCAGAGCACGACAGTATAAATACACTAAACAGACAAGCACAGACCACAGTCTTCAGACTTAGAACGGACACTGCAGTCTCAGAGCACACCTCCACAAAATGGGTCTCAGGGACTCAGCAGCCTGCACCTGTGGAGCACCAAAGCAGTCCCCAGAGCACATCCTGCAAGACTACCCAAGTCTGAGTAGTGAGAGAATGGAGATCTGGCCAACAGAAACAACACTACAAGACAAACTATGGGGAACCGGTGAAGACCTCAAGCGCACCGCCCTGTTTATGACACATACCGGAGTAGTTGCATAGCAAAAGTTGATCGCAGAAGAAGAAGAACTTGAATGGCAAGGGACACTGGTGATAAGGAAAGCAAGCATTCACACAAAAATTATTCAGAGGTGGCATGACTATGTTTAAAAATTATTGTCCCGCATATTTTCTAAATATTTGTTATATTCTTCATATTTTTGTTTTTCAATCTTTTTTTCCTGCTATTACTTTTAGTATATGATTCTGCTATTACTTTTAGTATATGATTCTGCTATTACTTTTAGTATATGATCCTGTTATTATTTTTAGTATATGATCCTGTTATTACTTTTAGTATATGATCCTACTATTACTTTTAGTATATGATCCTACTATTACTTTTAGTATATGATCCTGTTATTACTTTTAGTATATGATCCTGTTATTACTTTGAGTATATGATCCTGTTATTACTTTGAGTATATGATCCTGTTATTACTTTTAGTATATGATCCTGTTATTACTTTTAGTATATGATCCTACTATTACTTTTAGTATATGATTGACATTAAAATGTGTCTACCCTTCTTGATATTATTAGTCTCACAGTATAGTAGCTTTACAACCCAGTATCCATGCTGATATGCAATGACTTTTCTCTTTCTGCTTGTACTATAGATGTTTCCAACCTCCAGAGACTCATGTAGAGACCTACTGTCATGGTCATGCAGGTGTTCATGGCACAGAGAGTGAACATGCTTGCATAAAAAGCATCGATTGTTGGAGATTTTAGCATCGATAAGGCGAATGTTTTTCGGTCTCTTGGTGACTTACTGTTGGATGAGGACACTAAAATTGACATTCAATCAATCCAGTGATTTAGTGACTTTGGAATTACTTCTTGTACAAGAAGAGCTGGATGTTTGAAGGACAGAGAGAGAAGTGTGTTTAACCACAGTAACTATCAGTATGCATACACTTCGACATCTGGTGGTGGAGACTGAGCACCTATGAGTCTGCCCGTAGTGCTGTGGCATCAGTATAGTAACCAATAACTAATAACTAAACTGGACAGTTTGGGTATACTGTATAAACTTTCACACCCACCTCCCCCTGCCCCTACGACCAGCAATTTCCAACTGATGACAAGAAACATGAACTTACTTCATCCATTCTTCTTTAAGACATGTAAAAGCTGCGTCTACAACCTGCAAGCTCAAGTTCTCATTCTGTAATGCTATCACCATCCGCGATAATACAGTTGGTACTGATGAATAAAAGCAAATGTCAGTTTTAAATACAAATTGATGAGATCAATAATAGACTACCACCTACATATGCATATAAATACATATGCACACACTTTAATCTTGTAATGCACTTAGATTAATCTAGGTTCATCTCACTAATGTCAAAGGCACCTTAGGTAAAAGTCAGATAGACACAATCTGGAACAAATAAAAATTTTAACATGAATATCACAGACAAGATAACAAAACTTGTCTCTAACATATCAATATCACAGACAAGGTAACAAAACTTGTCTCACATATCAATATCACAGACAAGATAACAAAACTTGTCTCACATATCAATATCACAGACAAGGTAACAAAACTTGTCTCTAACATATCAATATCACAGACAAGGTAACAAAACTTGTCTCACATATCAATATCACAGACAAGATAACAAAACTTGTCTCTCACATATCAATATCACAGACAAGATAACAAAACTTGTCTCACATATCAATATCACAGACAAGGTAACAAAACTTGCCTCTAACACATCAATATCACACATAGGATAACAAAACTTGTCTCACATATCAATATCACAGACAAGGTAACAAAACTTGCCTCTAACACATCAATATCACACATAGGATAACAAAACTTGTCTCACATATCAATATCACAGATAAGGTAACAAAACTTGTCTCTAACATATCAATATCACAGACAAGATAACAAAACTTGTCTCTAACATATCAATATCACAGACAAGGTAACAAAACTTGTCTCTAACATATCAATATCACAGACAAGATAACAAAACTTATCTCTCACATATCAATATCACAGACAGGATAACAAAACTTCTCTCACATATCAATATCATAATAGATCGTACTATACATGCTGGTTTTTGTAGCAATGAGAGAGCATGCATACTTGCATCAACAACACAGATTGTTGGGGAGTTCAAGATGCACAGTTTTTTGGTTGCTCAGTGGCCACCTGTTGGGTGAGGATACTGAAATGTATGTTGAATCTACTCAGCGATTTAGGGAGTTTCAAATCACACATTGAATAAGCAGAACTAGATCCCTGAGAAGCTGAATGAGCGATGTCTGAGAAGCTGAATGAGCAATGTCTGAGAAGCTGAATGAGCAATGCCTGAGAAGCTGAATGAGCAATGCCTGAGAAGCTGAATGAGCAATGCCTGAGAAGCTGAATGAGCAATGCCTGAGAAGCTGAATGAGCAATGCCTGAGAAGCTGAATGAGCAATGTCTGAGAAGCTGAATGAGCAATGTCTGAGAAGCTGAATGAGCAATGTCTGAGAAGCTGAATGAGCAATGTCTGAGAAGCTGAATGAGCAATGTCTGAGAAGCTGAATGAGCAATGTCTGAGAAGCTGAATGAGCAATGTCTGAGAAGCTGAATGAGCAATGTCTGAGAAGCTGAATGAGCAATGCCTGAGAAGCTGAATGAGCAATGTGTTTAACTGGAAACAAATGGGAACCATCAACATGTATATTCTTCAACATCTGCTAGACTGAGCACCCACGGATCTGCCCAAAGTGTTATGATGTTAGCTCAGTAACTTCGTTGAACGTTTCATTTCAACTATTTGTTAAACCATTCTTTGTGATTTGTATGTGATCTGAGCCTAAAAGCGATTATACACTGTGTCGGTTATGCGCTACAAGTTGGCCAGCACATCCCATTTCTGCAACGCTTTTTATTTACTAGGGTCGCCTCTTATGACATGCCTTGTCGGTCACAGTGCCACTATTCACTGCTCCTCTTATGACATGCCTTGTCGGTCACAGTGCCACTATTCACTGCTCCTCTTATGACATGCCTTGTCGGTCGCAGTGCCACTATTCACTGCTCCTCTTACGAGCCACAGCAACACACTGGCAAGTTCAGTAACTAATGCTCAATAGCAATTTAAGCAGTCTCATGTTTGCTCTACATTTCAGCAGTCTCATGTTTGCTCTACATTTCAGCAGTCTCATCTTTGCTCTACATTTCAGCAGTCTCATGTTTGCTCTACATTTCAGTAGTCTCATCTTTGCTCTACATTTCAGCAGTCTCATCTTTGCTCTACACTTCAGCAGTCTCATCTTTGCTCTACATTTCAGCAGTCTCATCTTTGCTCTACATTTCAGCAGTCTCATCTTTGCTCTACACTTCAGCAGTCTCATTTTTGCTCTACATTTCAGCAGTCTCATCTTTGCTCTACACTTCAGCAGTCTCATCTTTGCTCTACATTTCAGCAGTCTCATCTTTGCTCTACATTTCAGCAGTCTCATCTTTGCTCTACACTTCAGCAGTCTCATTTTTGCTCTACATTTCAGCAGTCTCATCTTTGCTCTACACTTCAGCAGTCTCATGTTTGCTCTACATTTCAGCAGTCTCATCTTTGCTCTACATTTCAGCAGTCTTATCTTTGCTCTACACTTCAGCAGTCTCATTTTTGCTCTACATTTCAGCAGTCTCATGTTTGCTCTATATTTCAGCAGTCTCATGTTTGCTCTATATTTCAGCAGTCTCATGTTTGCTCTACATTTCAGCAGTCTCATCTTTGCTCTACATTTGAAGTATTTATTTGTCAACATTGATCTCTTAGATGAGCGAATGCTAATGTTGATCTCTTAGTAAACTAATGTTGATCTCTTAGGAACTAATATGTGTTGATCTCTTAGTAAACTAATCTAATGTTGATCTCTTAGGTAAATTAATACTAATGTTGATCTCTTAGGTAAACTAATACTAATGTTGATCTCTTAGGTAAACTAATACTAATGTTGATCTCTTAGGTAAACTAATACTAATGTTGATCTTTAGGTAAACTAATACTATTGTGATTGGTTACCATTGATAAAACTTCTGGTTTAGATAGCCACTCTTTTTTTTTTTTTTTCTTTTGTCCGCTTTCAACTCAGACGAAGTTTCATCTCTGAAACTGATTTTTGCGTGAAAATCTGTTTTTCCAATTTCTTACAATGGCAGCAGCGTGCACATTGTAAATTACTTTACACTGGCAGCCGTGTGCTCAATGTACTCGTAATTAGTATTCCCTCGCCATACAGGCAGATTTTCTCCGACTTCAGAGGTACTCATGTTATCGTCCTGAGTAAGACCAGGGGACTCGAACAAATGCCGGACAGTAGGTTCGAACCCGAGCTATGAGGCGTCTCACAGCTAGCAGGCCGAGCTACTATCAACTACTCTAGGCAGTCCCCCGATAGCCACTCTAAAACTAATGATCAATTCAAGGAATATATAATATATAACTTTTGTTTGGTACCAACATAAAAAATTAATGATCAATTCAAGGTATTTATAATATATAACTTTTGTTTGGTACCAACATAAAAAACTAATGATCAATTCAAGGTATTTATAATATATAACTTTTGTTTGGTACCAACATCAAAAACTAATGATCAATTCAAGGTATTTATAATATATAACTTTTGTTTGGTACCAACATCAAAAACTAATGATCAATTCAAGGTATTTATAATATATAACTTTTGTTTGGTACCAACATCAAAAAACTTCAGGGGTCTCTGTGGCTGAGTGGTTAAGCCCTTTGCCTTGCGAGTCAAAGGTCGTGGATTTGAATCAATAAACTACAGATGATGACTAACTGTAAACTACTATATCAAAACTGGAGAAATCGTTCAATGAACAATGAACAATCTAGGATGACAATATATATATAAATATGATCTCACCATCAATAATGAAGACATTGAGAACGTCACATATTTTGAATATCTTGGCTTTATAATTAACAACAATGGAGATTGTACGAAAGAAGTTAGAAGAAGACTAGCCATGGCTTTCCAAAGGGTGGTCAGCATGAAGAAACTATGGCACGACACAAGCAAAGAAACAAAAGTAAGACTTCTGAGAACATGCATATTTCCTGTGGCAACATAAGAATGCGAATCGTGGACCATAACACAAACATTAAAGAACAAAATTGAAGCTTTTGAAACAAGGTGTTGCAGAAAAGTTATTAGAACACCCTGGACAGGGAGGAGAAAAAAACAAAAGACATCCCACAAGACCTGCACATATCGAGGAGCATTGGCTCTCAAACAACATCATGTTCCAAAAGATTAAATATTTTGGTCACTTTAAACATCACAGTGGTTTAGAGTGAATGGTAATGTACGGCATGGTTCCTGGAGTATGAGGCAGGGGACGACCATGATGAAGGTGGCAGTAGGACATCAAAGAAACCTTGAACATGACACTGGAGGAGGTGGGAGAACTTGCTAGAGACAGAGAGTTTTTCAGGTAGGCTGGGATGAAAGTGAGGTTCTGCAAGTAACATGCAACTACTTGATTGTATATGATAAATCTTACCTTTGTGTGGCAGTATGATCCCACTCAACTTAAACTTACCTTTGTGTGGCAGTATGATCCCACTCATCTTAAACTTACCTTTGTGTGGCAGTATGATCCCACTCATCTTAAACTCCAAGTTCCTGAAATGTGAGTCGTCTGGGTCAGGCCAGTGAACATCAGAAGTCAAACCAACAAGACAAGTTAGTCCCTCTGTCACAGATGATGTCTGCTGTTGTCTGACTACAATTTCTAACAGAACATACATTTCTGAAGAGTTCATGAGCTGTGATAGAGGAACATCTGCTGAAAGACCTAGGAAGTTGCATTTCCATGATTCCTGGTATGTACTACTGTAAGGAATAACTCTACAACAGCCTCTTGGAAGCAGGCTCTGTGGAAATGAAGAGAATTAACAAGAATATTATTTAATTGTTGAGCACAAGTATATATATATATACACACACACAAAGGATGACAATATCACATGATTGCATTTACAGATATCTCAATGGCGACATCATAGAGTTTGGGTAGCAGGGTTGAGTATCCCCTATCAAAGGAGAATGCGATGTGCCGTCTTAGCCTACAGGAGCCACTTGGGCAAGGCAGAGTACCCGTTTAGTTCCATGAACAGGACCCACCTGGGCACGGCAGAGTACCCGTTTAGTTCCATGAACAGGACCCACTTGGGCAAGGCAGAGTACCCGTTTAGTTCCATGAACAGGACCCACTTGGGCAAGGCAGTGTACCCGTTTAGCTCCATGAACAGGACCCACCTGGGCACGGCAGAGTACCCGTTTAGTTCCCTGATTAGGGTAATTGAAACCATGGGAACAGGTGGGGATGGAGATGTGGAAGCAGATGACTGATATTTATGCTTATGGTCTCTACTCTACGATGGTAGACAGATGATCTCAATTGTAGAGACAATGGCTGTGATCTCAACAACTAGTACAGTTACTGCTAAGAAAGAAACGAGCAGCAAGCTACATTCTCAATATTGCCCAGAAACCAAAGACTAGTAAAAATATTGAATTACAACATCTGATGGCCAGTCCTCCTAGTCAGGCAGATGAGAAACCCAAACTGGGGAAGGGTAGTATAATCCAAGAGAAAGTACTGGTAAATGTGATGACAAGTCCTCCTGGTCAGGCAGATGAGAAACCCAAACTGGGGAAGAGTAGTATAATCCAAGAGAAAGTACTGGTAAATGTAATGGCGTTACTAGTCTGCTGGTGTTACTAAAGAAAAC
The DNA here is from genome assembly GCA_020796225.1 of Arion vulgaris. Taxonomy (NCBI): domain Eukaryota; kingdom Metazoa; phylum Mollusca; class Gastropoda; order Stylommatophora; family Arionidae; genus Arion; species Arion vulgaris. The sequence goes on along the minus strand of CM036757.1, from coordinate 80,540,621 downwards.
ATTTGCATCAAACTTAAGAAAAAGATACTAAAATTAAGAACATGGAATGTTGAGACTTGTCTTGATGGCAGATATCCTAAAATCTTGAATGAAATGGAAAGACTTCAAAAAGAAATTATGTGTATTTGTGAGCAGATGGGTTGGACAAGATCATATTTAAAAAACTGAAAATGGAACTTTTATTTATTTTGGTAGAAACAGATCAGGTGAAAGTGGAGTAACATTTTATCTGTCTAACTTGACATCTCAAACATTCTTTAGGTTATAACCCTGTGAGCGACACAATATTAAGCACTAGTCTACAAGGGAATACACAAGTTCATTTAAATATATCAACTACGGGAAGCAGACGAGGAAGAAATATAAGATTTCTACGATAGTCTACAGAATGAACTGAACAAAATAAGCAGCACAGACATCACAACAATACTAATGGAAGATTTTAATAAGAAAGTTAGTATGAAAAGTAGAATTAATGAAAGAAAGACACTTTGTTAGTTCACATAATATGGGAACCAGAAATGGAGCAGGTGAAAGATTAAATAATTTATACTCATAAAATGACTTGGTGATAACAAACACAATGTTTAAGCGACAACCACAAACAAGTTTCATTTGCATATCACCTGATGGGAAAACCAAAAATTAAATAGACTGTATTCTTGTACAATAGAGATGAAGGTCAAGCAAGCATAATGAAATCTAAGACCTTACTGAGTGCTGACTGATTCTGACCATCAATTACTTACTGCAGCATTGAAGATGAAATGTTTTTAAAAAAATGGTATGTTGAATGACCCTAATAGATGAACTGCTCTGCTATTTTTATCATTTGTTTTATTCCCGCATGATATCTGCATTACTTGTCATATCAAGAATTCTCTTCATGTCAAAGAAGTGGATCAGTGTTGCATGTTTTGAATTCATTACCTCAAACTCAGTTTTCATCATTAGTGATTTGGCTGAAATCGGATGCATGTGTCTTGAACGTGTAGAGGTCTATGCGTTTAGGGGCCTACCAAACCAATGTGCAACGTATACACGTTCTTGGCAAAGATCAAACATATCACAAAGAGTGATTAAAATTGGTCGTAAGGAACGAACGCAAAGAAGAAGAAGAAGATCATTAGTGATACCCATGGACAGAAATGTTGGCTGTTTGTGATCTGTTCCTGCTGTGTGTCTGTGATCATATTAATCAACAAAAATCACCCAGAGTTCCTCAATATGATTAGGTTTAGGTAATATTATATTTACCATTAGGACATTGGGGTAATTTTATTTACCTTTAAAGAATTCAGGATAGATAACACTAGAGGACGATGGTGACCACTGACAATGACCTGGTTACCAACAACAACATGGTGTGCTAGTGAAAGAAAGTTTGAACTGCCCAGCACCTGATAAAAAGACCAAAATGATTCCATCATGTACATTTATTAACAGCACAAGATACTACCAAAATAAACTTCAAATATGAAATATAAGAATGAATAAAGACTAGAGAGACTAGAGAACATTTTCTTCTTCTTCTTTCTGTGTTCACACTTGTATCAATCAATCAAGTGCCATGCCTGCCGGTGTAGGCGATCATGTCTATCCACAACTCTCTCTGCTTGGTGCATGTAATCAGTTGTGATGTTGATCTTGTGTCAAACCATGATGTCAGGCCATCCAACATATTCTCCTCTGTCTTCCACCATCTCTCCTTCCCTGAATTTTACCTGTTGTCACCAAATGTTCTTCATCTTGTGCGTTCTCACTAAATTGGGATTTCGGATTCTCTAATAAAGGCAGCCGTCTGCCTCAGATTATCAGCCACGCCATACAGTTTGTCTTGGACGCTGGTGTAAGTGGACCACCTCTTTCTTCTCAAATCTGCATACTGGGGCAGTTCTGTAGGATATAATTCCTATGATTTCTGTTTCCCGTTTGTGCCGACCTCTTCCCGCAGTAAGTTTTGCCCACCCTCGTGATGGTAGGTCTCACATTCTTACTGCATGGCTAAATCTCAGAGCCAGATTGGAAACCGTAGAATCTGTTATCCCATTCCTCATTGTGAGGGTCGTTGCACCATGTTATGCGCCTTACGGCCTGGTGCATTCGTTTTCTGCAAGCATTTGTTTCGGGTTAGCATTCCCTACGGACACATGCATCCGATTTCAGCCAAACCTCCTTAGTCGGCTCTTACGACATGCGTGGCTGGTAACAGTGGTTCTATTCTTTACACCCCAAATTTGGGCCCGATAACCACTCGGGTGACCAAATGTTCTAGACCTTCTCTTCGCATTATATGCCTGAAGAACCTTGATTGGCGGATTCTTATTCTTTTGATAAGGTTTCTTTGTGTGCAGGCCTGATTTAAAACCCCCTCATTTGTTTTCCTTGCTGTCCATGTAATTTTCAGCATTCTTCTGTAAAACCACATCTCTGTGGCTTCCAATGATCGTATTGATTGTTTGTTCATTTTCCATAATTCGCTACCATACATAAGTATGGTTCAATATAGCACTGGAGTACTCGTTTTCGCAATGTCATTGGTAGTGAATTCACGCATAGCGTGTTTTTCATTTTCATAAAAGATGCTTTCGCATGAGCTATTCTACTTCTAATCTCTGTTTACACCTGCCATCGGATGTTAGGAATGTTCCCAGATACTTGAATCGATGGACTTGTTTCAGTGTTGTGTTATTTATTTTGATATTACATATTAGTGTTTCCTGTTTCTTGGAGACAACCATAACCTCTGTTTTATTTATATTCATAATTGACCGTCTGTAAAGACGAAAAGGCTATATATATATATATATATATATATATATATATATATATATATATATATATATATATATAATATATATATATATATATTATCATGCTTAATCCTTTCTTTTCACTTTCTCTCACTAATATGTCTATCAAGTTTTGTAGATCTTGTTCATTTGTAGCCATGACAACTGTGTCATCAGCGTATCTTAGATTGTTCATATTTTGTCCACCGACTGTTATTCCTGTCTTTTCTTCGATAGATCTCATGATGTTTTCACTGTATAGGTTGAACAGGTCTGGTGAGAATGTGCATCCTTGTCTTACTCCTATTTGTATCGCCTGATAGATTCCACACTGATTCTCTAGTCTTATCGCTGCGCTTTGTTGCCAGTACATATTCTTGATCAGTCTAAGATCTTTACCATCAACATTTACACTTTCTAACATTCTAATTATTTCTCCATGTTTTACTTTATCGAAAACTTTTGAGTAGTCTATGATACATAAGTATAAGTCCAACTTCATTTCTATTGATCTTTCCATTCTTTGAAGGTGACCATATCTTGTTCTAGAAGGTGACCATATCTTGTTCTAGAAGGTAACTGTATCTTGTTCTAGAAGGTGACCATATCTTTTCTAGAAGGTAACTGTATCTTGATCTAGAAGGTGACCTTATCTTGTTCTAGAAGGTGACCATATCTTGTTCTAGAAGGTGACCATATCTTGTTCTAGAAGGTGACCATATCTTGTTCTAGAAGGTGACCATATCTTGTTCTAGAAGGTGACCATATCTTGTTCTAGAAGGTGACCATATCTTGTTCTAAAAGGTGACCTTATCTTGTTCTAGAAGGTGACCATATCTTGTTCTAGAAGGTGACCATATCTTGTTCTAGAAAGTGACCATATCTTGATCTAGAAGGTGACCACATCTTGTTCTAGAAGGTAACTGTATCTTGTTCTAGAAGGTGGCCATATCTTGTTCTAGAAGGTAATCGTATCTTGTTCTAGAAGGTGACCATATCTTGTTCTAGAAGGTGACCATATCTTGTTCTAGAAGGTGACCATATTTTGTTCTAGAAGGTGACCATATCTTGTTCTAGGGTGACCGTGTCTGTTCTGAAGGTGACCATATCTTGTTCTAGAAGGTGACCGTATCTTGTTCTAGAAGGTGACCATATCTTGTTCTAGAAGGTGACTGTATCTTGTTCTAGAAGGTGACCATATCTTATTCTAGAAGGTGACCATATCTTGTTCTAGAAGGTGACCATTTCTTGATCTAGAAGGTGACCATATCTTGTTCTAGAAGGTGACCATATCTTGTTCTAGAAGGTGACCATATCTTGTTCTAGAAGGTGACCATATCTTGTTCTAGAAGGTGACCATTTCTTGATCTAGAAGGTGACTGTATCTTATTCTAGAAGGTAACCGTATCTTGTTCTAGAAGGTGACCTCATCTTGTTGTATGAAACATATATATTTGGGAAGATCATATCTCTCTCTCGCAATCGCTTTTTTTTGGCCATTTTGATCATTCTTATTGTGATATATAAACCGCCTTTGCCAAGAACGTTTTTCTTTTACTTCACATCATTCAGCACCATTTGGAGTTCTGGTGCTTATCCATTGATGATGTGTCTGGTTTCAGCCATCGTTTACTAGGTCGTTCTCCATCAGCCTTGGGCTGTCCCCAGCCGACCAGCAAGGCAGTAGGTTGGAAGATCATCTAATTTAGTTGATGTGCACTGTTTATTGATTAACCTCAAATATGTTCTACTAAATATTTTGATCAAAGAACTTGTCTATGTTTGCTTTCTCTTCTATTGATGTTATAAAATCTGATAAAATTTTAAAATTTGTTTGTTCATATTAGTTAATGGTGAATGTAATCGTTCTGCTAACCTTGCTCAGATGTCTAAGGTTTTTAATTACTGGACTGCTGCTGTCAGTATCTGTTTCATTAAACTCATTTTCAGTTTCTCTCACTAAAGGTATTTCTAATTGACCATCAGATGTGACATCATCATCATCATCTATTTTTCTGGTAAAGATTTTGATAAATCCCTCCTCTGTCTCTGAAAATATAATAAAAAAACAAAAACAATTTATCTTCATATGCAAATGAACAGACATATTGTTTTCTTTATTCTTTGTGATTACTGCTCACAGTTATCTTCTCTGAGTTATCAGTTACTATTATAATAATAATTCCTCTCGTACTGTTATATGTTACATATGGCCTGCAAGTAATTTCTCCATACCGCTCTATCCTGAGCAACTCGCTCAATCTCTTCCAAGGAATTGAGACCAATATTTTATGCCTCTCAGCAAAGTTCTTTTCAGGATCTCCCTAGGGAGACCTGTTCTTGAACCCTTTGCATCCCACTTTAATTAATGCCTGCTTTGGTATTCTTTTATTCTCAAGGTACGTCCAATAAATCTCCATCTTCTCCCTCTTATAACAGTTGTTACTAGCAGATGCGCCCGTGTGGTGCCAAGGTCCGCAAGGAAAGAAAAGAATAGTACCACTGCAACCTACATGACATGTCGTAATAGGTGACTGATGTAAGACCTAGGAAGCTACCTAGTAAATAAAAAGCATCGCAGAGGTCGGATGTGCTGGCCTACTTGTAGGAGCATAACTGGCACAATGTACAATCGCTCTTAGGCTCAGATCACAAACATTGTTAAGAAAAAGTCTCATATTGCCAGAAAGCATGATTTCACTGAAATGTTAATGTTTAAAAACACATCTTTAAGAAACACATACCTTCTTGCTTCTCCATATCTATAATAGTGTCTTCAGTTGGTGGTCCTTCCAACAATGTCTCTGTTACTCGACTTCCACAAGCCTTGAGAATCCATAGGAAAGCCACATGTAGCATCTGAAAGACATGCTGATCAGCTGTTAGTTCTTGTAATGATCTGGCTGGTTTGTTGCCACCCCTTTGTTTGATAAAATTTGTAGGATCCACTCTTGCTCCCATTCTGTACGGTCTCTGTGGACATTTGGCTTCTTCTTGATCATAAACTTTCTGTGCCTGTAATATAATGAAAGAGCAACGGAACATCATTAAGAGAATGTAATTAGCAACAGAACATCATTAAGAGAATGTAACTAGCAACAGAACATCATTAAGAGAATGTAACTACCGACAGAACATCATTAAGATAATGTAACTAGCAACAGAATATCGTTAAGAGAATGTAACTAGCAATGGAACATCACTAAGAGAATGTAACTAGCAACAGAACATCATTAAGAGAATGTAACTAGCAACAGAACATCATTAAGAGAATGTAACTAGCAACAGAACATCACTAAGAGAATGTAACTAGCAACAGAACATCATTAAGAGAATGTAACTAGCAACAGAACATCATTAAGAGAATGTAACTAGCAACAGAACATCATTAAGAGAATGTAACTACCAACAGAACATCATTAAGATAATGTAACTAGCAACAGAACATCGTTAAGAGAATGTAACTAGCAATAGAATATCATTAAGAGAATGTAACTAGCAATGGAACATCACTAAGAGAATGTAACTAGCAACAGAACATCACTAAGAGAATGTAACTAGCAACAGAACATCATTAAGAGAATGTAACTAGCAACAGAACATCATTAAGAGAATGTAACTAGCAACAGAACATCATTAAGAGAATGTAACTAGCAACAGAACATTACTAAGAGAATGTAACTAGCAACAGAACATCATTAAGAGAATGTAACTAGCAACAGAACATCACTAAGAGAATGTAACTAGCAACAGAACATCACTAAGAGAATGTAACTAGCAACAGAACATCACTAAGAGAATGTAACTAGCAACAGAACATCATTAAGAGAATGTAACTAGCAACAGAATATCACTAAGAGAATGTAACTAGCAATAGAATATCATTAAGAGAATGTAACTAGCAATAGAATATCATTAAGAGAATGTAACTAGCAACAGAACATCATTAAGAGAATGTAACTAGCAACAGAACATCATTAAGAGAATGCAACTAGCAACAGAACATCATTAAGGGGTGATTCGGTGGTATGGGGATCATGAAGCTATTTTCATTGTTTTCACAATAATGTAAAATTTGTATAACCATTTTGAAAGATTATGACTTAGAATAGTATAAAAAAATTAGTTTAAAAAAATGTCAAAGCGTTGCCATGGAAACAATACAAAATGGCCACCAAAAACAACATTTTAAACCCTAAGGCTCTGAATCTAATGAATGTAAATGAATTCTGTTTTCACTCTAAAGTGCGCAATTGTAATATCTAAAATATTACACATGATTTTTAGGATATATTAAATATTTAATTTTTATAAATTTTGGTAAAATTTCTCTAAATTCGGTCAAAAAGAGCTGTTTTGGGGTGTTTACAAAAATTCATAAAAATGTAATATTTAATATATCCTAAAATCATGTGTAATATTTTAGATATTACAATTGTGCACCTTAGAGTGAAAACAGAATTCATTACATTCTTTAGATTCAGAGCCTTAGGATTTGAAATTTCTTTTGGCTGCCATTTTTATTGTTTCCATGGCAACGCCTGACATTTTTTTACTAATTTTTTCTACTATACTAAGTCATAATCTTTCAAAATTGTTATACAAATTCTACATTAATACCAAAGCAACGAAAAAGTTTCAAGACCAGAATCCCCTCTTAAGAGAATGTAACTATAGTCTGTCCATTAATTCGTGAGCACGTTTGAAATTGATTTTCTCGAAAACTACCTGTTGGATATCAGTGATTTTTGCATGCAGCCTTAGAATATCCATGACGCTAAAATAAAGCTAACCAGTAGTCCATAGATGCTACGGATTTTGCACATTGGCGAATTCCTTTGATCTTTTATGACAATTGCAAATACGGGGCTCAAATTTTAGATTTTACAGTAATCCCTAGAATTTGTCCATGTCAATTCTATTCATAGGTGTATCTCCATATTAACTTGATAGGTCAAGTAATTAAGTGTGTTGCCCTTTATGTGCAATCGTGAACTTGGATACAATATGCAACAGTTAGTCCTCCCTTCGGTCACCATTAGACCCCAGGGTGTCTTAACTTCACCACAAATTGTATGATGGTAGACGGATTTGGATATGGAAATGTATACGTTGCTATTTCTCAGTCTGTAATCAAAATATGATTGGTATCATCCCGAATCTGACGATTCCATGAGGTTGATAATTGTTACTGGCGGGACAAATTGTAATCCATCTCGGTGCCAGTACTCGTCTTCCTCTCAGAGCACATGTTCAACACACTTCTTCCAGAACTGCATGTCTATCATTGAGAGGGACTCACGTGTCAGAACTTCAACATCACACATTTTAAACGTCCTGTTCTGTTCGGCAACTTGCCCTTTTTACTTTAGCCCAGACAAGCTCTATCGGATTGAGGTGAGCATGATATGGAGGTAGTCGCAAAGACGTGTGGCCGTATTCCGCAATGATTTTGTCAATATGAAACACCTTTGTCTTATTTGTCATCCTTACCAGGTGCAACAACTCGGGTTTCAAATATGTATCATCGAGCTGACATTTTCCTTAGCAAGCCAAGTCCTAATTTGATCTTTTGTATTTGATGCAGTTGGTACTTTGTCTTCCGCTGATACTGCGTTGTGATAGGATGCATTATCCATTACCAAGCATGATGGTCTGTTTAGAATTTGAAGTAGATCTTTCTCCATCCAGTGCCTGAAAATATGTCCATTCATGTCTGTGTGGTAGTCCCTACCGTCGGTACTTTTGATTGGAAAATAAGTCCAGCGTCATGGACAAGACCTTCTTCACTGCTTCCTGCATGTGTTAGTATAATACGCTGGCCTTTGCTGCTTGGTATTTTTCTTTTCTGTTCACCGTCTACTGATTGCCATTCTTTAGCATTGGTGTGGTGAGCATTGACCCAGGATTCGTCCAAATATACAATATCATAGCCTTGCCTCCGCCGCTCACGGATCTGCCTCAGGTATTTACTTGGGCAGCAATTAAATGTGGCTTTTCACAAATAATATTCCTGCCGCCTATAGTTTTTCTGAAGGTGAAGCCGGCTCTTACAATTTTCCATAGAGTACTTTTAGAAATGTCTATGCTGCAATCTGATTGCAGTTTTAATTTCAGTTTCCTGAGAGTAACAAGTTGATTTGTCGCAAACATTTTCAAGAGCTCCCGTCCTATGACATCTATGTCAAAGTCGCAATTGTTTTTTCCTTCCTTGCTTGACATTAGTGCACTTTGTGTCCTGTTTAATCCATCGGGAAAAGTATTCTCTATTCAGACCAAGCGCCAGTTGCGTTCCTTTCTCAGGGTTATGAATATCGCAATATAGATGACCTCTCTTAGATTTCCTACGGAAGTGTTGGTATAGTAAAACTGTAACCTTCTGCATTGTTATAAATGTGCACTTCAGACTCATTATGAATGTGATATCAATGTCAGTTTTGATAAGCCAACAAATATGATACAATAGCTTCATACAAATAGCGAGATACACCTATAACTATACAACGGTATCCCAATTATAACGTCATATGCTTTCCGCTTTCAAAGTCGACTGGGTTAGGTGCACGGAATTCCCTGAAATTGTTGTTTACTCACGATATTTCAATGTTACCATAATGTAGTTTTAGGGAACTGCCTAGAGTAGTTGATAGTAGCTCGGCCTGCTAGCTGTGAGACGCCTCATAGCTCGGGTTCGAACCTACTGTCCGGCATTTGTTCGAGTCCCCTGGTCTTACTCAGGACGATAATGTGAGTACCTCTGAAGTCGGAGAAAATCTGCCTGTATGGCGGGGGAATACTAATTACGAGTACATTGAGCACACGGCTGCCAGTGTAAAGTAATTTACAATGTGCACGCTGCTGCCATTGTAAGAAATTGGAAAACAGATTTTCACGAAAATCAGTTTCAGAGATGAAACTTCGTTTGAGTTGAAAGCGAAAAAAAAAAAAAAAAATGTATTTTTAGAACAACGCGTCTGTGTACCGTAGATCTGTTACTATTGTGTACAATCCGGTGAGGTTGATTTTAATATAACCTGAAGAAGAAATATTTCAAACTACATCAAATTTTCTTGGAAAAAAATATTTCTCTAGCGTCATGGATATTCTAAGGCTGCATGCAAAAATCACTGAGATCCAACAGGTAGTTTTCGAGAAAATCAATTTCAAACGTGCTCACGAATTAATGGACAGACTATAGCAACAGAACATCACTAAGAGAATGTAACTAGCAACAGAACATCATTAAGATAATGTAACTAGCAACAGAACATCATTAAGAGAATGTAACTAGCAACAGAACATCATTAAGAGAATGTAACTAGCAACAGAACATCATTAAGAGAATGTAACTAAGCAACAGAACATCATTAAGAGAATGTAACTAGCAACAGAACATCATTAAGAGAATGTAACTAGCAACAGAACATCATTAAGAGAATGTAACTAGCAACAGAACATCATTAAGAGAATGTAACTAGTAATTGAATATCATCTAAACTTTTGTTTAGTTTGCTTAACTGAAATCTACTTATAATAGTACAAACTTTTCTGTGGCAGGTATTCATGACTTGACAGTATTACCTTATTTTGTAAATTCTCAATGACAATTCGTAGATGAGGTACCAGAAAAGGCCATGAGTTGAGAAGGTATATCTTGTCCATCATCACAACAATAATTGAGTACCATCGATGCATGCCTCGAGCTTGACTGTCCGGTACATAGAATGTATAACTCAACACATGGCCACATTGTTTGTCTCCAAAGAATATGGGACCCTCTCTGCCTGGACAAACCTGAAAGAAACCATAATATTTCAGTTAGTTTTGAAAAAAAATATCTCCTTTCATTAAAACATTTAATGGGGTTGTCGATAACAAATTTTTTAACGTGCCATAGCGACGGCATTCCGTGGAAACTCCAGGGTTTGAGTACAGTGTGATAAAACATTGTCCATGTACACACCATACACGATTGGACTACAGGAACACACCATACACGGTTGGACTACAGGAACACACCATACACTGTTGTACTACAGGAACACACCAACATGGGTTTGGGCTACAGGAACACACCATACATGGTTGGACTACAGGAACACACCACACATGGTTGGACTACAGGAACACACCATTCCCTGTTGGACTACAGGAACACACCATACATGGTTGGACTACAGGAACACACCATACACTGTTGGACTACAGGAACACATCATACACTGTTGGACTACAGGAACACATCATACACGGTTGGACTACAGGAACACATCATACACTGTTGGACTACAGGAACACATCATACACGGTTGGACTACAGGAACACATCATACACGGTTGGACCACAGGAACACAGGATACACGATTGGACTACAGGAACACTTCATACACGGTTGGACCACAGGAACACAGGATACACGATTGGACTACAGGAACACACGATACACGATTGGACTACAGGAACACACGATACACGATTGGACTACAGGAACACACCACACACGGTTGGAGTACAGGAACACACCATACACGGTTGGAGTACAGGAACACACCATACACGGTTGGAGTACAGGAACACATCATACACGGTTGGACCACAGTAACACATCATACACTGTTGGAGTACAGGAACACATCATACACGGTTTGAGTACAGGAACACATCATACACGGTTTGAGTACAGGGTACAGGAACACATCATACACGGTTTGAGTACAGGAACACATCATACACGGTTTGAGTACAGGGTACAGGAACACATCATACACTGTTGGAGTACAGGAACACATCATACACGGTTGGAGAGTACAGGAACACATCATACACGGTTGGAGTACAGGAACACACCATACACTGTTGGAGTACAGGAACACATCATACACGGTTGGAGAGTACAGGAACACATCATACACTGTTGGAGTACAGGAACACATCATACACTGTTGGAGTACAGGAACACATCATACACTGTTTGAGTACAGGAACACATCATACACTGTTGGAGTACAGGAACACACCATACACGGTTGGAGTACAGGAACACATCATACACGGTTGGAGAGTACAGGAACACATCATACACTGTTGGAGTACAGGAACACATCATACACTGTTGGAGTACAGGAACACATCATACACTGTTGGAGTACAGGAACACATCATACACTGTTGGAGTACAGGAACACACCATACACGGTTGGAGTACAGGAACACATCATACACGGTTGGAGTACAGGAACACATCATACACTGTTGGAGTACAGGAACACATCATACACGATTGGAATACAGGAAACCCTAATCCTTTACTTGGAGATCTACATTACAAGTACTGAGTAAGGCTTGTCTAAATGCCTGAATGGCAATGGACACTGGTGATAAGGAAAGCAAGTAGTTTCGCAAAAATCAGTAATGTTCAGTTTTCGAATCCAGCAGTCATCATACAAACATAAATATATGAACTTGTGTATGTCAGAAATGTTGGACACATTGATAAAAACATAAATATAAACACATAAAGAAACAGCTGACATTGTCCCTAGTCAAGGCAATGAATAGAAGATTAGGGGAACACACCTCTGAGCTGAGACTGCGAATACAGGCTTGTCGGATTCTAGTAAATACTTCAGGATTGTATGGCTGTTGCGTGCTGACATAACTGACCTGGGCCTCCTCATCATGACTGACATAGCCTGTCTGTACTGACTTGCAACCCTGTCAATAATAACAACATGTATAGAGTCCAGTAATTGACTGTGATCAGATGTGCTTTGCAAACACATCTTATAATAATGAAAAAATCAAAAATCGTGGCATATCCTTTACAGGACGTAGCGATCAACAAAAGTAAACGGGTTGTTGATTTGCTAGGCACCACTTATACGTTCAGTAGTTTGTCATTGCTTTCTGAACGGTGAGGTCTATCTTTACCTTTTGTAAAAATCCCACGGAAACAAATTTGCTTCCACACTTGCCCAGTGTGGGGTTTGAACCAGGTACACTTGGGTTTGTGATCGAACACACTAGCACTTGAGATGCTCACACTTATAATAATACCATTGAATTATTCGTTTATTGACATTTTTTAATGGTTTATTCGTATTATCATTGACATTTCTCAAGTTCAAATCTATAACAGCAAGGGCCCACAAATTTCTTCTTCTTCTTTGTGTTTGTTCTGTACGCTCAATTTTAATGAATCTTTCTGATGTTTGATCTTTGCCAAGAACGTGTATACGTTGCACATTGGTTTTGTATGCCCCTAAACGCATAGACTTCTACACGTTTAGGACATGTGCATCCGATTTCAGCCAAACCTCCTCAGTCGCCTCTCACGACATGCGTGGCAGATAACAGTGGTTCTATTCTTGACACCCCAAATTTGGGCCCTGGTAACCACTCGAGCACCACAAATATAAGATATCAGGACCTCCTCATGCAGCACATCCTTCTTTTGTATAATGTCACTCTCAGCACAGCTTATCTGAAAGACTCTCGATCTCGTCAGTTCTACTTCCTCCTCCATCAACATGTCACTCTGAGCACAGCTTATCTGAAAGACTCTCGATCTCTAGTTAGTTCTACTTCCTCCTCCATCAACATGTTCAAGGTTTCCATTAGATCATGTTCTCCGTATTGTCTTCATCATCCTCTGCCTTATCTTCAAGGGAACCATGTCATCCATTATTGCTCTGTATAAACCATTGAGTGAGGTTTAATGTGTGTATTTCAGTTTCCAAGAATGATAGTCTTTATAAGTCAATGTTACTCAACGTGCAGGTCTTGTAGGATGTTGATATATCTCACTTCTTTATCTAAGATATATTGTTTATGTATGAGTGGTGAAACATGTAATAACAAAGTACTGTAGTTTTACAAAACCAATAACAATACACAGCAACGTTTTGACCAAAAGGCCTTTATCAAGCAAACGATACAACAGGAGTGACGAATTTCACAGCACACTACATATAGACTAAGACAGAAACATCCCAACAGTCCTAAAATGAAAATCTATGACTAAAAACGAATAACTGAAATAAATGCAAAAACTATAAATGAAAAAAAAGAAACAATAAAAAATCAAATATATATATATAAATTTACCATATACACATATAGAACATATACACATATAGAACATATACACATATAGAACATATACACATATAGAACATATACACATATAGAACATATACACATATAGAACATATAGAAGATATACACATATAGAACATATACAACATATAGAACATATACACATATAGAACATATACACATATAGAACATATACACATAGAGAACATATACAGCATATAGAACATATACAACATATAGAACATATACACATAGAGAATATGGAGCATGAGAAGAGAAAGTACTAAGAAGAATTAGAATGTAGTGAGTTGAGTCCATGAGGTCGCAAAGTATCATATAACGAAATAAAACGATTATCTAGAGCAAATCAACTTCGATCATCAGAGGAACATGATCGGATGACTGTGACCTGGACATCGCAAGCTCCCAAATGGTCAGTTTCATTGAAATGAGTGGCTACAGGGGTCATATAGTTTCTTCTTCTTCTTTGCGTTCGTTCTTTATGACCAATTTTAATCACTCTTTGTGATGTGTTTGATCTTTGCCAAGAACGTGTATACGTTGCACATTGGTTTGGTAGGCCCCTAAACGCATAGACTTCTACACATTTAGGACATGTGCATCCGATTTCAGCCAAACCTCCTTAGTTGCCTCTTACGACATGCGTGGCAGGTAGCAATGGTTCTATTCTTTACACCCCAAATTTGGGCCCGGTAACCACTCGGGTGAAAGGGTCACATAGCATTGCCGTATATCACGCAATTGTTGACCAAAACGGTCACTAAGCTTTTTGCCTATTTCGCCGATATATGCCTTATCAAACCGTTTGCAAGTTATGGCGTCGATTATATTGTGGGACTCGCATGTGAAACCATCTTCACTAACAAACGTGGCTTTAGGAAAAGATACAGTACGGGTCAGTATCCCATAAGCACACGTATGGCATCGCCGACTGCCACAATGGATGGTGCCAAAATGACTGGACATTGGATTTAAGGCGACTGTGTACCAACATATCCTTAAGACTTCTGTCCCGTCTGAAAGCCACCAGAGGATAGTTCTGGAAGACTGAACGTGTCTGTATGAGTCAGTGTTACTCAATGTGCAGGTCTTGAAGGAATGTCTATATTTTGCTTTTCTGTATATGTTCTAAGAAGTTGTATATAGCAGCACTATGTATCCACAGATTTCCATATGTATCCACAGATTTCCATATGTATCCACAGATTTCCATATGTATCCACAGATTTCCATATGTATCCACAGATGTATGAACTTTTCTCATTAATATTTGCGTAATACTCCAAGATTGATTTCCATATGTTACCACAGATGTATGAACTTTTCTCATTAATATTTGCATAATACTCCAAGATTGATTTCCATATGTTACCACAGATGTATGAACTTTTCTCATTAATATTTGCGTAATACTCCAAGATTGATTTCCATATGTTACCACAGATGTATGAACTTTTCTCATTAATATTTGTGTAATACTCCAAGATTGATTTCCATATGTTACCACATGAAAAATATTTATCTTTAGAAGTTTGACTTTTGATAACATGCCTGTGCTATGTCATAGGCTCTTCTTAACTAATGACCCTCTGAATTGTCATGGCTAGTTCTCATCTTCTTCTTTGTGTTCATTCTTTACGAACAATTTTAATCACTCCTTGTGATATGTTTGATCTTTGCCAAGAACATGTATACGTTGCACATTGGTTTGGTAGGCCCCTAAATACGTAGACTTGTACACATTTAGGACACATGCATCCAATTTCAGCCAAACCTCTTTAGTTGCCTCTTACGACATGTGTGGCAGGTAACAGTGGTTCTATTCTTTACACCCCAAATTTGGGCCCTGTAACCACTCGGGTGACTAGTTCTCATTATTTTGTACCTATCACTGTTGTTTATTAATGGGCCAAGATAGTCAAAAGTGTGCAACATTTTCAATTTCCTTATTACTGATGACAACTTTGTGTCAACATCATGTTTTGTTAATGAACACAACCTTAGTTTGTGGGTTTCTTTATGTATTCAGAAACATGTTTTGCTCTTCACTATGATTTCTAATGGTTACATTAACTGTTTGAATCCTTCTCAGACACTACTTTACAGAATAACTGTGTTATCTGAGTTGTGAAATTATGAATATCATGACCAGGAACATTAAGAAAACAATCTAAGGCACATAATTCATAAATGTAAGGAAAAGTAATAGAAATCATAGATGTAAGAACATGAAATGCAACTCATCAAAATAAGGGCAGACAACAGAACTCACCAACATAAAGGCAGATAATAGAACTCACCAACATAAGGGTAGACAACAGAACTCACCAACATAAGGGTAGACAACAGAACTCACCAACATAAGGGCAGACAACAGAACTCACCAACATAAGGGCAGACAACATAACTCACCAACATAAGGGCAGACAACAGAACTCACCAACATAAGGGCAGACAATAGAACTCACCAACATAAGGGCAGACAACATAGCTCACCAACATAAGGGCAGACAATAGAACTCTTCAATGTAAAGGTAGAAAACAGAAGTCATTAATGTCAGTACAGGAAATGCATAGAACAATGTTAGGACAAGAGACAAACTACATCAATGTCAGGGTTATGGAGACCCAGTAGCTGTTACTGAAGCTAATAAGAGTTTTTATCTTTATCATTTTGTTGGCGACTGAAAATTGGATCTTGTGAAGCATCGACTGAGAGTCAGATACAACAACGACCCCAGTAAATAAGTCCCAGAGATCCAATGAAGGGCAGCAGTAACGGCCTCAACTTCCATTCTCATACTAGAAGTAGTTGTCCTGTATGCCCAACTTCGCTCTGCAACAACCCTACCATACACATTAGCCGAGAAACCCCAGCCGGACTTCTCACCACGATGAACCGACCCATCGGTATATACAACAACATCATCATCCCTTGCATTATCTTCTATCAGCTGCTTAACTGCGAGATCAGCTTTCATGTTGCCCCAATTTCTACATTCTCTTCCAAGAGTTATGATAACGTTGAGATAGTTGGTCAAACGACCTGTGCCCCTGTGGCTTAGCAAGTATGACAACAGAACATATCCTACAGAACTGCCCCAGTATGCAGACCTGAGAAGAAAGAGGTGGCCCACTTACACCAGCGTCCAAGACAAACTGTATGGTGTGGCTGATGATCTGAGGCAGACGGCTGCCTTTGTTAGAGAATCCGAAATCCCAATCTAGTGAGAACACAGAAGAAGAAGATAGTTGGTCATGCTACCATCTGTTGGGAACCATCTTTCCCTTTTGGTAGGGTCGCAACCGTAGTCACCTGGCCAATTGTTCTCTCAGCCTGGGCCATCCACGACATGCCACACTTGATTCTCGTGCCCTTAACATCATAAAGAACGTTAATGATAAAATTAGATAACACCGGTGAAGGACACAACCCTAGGAAACTTCCAAATAAATTGTTTTTGCCGATGGTCATACTATTAGAAGAACAGCTACAAGAATGCATTAACAGATTCCATTTAACATGCAATGACTACAACATGAAAATCAACATAGACAACAATGAAATAATGACATTCACTAGAGAAGAAAGCACTACCAATATCTCCATTGGTAAACAGTAATTAAAATAACACAAGCTACTTCACTTAAAAGTAGTTTATTCTATTTCACAGTTATCAGAGGACATAGTCATACTACTTTACCTCACAGTGTTCTTTTGTAGAGGTTGCAGATGTTGATGGATATATGTCATTGTTGCTTTGATTTGATGCAGCTTTTAGTCTATGTGAAATGCTTGTCTCAGATTCCCCTGCATCTACCTCTTTCGGCTCTTGTGGTCGAAATGGTTGTGTACAGTAGAGAATTTTAGGTCCATGCAATTCACAGAAATGGCACAGTGAAATAATTGCATTCATTTTTATTTGTCCACATAAGTATTCTGAAATGGTTTTTTTTTTAAAAACTATGAGTTATATTACAAACTTACAAAACAATTTGGCAGGTTTAAAACTATGAGTTATATTACAAACTAACCAAACATATTGGCAGTTAGTACCAACAAAAAAGGTCAAACAATAACACATATATTTCAATTTGTGTTAACAAATGAATAAAAAGTGTTAGTGAGAAAATGTGAGTCTTATGAGTAAAAAATACTTCTTATGAGTAAAAGATACTGTCACAAAAAATACCACAAGTAGTTTATCTAGCTCTAGGAGTCAAGTAGTAGCATGTCCCTTGCGGAGCGTCGCATTCATCACAGCCCGCCTGAAAAAGCTCTCTGTATCTCACAATTTCTCCTGCCTCTTCCAGTGTCATTTTCAAGTTTTCTTTGATATCCTGCTGCCACCTTTATCTTGGTCGTTCCATGCCTCGTTTTCCAGGAACCATGCTTTCCATTACCTTTCTCTCCAGACCACTGTGGCATTTAATGTGGTTAAAATATTCCATCTTCTGGGACATGATGTTATTTATAAGCCAATGCTCCTTGATATTCAGATCTTGTAGGATGTCTTTGTTTCTTCTCTTCTCTGTCCAGGATGTTCTAAGAACTTTTCTATAGCACCTTGTTTCAAAAGCTACAATTTTGTTTTTTAATGTTTGTCTTATCATCCACGATTTGCATCCATATGTTGCCACAGGGAATATGTATGTTCTCAGAAGTCCTACTTGTGTTTCTTTGTTTGTGTCGTGCCATAGTTTCTTCATGCTGGCCACCCTTTGGAAAGCCATGACTAGTCTTCTTCTAACTACTTTCGTATGATCTCCGTTGTTGGTAATTATAGAGGCAAGATATTCAAATTCTGTGACGTTCTCAATGTCGTCATTATTGATGGTAATTTTGGGTTGAGATTTTACTTAAGAAATGTAAATATAATTAGAAGACTTGTTCATCACAAGCAATGACCTCAATATGATATGGAACTGTAGAGTCTTCTATACACTGTCCATGTTTCTGTGGCACACAACAGGGTTGTGAGAACTATTCCTGACCATGTTTCTGTGGCGCACAACAGGGTTGTGAGAACTATACACTGTCCATGTGGCGCACAACAGGGTTGTGAGAACTATGGCTTGGTAAACTTTCAGCTTTATGGCAATGCTTATCTCCTTCCACTTCCAAAAAAGTAACACAGTCTTCCAAATGCAACATTGGCTTTGGATATTCTATTGTTGACCTCAGTCTCTGTTTGTTGCTCTGAATGAGATGCTGCTGCATAATATTGATAACTGGGTCACATATTTCACTCTAGGGTCAGGTTGAAACATGACCTCTGTTTTCCTGTTGTTAATGGTAAGGTCTTACATATCACAGGTCATCTAGTAGACACAATAAAAGAAAGAGTGATGATAGGAAGGTGAGAGATTTCAACCCAGTCCACTAATTCATGACTATACATAGTAGAGTGTTACAGGTACAGTTATCACAGCTCACGACAGTAAGTACTATAGTATTTTAGGTATCGTTGTAACAGGAAATGACTATAAGTAGTACAGTTATAGTTAAAGTTATAGTTGTCATGTCCGTAAGTAGCATAGTCCAACAGTTATAGTTGTCATGCCTGTAAGTAGCATAGTCCAACAGTTATAGTTGTCATATCTGTAAGTAGCATAGTCCAACAGTTATAGTTGTCATGCCTGTAAGTAGCATAGTCCAACAGTTATAGTTGTCATGCCTGTAAGTAGCATAGTCCAACAGTTATAGTTGTCATGCCTGTAAGTAGCATAGTCCAACAGTTATAGTTGTCATGCCTGTAAGTAGCATAGTTTCAACAGTTATAGTTGTCATGCCTGTAAGTAGCATAGTCCAACAGTTATAGTTGTCATATCTGTAAGTAGCATAGTCCAACAGTTATAGTTGTCATGTCTGTAAGTAGCATAGTCCAACAGTTATAGTTGTCATATCTGTAAGTAGCATAGTCCAACAGTTATAGTTGTCATATCTGTAAGTAGCATAGTCCAACAGTTATAGTTGTCATGCCTGTAAGTAGCATAGTCCAACAGTTATAGTTGTCACAGGTCATTACAATAGCTATTAGTTAGCAGAAGCAACATCTCTGCACTATGGGTAAACACACATATAAGTGTTCAGTCTTTCTAAGCAGATTGCAATGAATATGCAAGCTGATGGTTCCTGTAACTAACTAGTGATACATATGCCTTACTCATCCTCACAAAAACTGATGTTTACTCATGTCCCCCATATGATTCAAAATTGGTAGTCTCATTACCACATCAAACTTGTCAATGATTAAGTTATCATAAAGAGGATGGTTGTCAATTGACTTCACTATATGCATCTCAGTCATCCATCTATTTCTGTGTTAACTCTTTAAATTCAAGAAATCTTCTCGAAGACTCACTGTCAACTATACAAGCCCTGGATGCTAAATCCGCTGACAGCACAGTACAAAACCTAAAAAGAGAACTTGCTCAACTTTAAGAAAAGGCAGAAATTCACTTGCAGTGGATTCCATCTCACTGTGGCATTACAGGCAACGAGTAGGCCAGTACATCTGATTTCTGTTGCGCTTTTTATTTATTAGGGTAGCTTCCCTAGGCCCCTACCTTAGTCACCTCTTACGAGATGCCTTGTAGATTGCAATATTACTACTCTTTGCTCTCATTGAGGATCCTGGTTCTAAACACACGGTGCTAAATAGCAAAAATACATTTTTACACAACAATATTACATAACATGTATTCATCATTAACTCCCACAATGTGAAATGACACCTGAGAAACCGTTCTGACAGTATACATTTTCTGACAAGAGACCACACAAAACATTAACCTCTCAAAAATCAAGAATTTAACAACTTGAAGGAACTGCAAGAATCACTACACCAAGTATGCAAGATCTTTTCTAGAGTGGTAATACAGTAGATACCATCCCACTGTGGAATACCTGGCAACGAGACTGCGGATATATTGGCAAAAGCAGGTTACCACAGACAGACACCAGTATGACATATGAGGAAGCAAAAGTACGGATAAAAATGGCCTACAAGAACAAATGGTTGAGAGATCACCCAGGTCATGAAAAGGATGATGCATACTACAAACTAAGTAGAGAAGAACATGAGGTCATTTTTCATCTACGAACAGGGCACAATAGGCTGAGTTACCATCTGTTTAATAAGTACAAAATTGGCATTTCTGACATATGCATATGTACGTGGCACCAGCAAAGTGAGAAAGACACATACTGCAAAAACGTCCAACATATAGTGAACAGGGAGAAAACATGTCCAATCCCCATATCAGCCCAAGACAAGATATTTGGAGATGTACATGGACTCTGGTTGACCACTAACTATTTGAAAAGTATTCAAATCGATGTCTGAAAATGTTGGAAGAATAAAACATTAACAAGAAATAAAATTATTCAAAACATCAGTTTGATGCTACTTGTTTTTGTATGTGTTTTTTCTACATGAGCTATGAATTCGAAGTCGCCCGAGTGGTTACCGGGGCCCAAATTTGGGGTGTAAAGAATAGAACCACTGTTACCTGCCATGCATGTCGTAAGAGGCAACTAAGGAGGTTTGGCTGAAATCGGATGCATGTGTCCTAAACGTGTAGAAGTCTATGCGTTTAGGGGCCTACCAAACCAATGTGCAACGTATACACGTTCTTGGCAAAGATCAAACATATCACAAAAAGTGATTAAAATTGGTCGTAAATACGACGCAAAGAAGAAGAAGAATTCCGAAGTAGTCAGGGCACCTAATATGGCACCTCTGACTGGTTTTTGTGTGAAGGCTAGCTTGCTACTGAGGTACTTGTAACTTAGGTTCCCAAGTAAAGGATTAGGAAACTTGTAGTCCAACTGCATACTATGTGCACACTGTCAATTTTTGTGGCCAAAATATGGAATTAGCACAGCACATGGTTACTTGCAATGCATGTTCTCAACTTTGCTATCAGTCGCTATCAGTGGTTATGTGTAATTTCTTGCAGAATACAGCAGGTGAATGTATAAAATAGAGCTTTCAACTCTGCACATTGTAATACATGAAATAGTGCTCTGGTGTTTAACATAAGAAATTTATAATAAATTTGGTTAGAGCATCCTCTATTAACAATTTTATTCTTTAAAGCATCGGCACCATCGCGTACAAAAGGAGATTTTGGTGTGCATACATACTCAAGGAGTTTATGACAGCTTATATACATATTTAAAATATTATGTATGGCCTTTTTTGTCTTTACAGACGGTCAGTCAATAATCTCATTAATTGTCTTGCATAATTAAATAATTATACAATTATTTGAATTTTTATAATACAGTGTTTGTTATTGTTATAATAATTCAAATAATAAGTATAAGTTAGATGGCGAGTCGAGAACAGTTCTGCTTCTTTTGATACAAAAAGTAATGTAACTATAACCAAGTATATGCGTATATAAATATATATAATATATTATACATTTCGCTCAAACTAAAACAACAGAATTGAAGTAATGAGCATAATAAATAATTCCAAAATCTCTTCACTGTGTGTTGTCCACTTTGACATTTGTTGCTCAGCTGGTAGTCTGGTAAAGTCCGTTGGCAGCGCGTGACTGCACACTAAAATTCCTCTGAATTCGAAAGTTCAAGTTTAGTTAAAACTAGTTAAGTTATTAAGAACAGTATAGATAATAGAACAACCATCTCAATGATACAAACAATCTTATATATGTCATTACAACAATGTTGTTTTATAATAAAAAATTTACCCTACCTACGTCTAAACAACTTACTCTAAAGAAATAATCAAATATCGGAACAGCAGTTAATGCCAGTTATATTATATTATTTTGGTGATTGTGATTGTCAACAAACAAACAATGATGCCGTCACAGAGTGTCGGTCACTATAGACTTTGAGAAATGTCATATTTCGGTTTTATACATACTAATATAAAGTGTAACAAATAATAACAAAACATATATAACATGCAATAACAATAATAACATAGTTACATACTGTCTCGCCTACACTAATGTCATAATTGAATTCATCCGTATAATAATAACAATATACTGCTATAACTACACTAACACTCATTTGACGTTGAATCGTTCAATTCTCACTTCATCATGACCATGAGTCACAATATCATCATTTATTATTATGATTTTTCAATCATCTAAACTTGACAAATATATTACAATATTAAAGGAATTGATCTAATGTTCAGGAATATGTTCCCTTTTCATCCCGTAATGTTTTATTGAACTGTATTTCATTAAATTACAAAATTTCTGGTAAACAAATACAAACAGTGTTGTTCATCATCATCAGGTTGGCGTAGGCGATCATGGATCTCCACAAATCTCTGTCATTGGTGTTTGCTATCAAATCAGATGTTGACGCTCTACCGTGCCATGCTATCCAAAATTTTCTCTCTGTCTTCCTCAGTCTCGTCTACCTTCGATTTTACCGGTTGTCACAATGTGTTCTAAACCTCCCCTCCTCATCACATTCCCGAAAAATGATGACTGCATTTTCTTCTATTGATGATAAGCTTTCTCCGTGTCTTGATCTCATTCAATACCTCAACATTAGTCATTTTAGCAGTCCATGGGATTCTCATAATTCTTCTATAAAACCTCATTTCTGTGGCCCTCAGAGATTTTTCGATCTGTGTGTTCATTGTCCATGACTCGCATCCGTATGTCAGTATTGGTTCTATGTAGCACTGAATAACTCGCATTCTGATCGGGATTGACAAGGACTTGTTGCAGATAATGCTTCTCATTTTCAGGAACGATGTTTTCGCTTGTCCTATTCTGCTCTTTATTTCTGATCGGCATCTACCATCTGATGTTACCAGGACTCTGAGGTATTTAAATTGTTACACTTGTCTTAGATCATTCCCATTTACTGTGATGGTGCATTTTGGCAAAATCTGCTTTTCAGTTATCAGTTATATGAGGACTATCATCATAGCACTCCGGACATGTCCATAGGTTCTCCGATCTCCGCCTCAGCAAATCCAACAGCGTCCAGCAACCCAACACGCCAGTTCGATGTTGATTAATCAATCTCTTTGCATATTTAGTATGTCGTTCTTTCGGGCTGCACCAATATTGACACCCATCTCTTTCAATATGGTCAGCGAGTGGAATTCACAGCCTTGAAACTCCTCTGTTCGGAAAGACTCTTTTAATGCGTGAAGAATGTTATTTCGATCCATGGCAGCTCCCTCTGATATTGTAGCCAGGCCAGTCAATCTATCAGCTCGTTCATTACCCCTAACTCCTTCGTGCCCAGGGACAAAATGAAGGTGATTTCTCTGATCATTGTCTGTACCAGTAGCTCCACCCAGTTGTGTCTCACCATTCCTGATTCGACTTTACGAATCATGCTCATGGAGTCACTAAGTATGAAAACACGAGAGTAGTTGTGAGATGCCAACCATTTCACTGCCTCCGTAACCGCTCGAACCTCCATTGTCAAACTACTTGTGGTTGTTGGTAAATATTTTTGTTAAATTAACCGTTGCAATATCTTTGTCAAAGTCTATATGTAGTGTTATGTGGTACCGTTCTTTGACATTCGTCACTTTTGTTATATCGTTTGCTTGATAAAGACCTTTTGGTCGAAACGTTGCTATGTATTGTCATTGTTTTTGTATTTTTGTAAAACTACAGTACTTTGTTATTACGTGTTTCGCCATTCTACATAGTTTGACTGCAGTCTCCATCTATATTGATACTTGAGTAGTGTGCGCGTGTCGTTCATGCTGTGTTTGTTAGTGTATACTCAATAGTAATACTTATATAATACTCAGAGATATGTTATCATAACATCATAAGATCGCGTCAGCATAAGAGATTTCTTGAACGAGCATTTGTGTGCGCTTCATAAACAGTGTTTTTCACACTCTGTTATTCTAAGTTCCACATTTTCGTGGACGGCCTTTTGATTTGTACCCACTGTATCGGTGTAGCAGTGCTCTTTTATTACCACTGTCTGTTGGTAATCTGCTTTGTGGCCAAACGATTTCTACTTCTTCGAACGTCCCATATCGACCACTTGTTAAACCACTCGTTGTGATTTGTATGTGATCTGAGCCCAAGAGCGATTGTTCATTTGAGGATCATCTTCATTGGGCATGTCCATAATTGCTCCGATCTCCTCCCAAGCATGTATCTCAGTGTGTTTAGACTAACAACTCCGTTCTGTGTTGGTTGATGTATCTACTGGGGTTTCTCTCATGGTTTTCTCGTCTTGCCACACCTATCGGTATGCATAACTTGCGCAACCGAGATAGAGAATACCCTTTATCTTCTTCGTTGAAATCTTCAGAGCGTATATTTTCTCTGAGAGCGTTGATGATGTCACTTTTGTCCATAGAAGACCCATTCTCAATCGTAGCATTGTCCGACAGTGCATCTGCTCTCTCACTGCCCTTCACCCCAGCATGACCCGGAACAAAGATGAAGGTAAGTATCTGGAGATTGTCGAGTTTTGTATTAATTGCATCCACTACCTTCGTTCATAACCGGCCTTGATCTTCTGTATCATGCTCATAGAGTCACTGAGCATGCATGCGTGAGTGAATGTATGCGTATGTAGCCACTCCAGGGATTTTGTCACCGTTATGACCTCTATAGTCATGCTGCTGGTAGCTGTCGCATATGTGCCATTTGCCTCTGATGGCTTTTCCTTTTGTTCTAGCCGTATAGGCCCATGCACTTCGATTGTGCCGGATAACAGAACCATCAGTGAAGACAACAGCATCTTCCTCCGATGTGTAGTCATTTATTACTGCTTCGACTTCTGCGTTGACTATTGTGGGCAGCGAATATCAACTTGATTTGTTTATCGTAGTGACTACTACAAAGGAGTGTCTGTGTTCAGTGGATATTGGTCAATCTTCTCCAAGGTCGATGTCCTGAATGGCACATACGCGTTGTATGACCTCCTCTGCACGGCCCAGCCACGACTGTACGCTGTGCCAGTAATGTGCATACGAGTAGGCCAGCACATTTGATTTTTGCAACGCTTTTATTTACTAGGGTAGCTTCCTAGGCCCCTACCTCAGTTGCCTCTTACGACATGCATTGTAGGTCGCAGTGTTTCTATGCGTTTCTCCCATTTTCGAGCCCCGGAAACACGCAGGTGGACATAACCATTTAATTTGTTGTTACTTGATGAAGTTCAAGTGACCATCGACTTGGAGGATGCTTATAACAAGGTGAATTTTTCAACAATGGTACGTTCTTTGCTTAAATGTGAGGTTAGTCCTTGGCTGGTGAACTGGATATCTGCTTCTTTAATGGAGAGAACAGTTACACTACGTTTAGGAACATGGACATCGGATCCTGCACGTATATGCCGGGATTACCCCAGGGTTCTCCTCTATCACCCATGTTGTTTAATATTTACACAGCAAATGTAGCTAAAATTCAGCCAACTGGGTTAGGTCGGACACTGACATTTGCAGATGATATCTTAACATATAGGACTGGGCCAGATAGACGAGATATGGTTGACGGCCCGCGTGTTCGTAGCGCGTTAGACTACGGGTGACTAGTCCTCTGTAAGTGCAGGTTCAACTCCGCGGACTGGCAGAAAAGCTACAGGTTCCCCAGATTTACGGTGTTCGTGGCACCGAGCCGAAGGGTTACGATGTCCATGACACCGAGCCGAAGAGCTTTCAGCTCAAGTGCTTCTGGATCGGGAAAAAAAAATATGGTTGACGACATTCAGAAAACATTGCATACCATCTCGCGTTGGTGTAGTCTGGCTTTCAGGTTAGCCCTGAAAAAGCGTGTATGTTGTGGTGCTCTTCAATGTGAACGACTCGAACGGGTTCAGAATGAAGGTATGCGTATAGTCCTGGGCTGCACTAGAGATACCCCTATTGTGAAGATGAGATATATGATATATGCTTGGCCTTCTGTCACTACGCTCACGTCATGCATTCGCCCAAACCAAGGCATATATGCGGGTTACTGCGGATAAGAGACATCCGCTGTACAAGAACACTAATGATGTTAAGGGCACGAGAATCAAGCGTGGCATGTCGTTGTTGGCACAGGCTAAAATGACAATTGGCCAGATAACCACGGTTGCGACCCTACCAAAAGGGGAAGAATGGATCCCAACAGATGGTACCATGACCAACTATCGCAATGTTATCATTTCTCTTAGAAGAGAATGTAGAGATTTAGGCAACATGAAGGCTGATCCCGCAGTTAAGCAGCTAATGAAGATAATGCAAGGGATGATGATGTTGTTGTATATACCGATGGGTCGGTTCATCGTGGTAAGAAGTCAGGATGAGGTTTCTTTGATAATGCGCATGGTAGGGTTGTTGCGAAGTGGAGCGTGCAGGACAACTACTTCTATAATCTAGTATGAGGATGGAAGTTGAGGCCGTTACTGCTGTCCTCCATTGGCTCTCTTGGACTTCATTTACTGTGGTCGTTGTTGTATCTGACTCTCAGTCGATGCTTCACAAGATCCAGAAGGGCGGGTTTCGGTATGAGTGGATGTCGTCTATAGAAGTTTCTAACCTCCAGAGGCTACGTGGATATACTGTCCTGGGCATGCGGGTGTTTACGGTAATGAGCGAGTGAACAGGCTTGCATCGATTGTTGGGGAGTTGAAGATGGATAAGGGAGATGTTACCCGGTCTCTTCGCAGCTGTCTGTTGGATGACACTAAAGTAGATGTTGAATCGATCCAGGCAGTTTGGAGTTACCCGTTGTACAAGTAGAGCTGGATGCCTGAAGGGCAGAGTGAGAAGTGTGTTTAATCGGGAACCATCAGTATGCATACTCTTCGATATCTATTGGGGAGACTGAGCACCTATGGGTCTGCGTGGAGTGCAATGACGGGTTTAGTAACCATAACCGGTTCAGTACTGATGTTGTACCCATTTTTTCCCTGATGTCTTCATTTTTAAACTGTTCTCTTCTTGATACTTCCATCATTCTGCGTAAACACTTCATCTCTGTCAAGACAGAGAGCCTTCTGGTCTGTCAGCAGTGAACTTGTCAGATAGCGTCCAACTTGTCTGTCAATAGTGAACTTACCAGAGTGTGTCCAACTTGTCTGTCAACAGTGAAATTGTCTGAGACATGTCCATTTTTTCTGTGAAAAGTGGCTATGTCAGACATGTCCCCCTCTTCTGTCAACAGTGAATGTGTTAGAGATGTGTCAATCTTGGAGTTAACAGGGATGTGTCTAAAATTGTATGTCAAGAGTGTATGTGTCAGACATATCAGGCGTGTCTATCATAGATTGTTGTGTAAGAAACATACCAAATTTGTAAGTGAACAGTGGATGTGTCAGAAGAATGTCAAGCTTGTCTGTCAACAGTGGATGTGTCCAGACAGTTAAAACTTGTATCTGTTAACTAAGTGGTCTCTGTGGCATTGAGGTTAGGTGCTTTGTTGTTTCGTTAGGCCAGTGAGTTTGCCTCAGTGTATCATATTCGGGGCAGTCTTGAAGTATGTGCTCTGCAGTCTGGTTTGCCTATCCACATGTACACATGGCTGAATTGCCAATCTTGAATTTTGTATACATGTGGCTGCGGAGCCGATTGTGTCCTGTTCTAAGGCGCAGAATAACAACTTGTTCCAATCTGCTCATACTATAGTAATCATCTTGTGTTGGTATTTGTGGCTTTCTCATTGATTTAATCATCCTTTTCTTTTGGTGGTAGGTAACTGGCACATCCGGCTGCTCTCCTGCAGCACCTTCCTTGCCAATCGGTCTGCTGTTTCATTTCCTGGTATTCCACAGTGAGAGGGTATCCACTGCAAGACGACCCTGCGATGCTTGGACAATTTAGACAGTAGGGTCTGTAGACCTGGCAATTTTCTGGACTGAAGTGCTTGGAGTGCTGATTTTGCATCAGTAAAAAATACAACAGGTTGAGGATCGGGTCTGGTATTCAACAGTTTTCAGTTGCCACCTTGATTGCCTGAATTTCTGCATCATAGTTGTGACAGAATTTCCCTGTTGGTACTTTAATCGCATCCCTAGCGTTGTTTGGGTATTCTTTGTACACTCCTGCTCCTCCATTCTTCACTGCATTTTCTGCTGACCCATCCGTGTATACCCGGACCCAGAGGTCATGTGGGTATTCTTCATCAAGTAAACTGAGAGTGACTGTCTTGCGTCGTATGCTGTTCTGCTCATCCTTGTCGAATATTCCTTTCACTTCTGTCTGGATACATACTTCTGGTTCAGTCTCCTCTCCCCAAGGGGTTTGCTCTGGCACAGACTTTAGGGGAATGCCAACTTTTGGTAGGTCTGAGGTTTGCCTATTCAGTCTTTTGGCCTGGTGAATAAAGTTGCTTCTTTTCAGCCGCCTAATGCTAGATTTTTAATCTGTTTTCCATTGGGTGGCTTGGCATACTCAGAAACTTTTCTGCCTGCGTCATCACTTTTGTGTCTCTGCGTTCTCTCAGTGCTTGTATTCCCCACTCTTTCCATCTCCACAATCGGTGTTGTTTTCATTGCTCCTGTGATGACACGAAGCGCCTGGTTTTGCACCTTATCCAGTTCTCCTAATGTGGTATTTGATGCTGGACACCATACAGCTGACCCATATTCCAGGTGTGGTCGTATGCCCTGCTGATAAATATTTTTGACTGGCGCCCCATGTGGTTCCACTTAATTTTCTCAGGATGGCTAACTTCTTCCTGGTCTTTGCTGCTGCTTTGTTGATGTGCTGCTTCACGTCAGTCTATCATCGAATGTAACTCCGAGATAGGTAGGTTGCTTGTCTTCTCTTAGCAGTTCTCCATTTATTTTAATGGTGCCAGATTTTTGTTTGGGAGAGTAAAGAGTGTAGTGCTGCACTTATCTGTGTTGATGCTGACACACCATCTGTTTGCCCATGAGGTTAAGGCATCTACAGCTCTTTGTATCAATTTGGTGACCACTGTTGCATATTCATTTGTGCACCATATTACCAGATCATCAGCGTACATTGCAACTTTTACTCCCTGTGGTAACTCAGCAACCAGGTCGTTGATGAAAATCAAGAAGAGTGTGGGGGACAATACTCCTCCTTGAGGGACGCCATGACGCAGTAGAACTTTTTTTCTCTAGAGTCCATCTAGATGCACTCTGGCTTTTCTGTTATGAAAGTATGCTTTTATCCATCTGTACATCCTACCCTTTATTCTACTATTTCTCAGTTTCTTCAGCAGTCCTTCTTTCCAAACCTTGTCAAAGGCTTTCCTTAGGTCTATCCATGTCGCTAGTACCAGTTTCTTATCTTGGAACGCGTCCTCAATCTCATGAGAAAGGTACGTTGCTTGGTCTTCAGTAGAGTAGCACTGCCTGAAACCTGCCTGCTGTGACACAAGAATGTTTTCGCTTTCAAGATACCACTGCAGTGGGAGATTGATTATACGTTCCATTGTTTTGCAGAGACAACTTGTAAGACTGATCGGCCGGTAGCTGGAGGCAGAAGAACTATCTTTTCCAGGTTTCGAGAGCGGTATCATGATTGCTTTTCTCCAGGTCTGTAGAACTTGACCCAAGATCCAACAATTATTGTAAATCTGCAGTAACTTTGTTTTTGCTGCAGTTCCTAATCATCTCATTGGACACTCCATCAGCTCCTGGTGATTTTCTCAATTTTAATTTGGATATTGCTAGTTCTTTAAATGTGATTGGGGTCTTGCTCTACATTTTGCTTTTTCTCACGAATCTCTCGCTGTTTCGTTGTGCTAATTTCAATATTGCTGTCTTTAGCAAAGGAGTCTGCAAAATGATCAGCTGCCTGTTTTCCTGTGAGGATGTTTCCATCTTTGTTTAATGCAATCTTTGGATTTCTCCCTGTACCTTCATCATTATGTTGTTTTACCAGCTTCCACAGCTTCCTGGTATCTCTTTCAAAGTTTAAGGACTCTGTTTTTCCTTCCAGCTCCTCCGCCTGGCCCTTTGAAATATAGCCTTGGCATGCTGATATTTGTTGTGGTGTTCTTGGCATTGAGTGGTCTCTGCCTGCTTTCGTGAAATTTCTACATTATTGTGCAGTAGTTCCAATTCACTGCTCCAGTAAGGCGTGTAGTGCTTTCGAGCCCTCTTAGGAATTGTTTCGTAGGCAGCCTGTTTTATGCATCGGCTGAACTCATCAACTACCTTGTTGATGTCCTTGTCAGTAGATAGACCTAGTGTCAGTATACTGGTGCGATGCTTATACATTGTCCAATCTGCCTTCTTGTAATTCCACCTAGATAGAGTGCTGCTCTTCCTGATGAGTTGATTTTCAACAGTGAGAAATACTGGCCGATGGTCGCTGCCTCCTAGCTGTTTCCCAACAACACGTGTAATGTTCCATTCCAGGTCTGATGAGTGGAATGCCAAGTCTGGTGTAGAGGTGGTGTGCCATGATCTGGAGTAGAAGGTTGGCTGATCTTTGGGCTGATTGACAAGGATTAGTTTGTTGTCATCCTGCCAGTTTTCAAGCTCCTCGCCCCTACTGTCCATGTGGTCATACCCCAGCTCTGTGAGTGACTATTGAAGTCCCCGCACACTATGAGTCTTTCCTTTGTTGGAATTGTGACCAGTGCCAGTGGGCGGTCACTTGGACAGTAGTAGTTGATTAAGTGAAACTCTGTACTTGCCGTCCTAAGATGCAGCATCTGATATTCTGCACCCTCCATGTACTCCTCAAACTGACATGTGGTGATGTTGTTTCTCATAAGTGTCAGTACTCCACCCTTTCTTCTATTTTTTCGGTCTGATCGGTAGCACTGGAAGCCTCTGACTTTGAAGGCTACATCTTCATTCAGGTGGGTCTCTTGTAAACAGCATACATGTACTTGTTCTTCATTTAAGATGTTTTCAAGTTCCACTTTTTTGCTGTTCACACCCTCAGCATTCCAGTGCATTATTTTAAGAAATTGGCCAGTTGCTCGATTCCCATGCTTCCTGGCTCCACAGGGCAAATGAGAAGGACATCCAGTAGCTGGGGTTGGGCCCTTTCGAAGTAGAGGGCCCGGCACTGCACCTGCCTGAGTGTCCGTCACAGGGCGAGCACCATATTTTTTAAATACATAGACATATGCGTGGCAACCTGATTGCTATAGTGCGCCTCTTGGCTGGTTGCCTCCGACTTCAGCACTCTTACTGCTAGAGAAGACTGTGGTCTAACTCGAGGGATAGAAAAATTGTAAAAGAAGTAGGAGATAAGACAAGAGAAAAGATGCCCTCCTCAAGAGAGAGGAGGGCTGCCATTTAACCCATAGTTGGGGGATGGGTTGGTTGCAGCCAGAGCATTTTCCACTCTGCCAGTGGGTTCTGCGCTGTCACCTTATGAGGCCCCATCCTGCTCCCCGCCTTTTGGTCTGTCCTTTCACCTTCAGTCTGTTCGGCTTGGTTAGACTCCGACGACATAGCCTGAAGGATCACTAAGGCACGCAAACCCTCCAACCACGATAAGGTAGGCTAATCTGGAGGGATTGGTTTGTCTATCACTATGTATATTATTCTAGTCTGTGGCTGTTATGTTAGAGTGTATCTATCACTAATTATATTATTTTAGGAGATAACTATCAGAATGTTATTTCATGACTGCTTGTTCATCTGAAGACTTGTTTTACCAAGTAGATGACATTTCCACTGTTTCTTTTCAGTGTTTTGAATAAAATAAATTTAGAGTTCCACGTCAAACCTATTTGAATATGTATTTAAAATAATAATTTACAATTGATATCGACCACTTGCTAACCCCACAAAAATATGTGATTTGTATGTGATCGTAGTCTAAGAGCGATTGTACATTGTGCCAGTTATGCGCCTACAAGTAGATCAGCACATCTGATTTCTGCAATGCTTTTTATTTACTAGGGCAGCTTTCCTAGGTCCTACATCAGTCGCCTTGTAGGTTGCAGTGGTACTATTCTTTGCTTCCCTTGAGTGATACCAGATCTACTACTGTCACAGACCTACAACAATTGTTAACACTGTCTCAAGGCACAGGGAAGAGTGGGCACCTGAGGGATTGACAACATTACAGAGATCCTGCTATACCCATAGACTAACAGCTACAACACATCGGCCAGAAGATAGAAAAGTACAGTCCCATAGCGCTTTGCATCACATTGGG
This sequence comes from Arion vulgaris, assembly GCA_020796225.1. NCBI lineage: Eukaryota > Metazoa > Mollusca > Gastropoda > Stylommatophora > Arionidae > Arion > Arion vulgaris. The sequence goes on along the minus strand of CM036757.1, from coordinate 80,507,628 downwards.
TCATGGTAAGACTCACAATGTGGGGAGGGGTGTCTGTTGTTAAGTGCTTCAGCATTTGGCTGCCTTGTGTTCTGAAGGTTGTGCATTTGAATCTGCACATTTTTTTCTCTCTCGAAAATTCCTAAGATTATTTTCGAGTTATGGAACTTAGGGGGTCTCTGTGGTATAGAGATAAGGTGCTCGCCTCTCATTCCAAAGCTACTCAGTTCATTTAGCGCATGGAGCTCTCGTGATATTTTTTCAGAGATCCTTGATCTCAATGAAGGTGAGATCGAGTTCCTAGTCCTACCGGAGATGGATGATAAAATTTAGGTCCCATGTTCTAGTTGAGCAAATAAAAGAACCATGTTCTAGTTCGACATAAAAGAACCATGTTCTAGTTGAACAAAAAAGAACCATGTTCTATTGAGTACATAAAGAACCATGTTCTAGTTGAGCACATAAAAGAACCATGTTCTAGTTGAGCAAATAAAAGAAGCATGTTCTAGTTGAGCACATCAAAGAAACATTGGTAATTCAAAATCGATAAGAGTAGGCTGCCCTGGCAAAATTAATAAAAATAAATTTAATTAAAATTCTTACAAAATTTCCACCATCTTCAAAAATTACATCAGGGACTTCTTCTTCTTCTTCTTTGCGTTGTTCTTTACGACCAATTTTAATCATTCTTTGTGATATGTTTGATCTTTGCCAAGAACGTGTATATGTTGCACATTGGTTTGGTAGGTCCCTAAATGATTAGACTTCTACACGTTTAGGACATGTGCATCCGATTTCAGCCAAACATAGTTAGTCGCCTCTTATGACATGCGTGGCAGGTAACAGTGGTTCTATTCTTACACACCAAATTTGGGCTCGGAACCACTCGGGCATCACATCAGGGACTCTCACTGGTGCTACAGATTTTGTACACACTGCCGCTGAGATATTTCTGTGTAAAAAAGAGATTGGAGCACACATGGTTATTCATCAAAGTGCAATAATGATGATGCTATCAATCATTTATCAACTTTGGTTGAACTCTTCACTTTCACAAACCTAAGTTGTGCACTCAACTTTTCATGACAGCCAGTGAGTCTACAATTGCATTTAATATAGAAAAATAACATGAAGACAAACTGAACGTTGAATGAGAAAATCTGGTCAACTGTTATTTGTATTTTCCTGGTAGAGAGTTCTATTGGTTACATCCCACTAAAATTTGTGTATAGCGCTGGATGAATATGCAGATCAGCTTGCATGCACGATATAACACTGCGTAGTAGAGAATAAATCAATGAAGAGTAATGGCAGTGAAAAGTAGTAGGACAACCCTGAGGAAGATCAACATCACTGACACTTACTTCCTGCACAAGTTTCTCTATTTAATGGCCATCAAAACCAAAGATTAATTTGTTAGCTAAATTGTCTGTACCCAATTAATGACATGAATTTGATCCAGGAAGCTTGACAGTCTAATGTAAGAGAGTGGCAGACAGAACCAGAATATAGTTAGATGTGTTACATGCTCTAATAATAACATCGTGTTCTTGAGATCACTGTCACATTAGATCTAGTTGTAAGGCTGGCTGTGCTGACAAGTGGAGCTGAGTTGATTCCCACAGCATGGCAGTTGTCTCTCTCTAGAGCTTGCCGCTACAACTACACTGACTTCTTGTATGCAATCAAAGCATGATCTGCACTCGCTGAGTTGTGGACTATCTTGAATGTATTGATGTAAGAAAATGGAAACCACAAAATAATGCATGGTCAAGTGTACATAATACATACATGGTCAAGTGTACATAAGACAAACAATAATGTAGAATCAAGTGTCACAGTGCACTGTCAAGTGTACATAACACATACATGGTCAAGTGTACATAATACACACATGGTCAAGTCTATATAAGACATACATGGTCAAGTTAACATAACACATACATGGTCAAGTGTACATTACACATACATGGTCAAGTGTAGATAAGACAAACAATAATGTAGAATCAATTGTCACAGTGCATAGTCAAGTGTACATTACACATACATGGTCAAGTGTACATAATGCACACATGGTCAAGTCTATATAAGACACACATGGTCAGGTGTACATAATACATACATGGTCAAGTGTACATAAAATAAATAATTCCTCTCGTACTCTATATGTTACATATGGCCAGCAAGTAATTTCTCCATACCGCTCTATCCTGGGCAAATCGCTCAATCTCCTCCATGGAACTGAGACCGATATTTCTTGCCTCTCTCAGCAAAGTTCATTTTAGGGTCTCCTTAGGTCGTCCTCTCTTTCTTGACCCTTTGCATCCCACTTCAATGCCTGCTTTGATATTCTTTGATCATTTCTTCTCGAGGTGTGTCCAACATATCTCCATCTTCTCTTTCTTATAACAGTTGTCACTAGTGGTTGACCAGACATTTCTCTGATTTCATCACTTCTCCTAAATTCGTTGTGTAGATAACATATACAATAATGTAGAATCATGTGTCACAGTGCATGGTCAAGTGTACATAACACATACATGGTCAAGTGTATATACCACATACATGGTCAAGTGTACATAACACATACATGGTCAAGTGTACATAACACATACATCATCAAGTGTACATAACACATACAATTACAATATCAGATATTTAACCCTTTATCTGCTAAGGACATGTACAGACGTTTTTCTCATTCACTGCTAAAGATGCATTAACACGTCTGTTATTATCTCTCCTCTGTTAGCTAAAGATGGGTTAACACGTTATACATTTCTACTGTCACTTCTCTAGACGTACATTCAAGATTGTGACCTAGAAACAAAGAGTAGCTATTTTTAGCTCTGTCTTCGGAAAGTATGTAGCAGCGAACGGGTTAAATACAAATGTGAGCGACAGTGAGGGGTGGCTCAAAAAGAAAAGAAGAAAAACACCATCACATGAAGGCAAAAGAGGACGTAGAGGGCAGAGAGAACATCCTATGTATCAGCCCCAATCTCCAGTTTCACCTGCAGCCACTGTGGCAAGGATTGCCACTCCAGAATAGGCCATTATAGTCACAAGAGATGTGATTCAGCGCAGAACAAACTATGTGATGCAAAACCTATTGGCCCCCGAGACGAAGAGGCCAATGATGATGATGAAATATAAATTAAATTGAGAAAAAAATATTTATCTCTTAGTATGTTGTCCCATTTATGATGTTCACATTTTTCTGCCCTTGAAAAACGTACTAACAAGATGTCCGTAATATATATATATATATATATATATATATATATATATATATATATATATATCTACCTACGTCAGTATTCTGTGTGGGGTGTAGAACCTTGTATATATGATCTCTTTTGATGTCTTGAAGTAATGGAGGACATGTATTTATGTAAGGTTTTAGTTCAGTCTTCACTTTGTGTTTCCAAGGTCTTAGGGATACTGGGGTCGGCAAGTTTTCTGATTGACCAAACTCATTTCTGGAAATAATAAAAACAAATACAAACTTTTGTTATGGCTGTCACATCAGAAAACAGAATTTGGACTCCCACATTTTTGCATCATTAAAGAAACAATATGAACAGGCATGAAACACATCCCTACCTAATGTGAAACAATGTGATTGCAGACTAAAAATAAAATAGTAAATTATTCTTTCTCTCCTGCAAACACTGATGGGTGTCAACTTGGAATTGTTGAAAGAAACATCTGTCAGTTAAATACTGTAGACATGTAATGACAGCTGTAATGACTATGCAGCTACTGGTGTCTGCAATATCAACTTTTTCTGACCTTTATATGTTGACAGCTGTTATTCTATCAGTGTTATTGGCTACTAAACTGAAGTCGTTGCACTCCGAGCATACCCATAGGTGCTCAGTCTTC